>OY755187.1:5609991-6209991 GCA_963576735.1 Bedellia somnulentella | reverse complement strand
CAACAAATTCAGAACTGTTTTAATGGTTAGCATTTTGCAGTATATATTAAACCTTTATCTATACATATAATAAATCTGTAGAAAAGTAATTTTTGTACATTGAAGAAATTGAAAAAAAAAATAGCCAGCGTGTGAACAGATAAGTAACAGAACCCATTTCCATCATTTTTAAATTTTTTGTCTGTTTGTCTGTTTGTCTGTTTATATGTTTGTTTGTGCGCGCAAAACGTAAAATCTACGAATTTAATGCTGAAAATGTTTATATACAAAAATTAAACGTAACTTGAGGTATAACTTAGTTTTTGTTTCATCGAAATCGGTTCACTCTATCAAAAGATATGATTAATTTTGTGAGTTCAAGAAGAAAAATATTACGTTACGCAATTCAGTATAGTACTTGCAACGACATCTTAAGTCTAAATATAGAACTAATGTTGATAGTTGGAATCCAAAGTCCGATAGATGGCGTTGTGCAAAAATAAAATAAAGAACCAAAATAAAATAAAGCAAAAATAAAATTTGCATTTTTTTAGCCCCTTTAACCCCTTATTTTAAAGTCGGTTAAAGTAATAGAAGCTACAGGAAACAAGCTAGGCGAAATTAATACAAGCTGCCAATATCAAGTGAATTCGCCGACTATGAAAATAACTGAAATGCTTTTAAATATTATCTTTACTTAGTTTCTTAAATTAGGCTTATTAATATTAATATATTATGTAAATAGTCTGCCTATTAATAAATCCAATTTGGTGAGCATAATTTTGAAATTCTTAGCCATTCTTCAAATGCACGTCACTTCACAACCAGTTTTCGTGAACGTTTATAATAAAAAACTGAATTTTGGTCTACATTAAACACCAAACCTCTCTGGCTTCGTTTACATCCATCAATCTTTTCATACATGCTCTTTTATTCTTCATACTGCGGACACCTGCCTTTTTGAGCACGTTTTCTATTTGATCCAAATCTGTCCTCCGAGGTCGTCCTCTACTAACATTACCTTCCACATTGGCGATAAAAAAAGTGTCAAGTACAAAGTGGCGATCGATAGTCTCTGCCTACCCCAATGGAAACTAACGGCGTGAGAATATGTATGTATGTATGTATTAAACACCAGAAACATAAGACATCTTTTAAGTTCTACTTTTTTTAACACTAAAATGATGTAGTGACCTTAGTGACTAACCTTAATTTAGTTATATTTGCATATTATACATACATACATATACTCACGACTATAAATCCCTAGAAGGGGTAGCCTGAGCTAAGGAATTAGAAATTCCTCAGCCACTTTTGGAAAATTGAGTGGGGAAAAGATGGTAAAATAAAGGTTGTTGGTAATGGGTCTCCAACCGCATCGCCCAAAAATCCCTTAAAAACCCCCAATACCGTTAGTCGCCTCTTACGTACATCCACCGGAAGAAATGGGGTAGTGCTATTCTAAGCCGACACTACACAGCTACTACAGTGCATATTATGCCACTGATAAATCGATTTAATTCAATGTATTATCATAGTACAACCAACAACCGTAAACCCTAATAATAGTAAAGTACCTTTTTTGAGCGGTTTTATTTAGCTTACCCCGTTTGTTTTATTCTTTCTTGAGTGAAATTTAGTAATTTAGTTTTCACCCCCTTCCTGTCAACCGGTTAATATTTCTTTTCGGAAGGAAAAGACGTGATGAGCTCGAAGCAAAGAGTGATGAGCTCAAGGCCCGACCACCTGCGGCCATCAATAATAACTACCTATATATTGGAGGGGTACTGATTTTTCAACATACGTCATAGAACATTTGTCGGAAAGATTGGCTATGTCAGTCACATGAGAGCACATGAACACACTCTTAATAGCCGGATACCAGAACTTGCTGTGGCCGAAATCGGGCGGGATTGATATATGATCTATGTGCAAAATTCCGAAGTGTTAAAAACAAAAGGGCTTTATAAATATATTGATGCATTATGCAGATCTGCTAGGATCGTACAAGGTAGCGATCCTTAATCTTCGGCTAACCCTGTAACTGTATCTAAATAAACACTAATTCAAATGAGATACACACAGTTACGACCTTTTATTATTTCAACTGGATAATGGCTACTGTAATTAATTAAATATCATTATAAAATACTCAATAGTTCCTACATCACAATAAGTGTGCGCATTAGATTTCATTGGTTCTTTATTTTATTTCAAAAAGGTGATATACTCTTAACTAAACGACGTTTTTTTGTTCTCGACAATCACGCGAACGAAGTCGCGGGCACAGCTAGTATTTACATATATTACATGAATACTATATACAATAACTTACCCCTTATAAACTTCATTTTTGGCAGTTATAATTTTTAATATAATTACTAATATCACAAAATATCGGAACATTCTTAATCGTTCAACAAAGTTAATATTGAAATGAAAATTCGGATTGTCTTATCTATATTTGTTTGGTGGATTATAAAAAAATCATGTCATAAAATTTACACTGTGTTGTCAATTTAATAGATAATTCTTTGATAAGAAGTATAGGATTTAGGACAAAAAATATTTTATACATACATAAAAAAATGTTGCGTGCTTGTTTATAGTCACGCCCTTTGTTTCTATTGAGGTAGGCAGAGACTATCGATCGCCACACGATCCTGACAAAAAGCTCTTGCACCGGTCACATTCATCATTCTTCTCATACATGTTCTTTCGTAAGAACGTTTATCATTTGGTCTTACGATACCGTCTTCTACTAACAACCATCCCCATCAGCTCTATATATTTATTTTGCTGCTTTACCTTCATCCATCCTCTCAATGAGCCAAAACCACCTTGAAATGTATAGAAAAATGTGTTTATTACAATATTTATCCTATAAATATTATAGATGTGAAAGTTTAGATGTTTGGATGTTTGCGTGTTTGAGGCAAAAAGGCTCCTCAAGTACATAACTGATATGAATGAAATTTTTCAAAATGCTAGATAATGACCCAATTTATAACATAGGATACTTTTTATTCCGAAAAAAAATTAACTAAAATATTCACGCCTGATTGAACTAAGAGAGCCGGGAAAAACGCATTAAGCTTTGTCATAAGCAAATTTGACAGTACGAAGTCTGTCGGCAGGCTGATTACGTATCTCAGTCGCACAATTATTGAGGCGAAAATTTAGTCAATATCGCTGCCAAAACGACATTTCGTATTACGCAACACATAACCAAACACTGACCACGCAGTCGATCTTGTGCGCCACCTACAGAACGACTGGGAAAATAAAAGTGCATCGCTTCCGATACAAAACAACAGCGTTGGTATTACATAACACAGCGGCACGATAATTGGAGCAACTATTGAGTCAATTTAGCTGTCAAAATAGCGACAGGTATTTTGGTGTCGCATCAGTGTGCAAATTAGTTGCTTTAGACTTATTTATTAAAAATATCAATCAAAGTTAACATAATTCGTATTGTAGAAGCAAGTTATTATGTTAGGACACGTTTTTTTGGTCTTAAACAATGTTCCTGTTATGAATTTATAAAATATGGTGCTAATCAGTGTAAATATTTTGTGTATATATATTCGACAATAACTGATGATTGGATGATGCAAATAATATGCAAAAGACCATGGCTCGTGCTGTTCTTATATTGGATGCGCTGGAGATGGCCCAACGAAGAAGGCAACTTCATATCGAAGCAAATGTTGATCATCTTTCGGGCGCTCGATTTTCATGTCAAAATATAGGCTGACGAAACAAATCTTTGCTGCGTTGTGCAGCGAGTTATCCCCAGTCCTAGTCAGCACTAAGATCTACTCGAATTCCTGTGGAATATGAGGTAATTGTGACATATAACGTTATTAAATATACCAGTGAAGTGAATATGCTTTGATGAGTATAATCATATATTATATTTTTTTCAGATCATAACAGCACTGTCATTCTTCGCCTAAGATTCATACCAAAACCCTGTAGGGATGAGTTGTATTCATGGTCTGAGCCAATCAAGTGTATCAAATATTGTGAGGAATGAAGGCCTTAAACAAACCTAACATCCTGCATAACATAAATGCATTTTCTTCACACAATGAAAGGCAATCAATAATGATTGGGTAAGTATTGTGTAGTTAAGTTACCAACCAAAAAATTGATGAATTAAAGTAAGTGGATAGGTTATAGACTCACTGATATTGAATTTCATGATGTTCCAGATTTTACAATAAATACAATTTAACTGGGTGTATGGCATGTGTTGATGGCACACATGCTGCACTTATCCAGCTCACTGACCATGAGGAGATATTTTTTAATAGGAAACACTATATTTCATTTGTATACAAAGGGATATCGAAGACAATTTTAAGAAGAGACCAACTTCCAAATTTTTGTAAAACACAAAATAATTTCATGAATAGCTCACAATGTCTCTGTTTTATGTTAAAAATCTGCCATAATAACTACTTTTTCATAATTAAATTTTCTATGATATTTACACCTACTACTACTATTAATTTAATAGGTCTGTTACAGTGACCTCAACATTTGAAATGTTGATGAAATAACTTATTATGAGGCTTACTCTGCATAAAATACAGCTTTGATAGGAGCTCAGATTTAGGGATAAAAATGTGTCCACCACAAAATGAGGCCTACTAAAAACGAAACCTTGTATGTTCTTTGTAATACAGTATGTATTTCCTCTACAGGTGATTCTGTATACCCTCTAAGACCATGGCTATTGACCCCAATTGTCAATGCTGTTTCTAAGAGTCCAGAAGAAGAATACTCTGAGGTTCACTTCAGTAATCGAAATGAATGAAAGCTCACTGACTTTGTTTACTGGCACACAGGGTGGATCATCATATGGTGGCTAAAATGGTTAATGCTTGCACTGTTTTCTACAATATCTTCAGTGTACTTGTCTACTAGTATCAGAATTACCCAGAGAAGATGTAGATTTAGATAAAAACAATTAAATTATTTCCCCAGTTGGTAAAGATGCTGTTGCTGGTGTTCTACATATTTATTATTATGAGGTCGCCAGCAGCAGTTCCAAAATGTTCTATATTATGTAAAGGCTTTTTAAAACTATTGTTAATCATCTTTTTGTTTATACATATTATGTTGTATTTTTACTTAAGTTGATATCTTGTATGTTATTTTGTGATTCAGTTATAAATCATTGAACATTTATTATTTACATTTAGTGATACTCTAGTTTTCATGTTAATGTAAAAAATAATATTTTGGTTGTCCTGTTTCTAAGTAGATATAAACTTTGAACCACTTTATAGCTTTAGGAAAAAAAGAGTTATAAAATAATATTATTCTTTAATTAAATATTTTATATAACACTCTGAAAAATTATGTATTTATTATTATTAGTTTGAATTTTGATTTAGACTCAAAAATAATATATTTGTATTTCTTTATTTCCTTATACTTACTACTACTCCTCTTCTGCTTTCTTACTTGTACTAACTACTACCCTCAATAGGCAAACAATGATTTGCACTTGGCAAATTTTAATTAAAAATGCAGATTGAATGCATATCAATCCACATCTATTGCTCCAATCCATTGAGGATTGCTAATGAAATATTTAGGATTTCTTGTTTAAATGAGGGACTAGTTGGTAAACATTGTGATTCTATATTAGTTTATATTTGAAGGATTCTTCTAACAAAAAGATAAACATTAGCTATGTCCTACTTGCAAGTATTGATTGTATGTGAATTTCATGATATCAGAAAAATATGAACACTGAATATTTTGTTATTTTTGACAAATAAAACAGATATTTTACTTAACAAATGTTTTTATTTTTTTTAATATTCTTTAATATTATTAATGAGCTCTTGGATATTATTTGCTGGAGTCTTAGTTGCCTTCACTTGTGCAAACTTGCATTTTTGAACTTTAGCTTTGGCAGTTATAAATGCCACACATGCCAACCTTCCCTCCGCCTTCACTTGATGGTTCTTGAGCTCCACAACCCACTCATTTCGCAGTGCTGGTTATGGTCCTGTAGCAATGAGGAATGTTACTGATTGATAAATAAATATTTGTACACACATATTCACATCAAATCATTCCTCAATCAGTTTAATGGAGCTTTTTTGCATAGCAAAGCTAGACTAAAGAAAGATAAATAAAGTAATATGGGTTAAAAGTTGTTTTATGTTATGTGTAGTTGCCAATACTCAATGTTTTACTTAAATTTGTTTGGTCTTTATTTAAATAATCTACTTGGTTCTCCTTGCCTTCTCAAGTCTACAACCTGTTTGTGGCCTCTTAAAAGGGCTCTGAGTGACTGTTGAAAGAATAAAAATACTTTCTTATATGAAAAACTTTCATAAAGGAAATGTGGTCAATCAATTCTTTAAACACCAAAACTTACTTTCTTATGGAGATGGAGGCAGTAGAGTTAAATAACTGCTTGTCAAAGCTTTGCATTGCAGTGGATGTTCTCTTAGGAACTTTAGAAGCGTCTCTAATTGTGCGTTTGACTCTCTGTCTGCTGTCCATACCTATAACGAATAAAATTTTAACTCAAAATACTATTAGCTAATGCGTCTCATTTCGAAATAATACTAACATTATGTTTATTGTACTCAAAACTTTCTACGTAATAACTAGAACTAAAATGCTGTATATTCAATAAATTTAGCAACATTTTTTGTGATACGAAAGGAGTAAAGTATTTGAAAGTGTAAACTTACCTCAGTTTTAACTGGATAATTATAGATAACTAAATAGAAATACTGTAACTTCGAGATTTTCTTTATACAAATAAATACTCAACGTAACTCAAATACAAAACAAAACAAAGAAAAGACCTTTTTTTCTTTTGTTTAGGCAGTGTGGATGTGGACACACTTTTATTTCTATTTTCACATATTGTGACCCTCGTAGAAATTTCATTTAGTGAATTCGTTTCTTTTTAATAATAAGTAGATCTCATTATGTCATATATCGTTAATTTAATAGAAATCAAATTGATTTACGAATAAAATGTGCATAATAAGGCTGATAAAATAGTAAGTATGAACAATTATACTAAAAATGTATCCTTAAATCAAGGGAAAACATTTACAAGTCCTCAAGTGGTATCACTCTTCGTAGTTCCACTGTTTGATAATTGTCGGCTGAGGACGCTAGTGTCAATACAGTCAAAGCGCATTCAGCGATTCAAGAGCCGCAGCGACCAGTGTGCTTCCGTAATATCAACATTTATTGCGATCGCGTTGCTGCGGAGCGGCTAAGGTGTCGCGCCTGCTGTTGTATCGCAAGTTGCCGAAAGATGCGTAATCAGCCTGCGGGTCAGCTAATATGACCGTCACACCGATTTGGCTGGTGAGTGGGAAGCTCATAACCAAGACAGGGTCATAGGATACTTATATTACTATTATAATGAGAAAATGAGAAAAACTGTGTAGTGTCGGCTTAGAATAGCACTGCCCCATGTGCAGGCTGATTACGCATCTTTCGGCAACTTGCGATACAACAGCAGGCGCGACACCTTAGCCGCTCCGCAGCAACGCGATCGCAATAAATGTTGATATTACGGAAGCACACTGGTCGCTGCGGCTCTTGAATCGCTGAATGCACTTTGACTGTATTGACACTAGCGTCCTCAGCCGACAATTATCAAACAGTGGAACTACGAAGAGTGATACCACTTGAGGACTTGTAAATGTTTTCCCTTGATTTAAGGATACATTTTTAGTATAATTGTTCATACTTACTATTTTATCAGCTTTATTATGCACATTTTATTCGTAAATCAATTTGATTTCTATTAAATTAACGATATATGACATAATGAGATCTACTTATTATTAAAAAGAAACGAATTTACTAAATGAAATTTCTACGAGGGTCACAATATGTGAAAATAGAAATAAAAGTATGTACACATCCACACTGCCTAAACAAAAGAAAAAAAGGTCTTTGTTTTGTTTTGTATTTGAGTTACGTTGAGTATTTATTTGTATAAAGAAAATCTCGAAGTTACAGTATTTCTAGTTAGTTATCTATAATTATCCAGTCAAAACTGAGGTAAGTTTACACTTTCAAATACTTTACTCCTTTCGTATCACAAAATATGTTGCTAAATTTATTGAATATACAGCATTTTAGTTCTAGTTTTCACTTAGAAAGTTTTGAGTGCAATAAACATAATGTTAGTATTATTTCGAAATGAGACGCATTAGCTAATAGTATTTTGAGTTTAAATTTTATTCGTTATAGGTATGGACAGCAGACAGAGAGTCAAACGCACAATTAGAGACGCTTCTAAAGTTCCTAAGAGAACATCCACTGCAATGCAATGCTTTGACAAGCAGTTATTTAACTCTACTGCCTCCATCTCCATAAGAAAGTAAGTTTTGGTGTTTAAAGAATTGATTGACCACATTTCCTTTATGAAAGTTTTTCATATAAGAAAGTATTTTTATTCTTTCAACAGTCACTCAGAGCCCTTTTAAGAGGCCACAAACAGGTTGTAGACTTGAGAAGGCAAGGAGAACCAAGTAGATTATTTAAATAAAGACCAAACAAATTTAAGTAAAACATTGAGATAAAAGATAAAAAATATTTATTTCAAAATAAAAAGAATTTTTCTCTATTTTTTGAACATCACAAACTTACGTACATAAGTCTTAAAATCTACTTCGGATTCGGAAGGTGTATTGTTGCGAGAAGAACCCGTAAGAAACTCAGCAACACACATCTTTTCTTAGTCATATTACAATATTGGTGTATGTCTGGAAATATCCTGAATAGAGCCCTGGTGACACCAAGCAGTTTCATCTCTCATATAATCATTTAAACTGTAATAAGCTTTTAAATGAAGACTGCGTTTTATAATTACTTTGAATTTCTTTTCTGTTAGATTCAAAATGTCATCAGATATTTTATTATAAAATTTTACACATAACCCCATAAAAGATGTTTTTTTTTTTTGACAATCTGTACTTTTGAATTGAAATTTTATAATTATCTCTAAGACTTCTAGTATGTCTATCACAGTTTTTGGCAAATGCTTTCAAATTTTTCTTACATACATGATGTTTTCATAAATATATTGACATGGCAGTGTCATTATATTTATGGTTTTGAACAATTCTCTAAGGGAATCTTGTGAACCTAAATAATAAATAGCTCTTATTGCTCTTTTCTGTAGAATGAATATGGACCCAACATCAGCAGCTCTGCCCCAGAGTAAAATGCCATAAGACATTATTAGAGACATTATAGAGTATTGGCAACTACACATAACATAAAACAACTTTTAACCCATATTACTTTATTTATCTTTCTTTAGTCTAGCTTTGCTATGCAAAAAAGCTCCATTAAATTGATTGAGGAATGATTTGATGTGAATATGTGTGTACAAATATTTATTTATCAATCAGTAACATTCCTCATTGCTACAGGACCATAACCAGCACTGCGAAATGAGTGGGTTGTGGAGCTCAAGAACCATCAAGTGAAGGCGGAGGGAAGGTTGGCATGTGTGGCATTTATAACTGCCAAAGCTAAAGTTCAAAAATGCAAGTTTGCACAAGTGAAGGCAACTAAGACTCAAGCAAATAATATCCAAGAGCTCATTAATAATATTAAAGAATATTAAAAAAAATAAAAACATTTGTTAAGTAAAATATCTGTTTTATTTGTCAAAAATAACAAAATATTAAGTGTTCATATTTTTCTGATATCATGAAATTCACATACAATCAATACTTGCAAGTAGGACATAGCTAATATTTATCTTTTTCTTAGAAGAATCCTTCAAGTATAAACTAATATAGAATCACAATGTTTACCAACTAGTCCCTCATTTAAACAAGAAATCCTAAATATTTCATTAGCAATCCTCAATGGATTGGAGCAATAGATGTGGAGTAATATTCATTCAATCTGCATTTTTAATTAGAATTTGCCAAGTGCAAATCATTGTTTGTCTATTGAGGGTAGTAGTTAGTACAAGTAAGAAAGCAGAAGAGGAGTAGTAGTAAGTATAAGGAAATAAAGCAATACAAACATATTATTTTTGAGTCTAAATCAAAATTCAAACTAATAATAATAAATACATAATTTTTCAGAGTGTTATATAAAATATTTAATTAAAGAATAATATTTAACTCTTTTTTTCCTAAAGCTATAAAGTGGTTCAAAGTTTACATCTACTTAGAAACAGGACAACCAAAATATTTTTTTTTACATTAACATGAAAACTAGAGTATCACTAAATGTAAATAATAAATGTTCAATGATTTTAAACTGAATCACAAAATAACATACAAGATATCAACTTAAGTAAAAATACAACATATAAACAAGAAGATGATTAACAATAGTTTTAAAAAGCCTTTACACTATGCTACCCACACATATAGAACATTTTGGAACTGCTGCTGGCGACCTCATAATAATAAATATGTAGAACACCAGCAACAGCATCTTTACCAACTGGGGCAATAATTTAATTGTTTTGATCTAAATCTACATCTTCTCTGGGTAATTCTGATACTAGTAGACAAGTACACTGAAGAAATTGTAGAAAACAGTGCAAGCATTAACCATTTTAGCCACCATATGATGATCCACCCTGTGTGCCAGTAAACAAAGTCAGTGAGCTTTCATTCATTTCGATTACTGAAGTGAACCTCAGAGTATTCTTCTTCTGGACTCTTAGGAACAGCATTGACAATTGGGGTCAATAGCCATGGTCTTAGAGGGTATCCAGAATCACCTGTAGAGGAAATACATAATGTATTATAAAGAACATACAAGGTTTCATTTTTAGTAGGCCTCATTTTGTGGTGGACACATTTTTATCCCTAAATCTGAGCTCCTATCAAAGCTGTATTTTATGCAGAGTAAGCCTCAAAATAAGTTATTTCATCAACATTTCAAATGTTGAGGTCACTGTAACAGACCTATTAAATTAATAGTAGTGGTAGGTGTAAATATTATAGAAAATTTAATTATGAAATAGTAGTTATTATGGCAGATTTTTAACATAAAACAGAGACATTGTGATTTGTGAGCTATTCATGAAATTATTTTGTGTTTTACAAAAATTTGGAAGTTGGTCTCTTCTTAAAATTGTCTTTGATATCCCTTTGTATACAAATGAAATATAGTGTTTCCTATTAAAAAATATCTCCTCATGGTCAGTGAGCTGAATAAGTGGAGCATGTGTGCCATCAACACATGCCATACACCCAGTTAAATTGTATTTATTGTAAAATCTGGAACATCATGAAATTCAATATCAGTGAGTCTATAACCTATCCACTTACTTTAATTCATCAATTTTTTGGTTGGTAACTTAACTACACAATACTTACCCAATCATTATTGATGGCCTTTCATTGTGTGATTGTGGGAAGAAAATGCATTTATGTTATGCAGGATGTTAGGTTTGTTTAAGGCCTTCATTCCTCACAATATTTGACACACTTGATTGGCTCAGACCATGAATACAACTCATCCCTACAGGGTTTTGGTATGAATCTTAGGCGAAGAATGACAGTGCTGTTATGATCTCAAAAAAATATAATATATGATTATACTCATCAAAGCATATTCACTTCACTGGTATATTTAATAACGTTATATGTCACAATTACCTCATATTCCACAGGAATTCGAGTAGATCTTAGTGCTGACTAGGACTGGGGATAACTCGCTGCACAACGCAGCAAAGATTTGTTTCGTCACCCTATATTTTGACATGAAAATCGAGCGCCCGAAAGATGATCAACATTTGCTTCGATATGAAGTTGCCTTCTTCGTTGGGCCATCTCCAGCGCATCCAATATAAGAACAGCACGAGCCATGGTCTTTTGCATATTATTTGCATCATCCAATCATCAGTTATTGTCGAATATATATACACAAAATATTTACACTGATTAGCACCATATTTTATAAATTCATAACAGGAACATTGTTTAAGACCAAAAAAACGTGTCCTAACATAATAACTTGCTTCTACAATACGAATTATGTTAACTTTGATTGATATTTTTAATAAATAAGTCTAAAGCAACTAATTTGCACACTGATGCGACACCAAAATACCTGTCGCTATTTTGACAGCTAAATTGACTCAATAGCTGCTCCAATTATCGTGCCGCTGTGTTAGGTAATACCAACGCTGTTGTTTTGTATCGGAAGCCAGTGTTGCCAACCATTACAGAAAAAATCCCCCAAGAAAATCCTAAAATACCCCTAAAAACCCCTAGTTTTTTAAATGGTTAAATCTACAAAAAAAACTGTGTTGTGGTGTCGGCTTAGAATAGCACTACCCCATTTCTTACAGTGGGTGTACGTAAGAGGCGATAACCGGTATTGATGAAGGGATTTATGGGCGTTGAGGTTGGAGACCCATCACCAACCACCTTTATTTTACCATCTTTTCCCCACTCAACTTTACAAAAGAACCCAACTTCCTTTCTCTACCTACCCCTTATAGAGATTATATCCTGTGAGTATATGAATGTTCAAAAAAAAATTCATGGGTATGTGTAGGTTTGCCAAGAAGTTTTCACTCAAAAAATAAATTCACTTTTTTAATTAATATATATACATTATCAAGGGGAAAAGACCTAAACCCAGCAGTGGGCAGCTGTTGTCTGACGATGATGAAGATAATCTCACTGTATTCTAAATTAAGATGACATTTTAAAAAATGCTACCTTATAAAAACAATACAACTGTTTTAATTTTATAAAATGCCATCTTAGTACCTAGGACGAAAAAAACCCCTATATAAACCCCCAAAATATTCCTGCCCCTAAAAATCCCCCTTTCAACAGTTCTTCCCCCTAAATTTAGGGTGAAAACCCCCAAGTTGGCACCACTGTCGGAAGCGATGCACTTTTATTTTCCCAGTCGTTCTGTAGGTGGCGCACAAGATCGACTGCGTGGTCAGTGTTTGGTTATGGTGTTGCGTAATACGAAATGTCGTTTTGGCAGCGATATTGACTAAATTTTCGCCTCAATAATTGTGCGACTGAGATACGTAATCAGCCTGCGGTCAGTATCGTCTTTACCATAAGGGCACACGGGGCACTGGCCCAGGGCCCCAATCCCAGGGGGGCCCCGAAGGACCGACAATTACTCTCACACATTTATTCTCAAAACATTTTTGTCGGGCACATTACAATTGAAGGGGTCCCCCGAATAACGTTGTAACAAACATTTTTTTTTAAATCGATTTTTTGACGGAAAAACGTTTTATACAGCCTAATGGACAGGCCAAGCATAAAAAAAAACAAGTTTTTATTTTGCTACTTGTAACGTTATTCGGGGGACCCCTTCAATTAGTGGTCTTATTAGAAGGTATTTACAAGGCATATACTACGCCATTATATCGATTAGAAGATTTTACTCAACAGAAATCCAGAAAGAAATCGTTATCGTCACCAAATAAATATAGTTTGACTAAAAAATAAAGTTGTGTAGTGTCGGCTTAGAATAGCACTACCCCATTTCTTCCGGTGGATGTACGTAAGAGCCGACTAACGGTATTGGGGCCTTTAAGAAATTTTTGGGCGATGCGGTTGGAGACCCATCACCAATAACCTTAATTTTACCATCTTTTTCCCACTAAAGTTTCCAAGAGTGGCTCCAAGTGGTTCCAAGAGGAATATTTAATTCCTTGGCTCTGGCTACCCCTTCTAGGGATTTATAGCCGTACGTATATGTATATGTAACTAAAAAATATTTCCCAATATAAGGTGAAAATCTTGAAAAAGCGTGGGTTGCTCGAAAGACGAAAAAATCCGAAGTAGGTCCGTTTAAATACATACATATACTCACGCCGTTAATTCCCATTGGGGTAGGCAGAGACTATCGATCGCCACTTTGTACGATCCTAGCAAACCTCTCTTGCTTCGTCTACATCCATCAATCTTTTCATACATGCTCTTTTATTCTTCATACTTCGGACGCCTGCCTTTTTGAGCACACTTTCAATTTGGTCCGTTTAAAGTGGGTCAAAATCGAGTGTTTCAAATCTGGGATGTGTGTTTACTAGAGATGGAAAGTGTGTTGAAGATATCGAGAGAAGAGTAAAAAAGGGTAATGCGATTAATGGAGCACTGGACAGTCTAATGTCTAGTCAATCGGTGTCCGAAAAGGCCCGAATGGCTGTGCATGATGCTGTTCTTGTCCCTACGCTTATGTATGGCAGTGAATGTTGGGTGTGGCAGAAGAAGCATGAAAGCAGAGTGAATGCAGTAGATATAAGGTCCCTCAGAAAAGTTTGTAATGTAAGGTTTTCTTATCGTGTGAGGAATGACATGATTCGTGAAAGATGCGGTGTTAAAGATGATATTGTAAGTAAGATTGAAAAAGGAATGTTGAGATGGTTTGGGTACTTCGAGAGGATGGATGATAGGAAATTGGTAAAAGGTATCTATAGAGCTAATGTAGAAGGCAATGATAGCAGAGGACGGCCGCGGAGGACACACTTGGACCAAATTGAGAGTGTGCTCAAAAAGGCAGGCGTCCGAAGTATGAAGAATAAAAGAGCATGTATGAAAAGATTGATGGATGTAGACGAAGCTAGAGAGGTTTGCCAGGATCGTACGAAGTGGCGATCAATAGCCAATAGCTACGTCCACACTGTGCCTTTTTTTGTTCAATAAGGGCATGCGTCATAGCGCAATCAACAGCGCACGTGAGGCATGCCCTTAATGCATGCGCGATGACAGTTGAAAGCGGAGCGCGCGCTGTGTTGTAAGTTTTCCGGTGTCGGGTGGATTTCTGTGCGTCATAGCGTTCAACAACAAGATGGTGGACGAAGAAAAAGATTTAACATTAAGTTTTATTGAAGATTACAGAAGCTTTCCACAACTCTGGGATCCTAACAATAAACTTTACACGAATAAAGTAAAGAGTAACGATGGTTTTTTTTTCTGGAATTTCTTATGACCAAGTAAGCTGCATATATTCCCCCAAGCAAAATATTGTCGTCGCACATGTTTCCAACAGAAACTCAAATTACAAATAAAGTATGGTGTTGGTTTCAATTAACGCATTCACTTATTGTAAGCGTCAATTGAAAGTTGAATAGAAAGATGAAGACGAAAGTTGAAGATGAAAAGGCACAGTGTGGACATACCTATTGCCTACTAGAGGTGAGTCGAAAATATCAGATCAGGTAAAAATTTCAGGTATTTTTCGATACCAGTCCGCACCTAATACAAATAACGCAACACCTAATCTACCTAATTCGAGGGTTAGAGAGTAAAAGTCACGTAAAAGTACTCTATGGCGAATCGTCGTGCGCTCGGGCAACATCGTCAGCGGCAGCGGTTGGGTGGGCCGCAGAACTAGGTGGATTCCGGTTCCCGTTCCGCATAAAACAATAGCTATCTTTTTCAAAATAATAGAACTGAACTATTTTTGGCTTTTTCCGTTGTTCAGTTAGGATATTTTTTTTAATTAGAAGTTGACAGTCCTGTATAACTACGAAGGGAAGATTCATCATAATCATCATATTAGGGTTTGGACGTTCACTACTGAACATAGACCTCCCTCAATGACTTCCATAAGGGCCGGTTGGAAGCGGCCTGCATCCATCGTTTACCGGCCACCTTCACAATATCATAGGAAAAGATTACAATGCATTAACTAAGTTAACTTATAAAAGTAGTACGCAGTAAGTACAATACTGCGGCATACGCACTCAATACGGAGTACTATGTGGATTAGGTATTTGGATTAGGAATAGGTGTATCTGTTACCAAATTTACCTAGTACAACTCATCTCTACTGCCTACCCCTATGGGAATTAACGGCGTGAGTACATGTATGTATGTATGTAAAATCGAGTTTAAAGAAGTCGGTTACATACATACTAACATACCATACATACATACAGGTGAAGCTAATATAAACGAGTTAAAAACCAGCAGCATTACATTTTGACTTTATTTGTTAAGTGTATGGATTTGATTTATTTTACCAATGTATTTATTTATTTAAGTTTACAATTTTTCCAACGATTATATTATTTGTTTTTTATAAAAAGTGTCGCTGTGTTACATTTTAATTTTAAATTCTGATTGTTAAAATTTTTAAGAGATTTGCATGCCACAGATGGTGGAATATAGCATGGTCTAAATAAATGTTGTAACATCTAATATGTCAAATACCTATATTCGCAAATAAAGTAGCTTTTTTTTACAAACTCTTTAATGGCATATTATATCATACTATATTGAATTACCCATAGAGATATAATACCTCTATGAGATTACCTGTAATAAATGGTCATACTCATACTTATTAGTAATTTTTTTTATTATAATTCGCATTTTAACTTTCCAAAAGGGCCCCCAATTTGTGTGCCCAAGGGCCCCAGCCTAGTTTAAGACGGCCCTGCCTGCGGTGGGTGTACGTAAGAGGCGACTAACGGTATTGGGGCATTTTAAGGGATTTTTGGGCGATGCGGTTGGAGACCCATCACCAACAACCTTTATTTTTACCACCTCTTCACCACGCAACTTCCAAAAGTGGCTGAGGGATTTCTAATTCCTTTAGCTCTGGCTACCCCTTCTGGGGATTTATAGCCGTGAGTATATTTATGTATGTATAATGAGAAATGGTTTGTTTTTATGATTGACTGTTATGTTACGCTTAAAAAAAATATTTCATCAATAGAAAATAAAAAAAAAACAAAAGTAACATAGGCTATATATCATCATGCTAAATCATAGGAGGTAAGCATTGAAAAATATTTAACGTCATCCGTGCAAAGTCGGGCGGACAACTAGCATGATAACTCAATGACTCAAAGAATTCGCGCAATAAACGTTCACTGCGTGTGTACTCACGTGATAGGGCGCAGGCCTATCGCCGTTTTGTTCGATTACACTGTCACATGACAAAGTACGACTTAGCCATGTGGATTTCCTTACGATGTTTTCCCTCACAGTTAACTCCCATGATACATTAACTACGATAACCAGTGTTCTACCCACTAAACAGAATATAACAACTGAGTAATATAACAACACTAGAGGTCGCCTAGTGCACCAAATTCAACCAATCATTAATTTAATTAGTAAATTTCGATTGATTGTCATTTTCATGCATACTTTTCAACCACGATATTTTCTTATCTCCAACTGCCTGTTTCACATACGAGGGGCATACCAATAGAAGTTAGATTATCTTTTCTCATTTAATTGACACTGGCAAGCTATACACCATCTTACGGGCTGGTTTTTTATTGACATATTTGAATATAGAACACATTTCTTTTATTTATTTTTTATTTGAATGAGCATCATTTTTCCGAGAATCTGGCGGGAATTCACTTGCAACAATGGAGCTCAGTCGACGTGATTTTCGCGCTATGATTTATTATGACTTTAAAAAAGGTTTAAAGCCTCAAGAATGTTTTGAACTTTTGGCTTCTACTTTTGGTGAGTCTGCTTGTTCCCGAGAAACAGTATTCAATTGGTTTGCTGAATTTAAAAGAGGACGGAGATGTCTCGAAGATGAAGCGAAGACAGGACGGCCGCCAACCGCGGTCACGCAAGAAAACGTTCGTGCAGTCGAAAAACTTATTTGCGAAAATTGACGAATTACATATGTAGAGCTAGAACAAGAACTAGGAATTGGATCAGAAGCAATGCAAACCATAATTCACGACCACCTTTCTCACCGTAAACGTTGTTCGAGATGGGTGCCGCACAAACTTACCGATGAGCAGAAAGACCGTTGGCTGGATTGGTGCCTATTCATGATAGATAAATTCAACGAAGGCGAGAAAAAAAACGTATATGATATACTGACTGGTGACGAATCATGATTATATAACTATGATCCCGAATAAAAGCTACAGTCGACTGTATGGTGCTTTGAAAACGAGCCAACTCCAACGAAATGTCGCCGTGCACGAAGCACACAGAAACAGATGGTCGCCTCGTTTTTTTGCTAAACGGGTCATATTGCTACTGTTGTGCTAGGTAATGAAAGAACAGTAAACTCCAAATGGAACGTGACAGTTTGTGCTCCAACAGTAATATCAGCTTGGAGTGACAAGCGACCGAAGTCAGGGATCCGGCACCTTCTCTGGCACCACGACAATGCGGCGCCGCACACGTCTGCCAGAACACTAGACGTAGCTCGAAAAATGTGTCGATTCTCCCTCACCCACCATATTCCCCTGACCTAGCGCCTTGTAATTTTTACTTGTTTTCAAAAATCAAAAAAAAAACTTAAGGGGAAGAGGTTTGAAAGCAAAGAAGAAGCGCTGGTTGCCTATAATTTCGAGATTTAAGAAAAGAGAAAAGAGAGATTTTTATTTGTTGCTGACTAACAAAAAATACACAGAACATATACAGAAATTACAAAACAGTACAAAATTGATTTTAAAAAGTAAAATAAACAAAATAAAACAAACAAATATAACAAAAATTGGTCATGGCTTACGTCAGCAACAAAAGAGCACCTGACTCAGCATTTTGTTGTGAGTTATATTATAACCCACAACACTGATTTTCAGTCAGTACTCTTTGTAACAAGTGATGTCACGGACACTTCACACTGTACTGATCAGTCTATGCAAACTATACAATAAAATAACCAATATATATGTATATTCATTCATTTACATACATGTACATATATATATATATATATATATATATACATACACACACAATATACTATATATATATAAAAAAATATACAAAATTAATAACTGAAATACACGGAAATATAATTATATGAAGTTCACTCATAAACAAAAGTAAGTAAACACGATTATACAAAAAGTAGTAAGTATACACACACGATAACACTAAAAAAACATAAATAAATTTATACCTAAATTGACAGATTAGAACTAGGACTCGGTGCTGGAAAAATTTGGATTTTGCTGAAGTAGCAAGTAGCTTTTAAGCTTTCGCTTAAAAGATGTCCTATTTGTGGAATCTCGGATAGGTGGTGGGAGATCATTCCAGCACTTGGACGCCGCGAACCTGAAACTGCCTCGAAACGCTGCAGAACGATGCATTGGCAAAATCGCTCTTACTTTAAACTGGTAATCGCTTTTGGACCATTGCAGTTTTTTAAATAAATATTCAGGAGATTCGTGCCGAACAACACCGAAAAGCAGCGTTGCAAGATGTAGTTGCCTACGTGCCTGCATTTTCAATAGTTTAGCGTCGTTCAAATGAGGAGTGACGTGGGATCTTGGAGGAATGCGAAGACAAAACCGTGCGCATGCGTTTTGCACACGTTGTATCAATCTCTGTGAACGACCAAGTATGCAACTGCCATAGACAACATCACAGTAGTTTAACCTTGATAATATTAACGATTCGCACAGGTGAAGACGCAAATCCACACTGAGATAATCGCGAATATTATAAAGCACTTTAAGGCGATAGAAGCAGTTACTGACTACTGATAAAACATGGTTTTCGAACCGTAGTTCCCCGTCCATCAGCACGCCAAGGTTTTTTGCTTCCACCACCCGTTCTATGGGTTGTCCTCTGATAGCTACATCATTGGCCGCAAGAGCTTCCACTGTATTACGTATTTGATGTTTAGATCCAAGTATCATGTACTTGGACTTGCTAGGATTCAGGACAAGACAATTCTTTTCAGACCAGATTTCTGAGGTATCTAAAGAAGAGTGGTCACAGGCATTTTCCAATTGGTTCAGACATATGGAAAAGTGTATACGTGCTCAGGGTGAATACTTTGAAAAGATCGATACTTGTAATAAAAAATAAATTTTATAATTTTTGAGTATCTAGTTTCTTTTGGCATGCCCCTCGTATTTCTCCCATCAACTTGTTGGTGGTCTATTTGTCCTCTTACTTAGTCCATATATTTCCGTTGCACATTAGTTATAAGAAAAACATATATTCAGATAGACTTCAATATAAAATCCTTGCTTTCGAAACATAACATTGAAGGCAAACATTTTTGTTATTTTTTATTTTGTCTTGACAACAGGCATTGAAAAAAGTTTGACAATAAATAAAAGAATAAAGTACGTAACGCATTATCTATTTAATTTCTTTTATAGTCTCTCTATACATGCTTTAATATAATAGCATTATAGACTCCTTATGTATTAAAGTTCCCACATAATTCTGTCACTTCCACTTTGTCACCTTAGTTGTAAATTCCTACCACCTTTTTTGGATTCAACAGGAAAAAATATTTTCGATATTCAACCGACAGCAAAACTAAAACTTCACAGAATACATATTCACACAACTAGTTCTGTTTCGAGTATGCCATCGATCGATCATCACTTGAACAAACTTTGGAAACTTGTCCCAGTGCTCTTACATGCAACGAAATATTACTAGTAAATTTTACTACCATTTTCATATTCCCGTAAATACTTTCTCAGCACCGTATCATACACCTTCTCTGATTCTATGAGTAGCAATTATCGTACACCTTTATATTACTTACATTTTATTATATTTTACAAACATGATTTATTTATAAGCGACATGATAGTCCAGTGGGTAGAACACCCGCCCGTAAAACAGAAGGGCGTGAGTTCCAATCCTGGGACGGGCCTACACCAATTTGTCTTTTCTAAAGTCATATGTGTGGTTAATTTATCATGGTTGCTAACGGTGAGGGAAAACATCGTGAGGAAACCCACATGGCTGAGTGAGCCTGCCCCCTATCACGTGAGTACACTGTCGTAGCAAAACGTGGGTACTTTCTCTGGAAACTAGATGGCGCTTGCCATGTGAGTTCAGGAGTATTGGTACCTCTGCCAACCCCTTCGGGGATAAACGGCGTGAACGTTTATGTTATGTTATGTTATGATTTATTTTATACAATATTTATAATGTCTTTATACATATATTTAACCGTGATAGCTCAGTGGGTAGAACACCTATTATCGTGCAGAAGACGGTGAGGGTTCAAATCCCAGGTCAGGTCAACCCCCATTTGTCTTTTCTAAAGTCATATGGGTGGTTAATTTATCATAGTTGTTAACGGTGAGGGAAAACATCATACATACATACTTCGTCATGTGACAGTGTATTCGTACAAAATGGCGTTAGGCAACGTAAAAAACCTGGGTACTCTGAACACAATGTGGCAAATGAAATGTGATTTTCAGAAGTATTAGTACCTCTGCCAACCCCTTCGGGGATATACGGCGTGAATGTCTGTGTTTGAGTTGAGTCTTCATATTTTTCTACATGCCTATTTATCTACATTATATCAGAATCAATAAATTTTAGAAGTATTAGGATTATAATAAAACTTGTATTGTGAAAATCACATACATTTATACACTTAAGCATTTAATTCCCATTAGAAGACAGATTACCGATCGCCTTTTTGGTATTTATGGCCGTGAGTATACGTATGAATGTAGGTATTTTCAGACAACTCAAAATTTGCTTGAAGTTTACCCGCGTGATATTAGCCCTATCACCGTGATTGTTCGAATTCTTTATACTACGACTTAACGACCATAATAAATAAAAATTTTAGAATATACAGATTGAAGGCATGATGATGATGATTTTAGAGTATTACGGTTATGACAGTATCAATACAACAGTTATAGTTAAATAAGAAAATGAGCTTAAAGCTTTTTAGGGTTCCGTAGCCAAATGGCAAAAACGGGACCCTTATAGATTCGTCATGTCTGTCCGTCTGTCCGTCCGTCCGTCCGTCCGTATGTCACAGCCAGTTTATTCCGAAACTATAAGAACTACATTATTGAAAAATGGTGCGTAGATGTATTCTGTAAACCGCATTAAGATTTTAAAATAAAATCTGAAAAAAAACAAAAATTTTTAGGGTTCCCCATACCTAGAACTGAAACTCAAAATTTTTTTTTTCATCAAACCTATACGTGTGGGGTATTTATCAAAAGGTATTTGAAAATGATGTTGAGGTTTCTTATATCATTTTTTTCAAAACTGAATAGTTTGCGCGAGAGACTTTTCCAAAGTGGTAAAATGTGTGTCCCCCCCCCGGAACTTCTAAAATATGGGCATGATAAAACTGAAAAAAATATATGATGTGTATTACTATACAAACTACTAACGAAAATGGTTTGAATGAGATCTAGCCAGTAGTTCTATTTTTAAACGTCATAAATCAAATTACTTACCTTATTTATTAATTTCACTGAAATATATAACAATAATTTTACTATCACAGGCCTTACGCATAAAACGTGAACCATTGTTTTCTTATAGTAAATCAGTGATAAGTAAATAACATTTTAAACTAAACATTTTAAACTTGTATATTACTATGTTACCTACCTGCTGCTAGTGCTGCTACGGAACCCTTCATTAGCGAGTCCATCTCGCTCTTGGCCGCTTTTTAAATTAACCAACAGTTTCCGATCAATTGTTGTATAAAAAACCATTACCGTCACTTGAAAAAAAAACACAATCAAACTTAACAAAACTCGTTTAATTATTTCACAATTTATTTACCATCATATCTTTCACGGTAACTCTGTACAGCATATCTAGCACCAACTTTTATTCCCTCCCATGTTTCAAAAGCTGCTTGTTCAATGAAATCTGGGTCAACCAGAAATCCGTCATAACCCCATCCATTGCCTCTATATGCTGGCATTTCTATAGTATACGCGAAAGGAACCCCAAGTAAAGTAGCATAATCTGCTGTACTGCCTGATGCCGCATAAAGAGTAAGAGCTACATTACCAACAGTATATCTTGGATTAAAACTAGCTTTGAGTTCATCAATAGTATTAGCCATTTCTACAGCGAGCCAATGAACAATCAATGAGTTTGGAGGTAACTGCCCATTACCATAACCGTACAAAATATAACTGCCATAGCTATGGACGTCTAAGAAAAGTTCGATTCTATTTAAATGCTCTTCAATGATGTCTTTTACGACTACTGCTTCTGGTTCAGAAAATGCTTTAGAGCCGTGGAAATCATCCATACAGACAAAGCTGCTGGAAGCTAAACTCCAAAGTACATCGAAATTTCTGTTGAGGTCTACTCCGTGGCAGATATCATTTTGGTAGTACCCTAGGGCGGTGTTTTTTCTCCAGAAACGGTCCTGGAAAATACATACACTCTTAACTAGTAATCATAATACAAAACTATTTTTAACTTATCGTTAGTTACAAAACTGTAACAGCTGGAAATCCAGAAAAAAGGAATAAAAAATTATAAGATTAGAAATTCTAGATATTTGTTTTCGATGCTAAATACATACGTTGTTTAAAATATTTTCTTAATAATATTTTAGATATTTACCCTCAAAAACTATGAAATATATTATCATGTATCAAGGGTGTATATTTCAATCATTTTATTAGAAAATCATTTTAAGTTGGAAAACGACTATATTTAAATTTTTGGTATTAGAAATGAATTCAGCACTTACTCTAACATGGCTGTCAACAAACCCATCAGGGTTAGCAACTGGTACAATGATCCAATCAATATTTCTCAAAAGATCGGCTTCATCTTCTTTTAGATCATTCACAAGTCTTTCAATAGCATACAAAGATACAGATTGAGTAATCCACTCTCTAGCGTGGAGCAAAGTTTGTATGTAGACTATAGGTTTACTGAGATCCTGCAAACAGATGGCGCTTTAGGGTCCATGTAGCATATATATGGCAAAGCAAGGAATATGATTAGTAGATATCATACTCATCCGTAGCATAGCCTTATAACACATTTCTGGTGGAAAGGCACCTTTTTATTTTATCACAAAAGAGACATTGATACAAAATTATCAATTCATCATTCACTTTTAAAAGTTGGAAATGATGGGAAAATATAGCCCAGTAAAGGGTCACTAGTAGTTTTTTTACCCGTTTTTTTTGCGTGACTCTTATAAATAGATATGCTCAGCCCACACTAAGCAGCTCCAAATGAGTCTCAATCTAAATTTTATCAAGTTAATTTAAACAGAATTTGATTAAAACATTTGATAATTGGAGGTAAACAAATATTGATTTTACAAATTTTTTTTTTCTATATACGTACCTAAAACTGCTTGCATATTGTTATCAAAATGCTTATACAACAATTCCTTACCTGGAAGTTGGTTGAAGAGATCTTCAAGTACTTGACTGGTCTATTTTCCCAAGTGTATCCTCCAGTGGCCACAGACACAATTCTCGGATTTCTTTGAGCCACTTCGTCAATGTAATTATCTATCTGAAAACATATTTTTGGTCTTACAAATACTTTAAGAATGATTTCGCAAACCTTTATTAATTTAATAAAATTGATGTAATAGTACTATAGTTCTGTAATGGCCGTGTAGTGCCGGCTTTGGATGTCGCTTCTCTTTTCTACTCACGGGTGTCGTAAGAGGCGACTAAGGGTATGGGCCTTTTTAAGTGGTTTTTGGGCGATGTGGTTCGCACCAATGATACTTTATTTCTACCATATTGTCCCCTATCAACTTCCAAATATGGCTGAAGAGTTACTGGCTCTAAAGCTCTGGCTACCCCTTTTTGGGAATTGTGGCCGTAGGTATAGTATGTTTGTAAGAAAAAATAAGAACGATGTTCTATCTTAGTACAGATCTTTACTTACTTCTTCCCAAGTGTAGACTGTGTCAAAAGGAAGACTTCTTGTATTGTTGGTTGCCCTTCTAGTGGTTGAAGAACCCAAAAGTTTTTCTTCTAGTTCTAACAGCCTTTATAAAGAAATAATAGATTATTATATTATATAATTATATAGAGTATTGTTAAATAAAAGGCAGGATCATAGGTGGTTACTGAACTACGACTATTAAATCAGTGCCTCCAGTAAAAAAGGGATTAACTCGACTTAATCCCTTTTGTTTTTATTAAACCATCGTAATCAGCGCACCGAGTTACATAACATATCAAAAGGACATAACTCTCTCTGACCTCCTTCATGGATTTTTAAAACCATCTAAAGGCATAATTGGAGCTATTATTGGGTTAAGAGTATTTATACTAGCAATTTTTCTGATTAAAATGGAATAAGTGGAGCTACATCGTTGCATTCCCATGTCATTAACGATATTATTGTACTTAAACACGAATAAAATGGTACAACTAGTATAGTTCCTAAATACTTCATATCATTTTGGGATCAACTTTTGTTACATCTTTGTTAACTTGACAAAATATAGACATAACATCATTTAGTTCCTTGCATTCAGTTACAATTGAACGTTAACAAGGGATTAAGTCGTCTCACGCCTTTGCATTTATGACTTCACCCAGGGATACCCGCGCTTATACCGAAAAGATATTGGTTGATTAGGTGAATCATAGATATAAGTCGTTTAGTTCCACAGCTTTTTTGATAACACCAGAGGAACCAAAAGAAAGAAAAGCTCGTGCGACCAATCAAGGAAGTTGCTCTTTCACGTATCATATTCATTGAGGTAAATATTTACATGAAATTGTATGTAAAAACTGCTTTTTTGTAATATACGGTGACACTTTTGAGTTTGTTTGTTTCTCTACAAGCTACAAAAAAGGATTATATTACTGGAACTATGCCAAGCCAAGCAGTACAAGGGGTATCACTGTTAAAAACAAATGGCCGGACGAAGATTTAGAAAAAGATCGTGAGCATATTTTGACATTTCTACAGTATGAAAGTCACTATGCTCGTAATAAAACATCAAAGAAATTTTTGTTAACTACTTTGAAAATGCATACTATTTATTCTTTGAATTGCAAAGAACGACAAAAGGAGGAACAAGTTTGTAAGACTATATACTCAAAAATATTTCACAGCTTAAATCTATCATTTAAGCCCCCGATGGTGGATACATGTACAAAGTGTGACATTCTACAGGCAAATATTCAGTATACTACTTCAGCAGAAGAAAAAACAGATCTAATAAACCGTCTCAATGAACCTCCAGCTGATTCTACAGAGCTTACCAGCAGTAAAGCAATGATAAAAATATTGACATTGGAGGATGACTAGTGGTGTTCACTTTTGATATTAAACAATGTCTTCCCACTCCCATGCTGTTGTCAAGTCGCTATTTTACAAAAGTCGCTATTTTATAATTTAACCATTCACAACTTTAAAACTAATCAAGCTACTGGCTACTAATAGTACGAAGCATCAGGTAAACGCGGTGGAAATCAAATTGCTTCCTGCCTCTATGATTACATCAATAAGTTACCAGTTCATATCACAAAAATCATATTATACTCTGGCACATGTGGGGGTCGAAATAAGAACTCTGATCTGTCACTGCCATGCTCTTGGCGCTTATGAAAGAATGCCCTCACTTGAAATACATCATCATCATCAGCCAATAGACGACCACTGCTGGACATAGGCCTTCCCCAAAGACCTCCTCCTCTCTACAACGAACGGTCCTGTGTTGCCCTCATCCATCGGATTCCCGCGACTTTGACCAAGCCATCGGTCCACCTTATGGGAGGCTTACCTACACTGCTTCGTTCGATACGTGGCCGCTACTCCAGAACCTTCGAGCCCCAATGACTGTAGGTTCTGTGTGCAATGTGCCCTGCCCATTGTTACTTAAGTTTTGCAACTTTTCGTGCTATGTGATAGCGCATTGAAGATATGGCGCAGCTTCCCGAACGCAGCCCAATCGAGCTGGATTCGACAGTTGACCTCATTGTCGAAGTTGGCTCTACCTAACCGAATGGTTTGTCCCAGGTCCAAGCTCGACAATAATAGGTATAACATGGTTATTCGACATGACTTTCGTTTGATCCATGTTAATTTTAAGACCAACTCTCTCAGATAATCTATCGGGGTCCTTCAGCATTTTACATAAATCTTCAGTGGATTGAGTCAAAACTGCAATATCTTCCTCTACTAACATAGCATTCGACATTAGCTCTATAGAGCCTAGAGATATACCTTTCACCAATTACTTATCATCCATCCTCTTAATGTGCCTAACCATCTCAACATTCCTTTTTCTTTTTTCCTTACAATATCATCTTTTACACCACACCTTTCACGAATCACGTCATTCCTCACACGATCATATAACCTCACATTACAAACTTTACTGAGGGACCTCATTTCTACTGCATTTACTTGCTCTGTAAGTATAAGACGGCCACGGAGGACACACTTGGACCAAATTGAGAGTGTGCTCAAAAAGGCAGGCGACCGAAGTATGAAGAATAACGGAGCATGTCTGAAAAATGATGGATGTAGACGAAGCAAAAGAGGTGTGCCAGGATCGTACGCAGTGTCGATCGATAGTCTCTGCCCACCCCAAAGAGAATTCACGGTGTGAGTATATGTATCTATGTACAATATAGTCAGCAAATCGAAGATGCGTGATGTACCGCCGATTATGTTGATACCGAGCCCTTTCCTGTCCAGAAGCTTAAACACATCTCCAATGCCGCAATGAACAGTTTTGGGAGAAATAACTTCCCCCTGTCTCGCTTCTCGCTGCAACTGGATAGGATTCGTGTTCTGGTCCTGGAGTGGGACCGACACAGTGGCGTTTTAATACAAACACTTTCACACCTCGATATATCTGCAATGTATAATCCATTGTTCCATCGAATCAAAGGCTATTTCATAGTCCACGAGCTCTAGGCACAGTGGCAGATTAAACTCCTCGGTCTCCTGTGGATGGTGTCTGAATGTGGGCTATGGTAACAAAGCCTTTTCGGGAACCGGCCTTTTAGGGAGGCTGGAAGACATCAAATCTACGAGACACATGATTCGTGATGACTCTGGAAAACATGTACTAGCCGGATGTGCGGTGGTTTAGGTACACACGAAATAATGATTTGTGATGAAACATAAAACCAACCTGAACTATGGTTATGACTTTAAAAAAACACATTTTAACGGAGTACTGGCTAAACGAAACTTCCCAACAGCAATGTTATTACTCTAGAAGTAAATCCTTCCATGTGTGAAGATTTCTTGCAAAACTTTTCTTTTTTAATGAATACTTTAGTTCCAAAAGTGGCTGAAGAATTTTATAATTCTGAAGCTCTGGCTACCCCTTTTAGGGATTTTTAGCCGTGAGTATATGTATGTATGTATGTTATTTAGTTATATATTTAATTACAACATATGCGATTGGGTTTTAGTTTTCAAGTTTCAATTTACCAGGCAGATAAGTAATATGCGCACCATGACTGTAACAAAATAAATTTCATACGTATTTAGGAATGAGTAAGCTCTTTGGTGCCACTGAAAGTCATAAGTTGTGAAAAAAAATTAAAGAAATAAACAATATTATTCCCTTTTGGACCATACATAAATGAAGTATAATAGCATTTATGTCTTTAGGAAGAAAAAAATATATATTTTAACTGCAGCTATGCCATAATTATGTGGTTAACAAGGGAATAGTTCAACAAAACTATGAAAACATATATTATTCATGCATGATACATAAACATGGTGTATATCATTTTATAGGTATTAAATGCATCTATAATACTGCATTAACATTTAACTGAAATAAATTTAAGTTTTGTTCAAAAAAACAAAAGTTTAGTTTTTTGGCTCTCCTGAAAAGTGCCGATTTTAAACTAATCCCTTTTTTACTGGAGGCACTGAAATGACAAACAATGTTATAAGCAAAAAAAAAACTATTTCACAACAAATTAAATCTCTGTGTTTAAATTTAGACTTAATTTACTGTGTTTCAATTTACATAAACGTTCATAAACGTTCACGCCGTTTATCCCCGAAGGGGTTGGCAGAGGTACCAATACTTCTGAACTCACATGGCAGCGCCATCTAGTGTCCAGAGAAGGTACCCACGTTTTGCTTAGACAGTGTACTCACGTGATAGGGGGCAGGCCTATCGCCGTTTTGTATGAATACACTGTCACATGACTAAGTACAACTCAGCCATGTGGGTTTCCTCACGATGTTTTCCCTCAGCACCGTTAACAACCATGATAAATTAACCACACATATGACTTTAGAAAAGACAAATTGGTGTAGGCCCGACCCAGGATTGGAACTCACGCCCTTCTGTTTTCGGGCGGGTGTTCTATCCACTGGACTATCATCGTCGTCGCGTTTTAATTTTATATTCTTTGTAAGAAAAAATGGTCTGCCCAGAAGGGCAATTGGTGACTTGGTTAAGGTCGAGGAAAGGCGATGCATGATGAAAGCATAGTTGCTGAGAATTTTAGGGGAGGCCTTAGTCCAGTAGTCGATGTCAGTTGGCTGATGATGATGAGAATTTATAAGACAATATAGTTTTTTTTTATAGATTAACTATCTGACCCGGCAAACGTTATGCAGCCTTATAAATTATTTCTAGTGAATATCTATTCTGATCTATAAAATTAAAATAAAAAGTTCAGATCGACAACCCTTATCATTTTGGAGTATAAATATAGTTACTTATTCTCAGACCTACCGAATGTGTATACAAAATTTCATTGAAATCAGTTCAACCGTTCCGGAAGAGTTTGGTGACAAATACTGTGACATGTAAATTTTATATATTACATACATACATACATACATATACTCACGGCTATATTTCCCTAGAAGGGGTAACCAGAGCTACGGAATTATAAATTCCTCAGCCACTTTTGGAAGTTAAGTGGGGAAAAGATGGTAAAAATAAAGGTTTTTGGTGATGGGTCTCCTCCAACCGCATCGCCCAAAAATCCAATAAAAAGCCCCAATACCCTTAGTCGCCTCTTACCACACCCGTGGGTAAAAAGGGGTAGCGACATTCTAAAGAGCTTATTCCATTTGTCTGAATTCAGACGTCTGAAAGCGCGTGCGTTAAGCTGGCGTACCATGAAGCTGTATCGAGCTGGTTACTATGTCAAAAAACTCTGCCTAAATAGTGCCTAATTAGTGTAAAACTAAAAAAAAATAGTGTCTCTTAAGTTTAGAACATAAACACCATTTTCACTGTGTACGTTTTCACTATTTAGGCAGAGTTTTTTGACATAGTAACCAGCTCGATACAGCTTCATGGTACGCCAGCTTAACGCACGCGCTTTCAGACGTCTGAATTCAGACAAATGGAATAAGCTCTTCAGCCGGCACTACACGGCATATATTATATATACATTTATATATTAGAAGAATAAATTAACTAACTCTCTTAGATTTTCAACAGTTTCTTTAAACTGAATACCAGCAGATTGCAGTTTATTCTCTAATGCTTCCTTTGAATCTTTAGGAGTGAGGATTTGACAAGGTCGATTTATTACTGCATGCGTCCAGAAGTCCAAGTTGAGTGTACCCTCTAGAGATCTCATATACGTCATCTCTTGAACATTTTTAGGTGTAACTTCGTAAACTGAGAATCTGAAAAATACAATAAAAAACTTTTTGTTAGCTCTTTTATCGGATGTTATCGTGTAGTGTCAGCTTAGGATAACACTACCCCATTTCTACCCGTGGGTGATCGTAAGAGGCAACTAAGGGTATCATCATAATCATCATCATCAGCCCACACTCGTCAACTGCTGGACATAGGCATCTCCCATGGCGCGCCACCTCTTCCTATCCTCGGCCAGCCTCATCCAACCACTCCCGGCCACCTGCTTTAGGTCGTCGGTCCAGCGGGCTGGAGGGCGCCCCACACTGCGTCTGCCAGTGCGTGGTCTCCACTCAAGAACTCGTCTTCCCCAGCGGTTATTGGTTCTTCGGCAGATGTGACCAGCCCACTGCCACTTCAACTTGCTGATCCGATGAGCTACGTCGGCCACTTTAGTTCTCTGTCGGATCACTTCATTTCTGATGCGATCCAACAGAGTGATGCCGAGCATAGCTCGCTCCATCGCTCTTTGAGTGACTTTGAATTGGTGGACTAGTCCAGCCGTGAGTGTCCACGTTTCCGCACCATACGTTAACACTGGCAGGACGCACTGGTTGAAAACCTTAGTCTTCAGACATTGTGGGATGGCCGAGGGGATACTAAGGGTATACGGGCTTGTTAAGTAATTTTTGGGCGATGTGGTTGGAGACCCGTCACCAAAAAAATTTATTATTATCATCTTTTCCCCAATCAACTTCCAAAAGTGGCTGAGGAATTTTTCATTTCAAATCTCTGGCTACCCCGTTAAGGGATTTATAGCCGTGAGTATATGTATGTATGTGTGTATGTTATCGTTGGAACGACTAAGAATTTCGAGACTTATTAAGTGATTGTACAAGCAATATGTTTTTCTCTTTTAGTTTTTCTCTACTCAACACCCGAAAGTAAATGTGGTAAAACCCAATCATGCAAACCAAGTAATTCTATCCAGAGAGGCATGAAAAAGCAAGATAGTCACAACTTAAACGGAAAGTTAGGGTATTTTTGACTTTTAGTGATAAACTGACTTCTCAAATAAAACATACATACATAAACTCACGGTCATAAATCCCAAAAAGGAGTAGATAGAGCTTCAGAGTCAGAAACTCCTCAGCCACATTTCGAAGTTAATTGGGGAGAGATTGGTAGAAATAAATAATTTTTCCATCACCAACAACCTTTACTTTACTATCTAGGAATTTTTAATTCCTTAGCTCTGGCTACCCTTTGTAGAGATTTATAGCCGTGAGTATATGTATGTATGTATGTAAATAATTGTTGGTGATGGGTAGCCGCATCGCCCAAAAACCACTTTTAAAAGCCCCATACCCTTAGTGGCTTTTTACGAAACCCGAGGATAGAAAGGGGTAGTGACATTCTAAGCCGGGACAACACGACATTACATTAGAAATAAAAGTATGAGTTTATCTTACTTACCCTTCATATTTCTCATGTTTGGCCGCCGCCAAAGCGACAAAAAAACACAAGGTAAGTACCCGGATCATTTTTGAAGAATGGATTAAAAAATCGAATAATTAATAAAAAAACGAACTAATTATCTCATTATCGAACGACTTTGAGATAAAGTATTATCTTATAATCCTTTGAGTTTTTTTTGCGAATCCATTAAATGCGATAAGTTTGGTTTTACGTGACAAAATTACTGAATCATATATTTAATGGAAATTTTCAATTCACAATATTGAAATTAATTTATAAGTTTTACTTGTGGTTATTTCATTCTTAAGAAAATGTTTTTAGCTTTGGGTAAAGATAAGATTTTTAATTTAAAAAGGCTTTCAATACTGTTTCTTATAAGTAGCTTTTAAAACAAATACATAAATACATATACTCACGGCTATAAATTCCTAGAAGGGGTAGCCAGAGCAAAGGAACTAGAAATTCCTCAGCCACTTTAGGAAAGCTGAGTGGGGAAAAGATGGTAAAATAAAGGTTTTTGGTGATGGGTCTCCAACCGCATCGCTCAAAATCCCTTAAAAGCCCTAATACCGTTAGTCGCCTCTTACGTACACCTACCGGAAGAAATAGGGTTGTGCTATTCTAAGCCGTCACTACACAGCGTACAGACTTTTAAAATATCATAAAAAAATATATAACAGGTTCTGGAGTGGAGAAAGCAGTTTATACAATATTCCTGAAACGTCGTAGCGTTATATTGCGAATAAGAAAATATTCAAATACGGAGTTGTCATTTGTTAATGATATTTTAGACCTACTAAAATCTGACCATCATTTTGCAATTTTTTCATATATACATATGGAAGGTAATGTTAGTAGAGGACGACCTCGGAGGACACATTTGTATCAAATAGAAAATGTGCTCAAAAAGGCAGGTGTCCGCAGTATGAAGAATAAAAGAGCATGCATGAAAAGATTGATGGATTACTAATAAATAAAGAAAAAATAAAGGAAAGAAAAATTTCGACACAGGCGGGCATCGAACCCGCGACCTCGGGTAAACGCCCCGACGACGCTCTGCCAACTGAGCTACCGTGTCAATTGGCTGCCAGTGCGAAATTCTTCTATCCTTTATTTCTTTTACACGTTTAAGTAGTGTTTGCGTTTCCTACCTCCGAATTATTACTAATTCGAAAAGGCCACTTGTCTACCTTTTCAGATAGAATGCAAATGTTGAAAACGCCTAACTATCACATAATTTAAATCTTTTTGTTCATGAAAACCTCATGTGGGGATTATTACTAATAAATAAAGAATAAATAAAGGAAAGAAAAATATTTTTTCGACACAGGCGGGGATCGAACCCGCGACCTCGGGTAAACGCCCCGACGCTCTGCCAACTGAGCTACCGTGTCAATTGGCTGCCAGTGCGAAATTCTTCTATCCTTTATTTTTTTTACACGTTTAAGTAGTGTTTGCGTTTCCTACCTCCGAATTATTACTAATTCGAAAAGGCCACTTGTCTACCTTTTCAGATAGAATGCAAATGTTGAAAACGCCTAACTATCACATAATTTAAATCTCGGCAGAGCGTCGGGGCGTTTACCCGAGGTCGCGGGTTTGATCCCCGCCTGTGTCGAAATTTTTCTTTCCTTTATTTATTAGTAATAATCCCCACTTGAGGTTTTCATGAACAAAAAGATTTAAATTAAGATTGATGGATGTAAACGAAGCCAGAGAGGTTTGCCAGGATCGTAAAAAGTGGCGATCGATAGTCTCTGCCTACCCCAATGGGAACTAACGGCGTGAGAATATGTATGTATGTATGTACATATATACATATACTCATGGCTAAACATCTCTTAAAGGGATAGCCAGAGCTTCATAGTACGATTTTTTTCAGCCACATTTAGAAGTTAAGTAGGGAAAAGATTTTAAAATAAATCTTCTTGGTAATGGGTCTCCAATCGCAACGTCTAAAAATTATTTAAATAGCCCCAAAATACTTAGGTGCCTCTTATGAACACCCACGAGCAGTAATGGGGAAAACATTCTTACAAAGGCGAGGGTCCGAAGCGAGAAGAATAAAAGAGCATCTCATACATGCTATAGAATAATTAATGTAAGGGAAGCAAGAGAAGTTTTTCAAGACGGTACTAATTGGCGATCGATAGTCTCCGCCTACCCCAATGGGAATAATGGGCGTGAGTATAGGTAAGTAAGTAAGTATTTAAAAAATATAAATATAGTTATTACATAAGTCATAAAATATAAATAGAAACAATAGCACAGTTTGTGAAATATATTTGGATATATCGCGTTTTTAACAACCCTAATTTGCGGCCGCTTTTTCACAGGCAGCTATGTATTAACATATTAGGAAAAAAAATAGCTTTAATTTTATACAAGTAATATGCGTGTAACTTATGAACGTATAAAACACACCAAAATATAACCTACTTACACCTGGCTGCGAGGTAGTTGCGGCCGAATTTGCAACGGACCTATGGATTTTTATATTCTTTATATACACTGCTATGATGGGGATGTTATTATATTTCGAAAACAAGTGAACGAAATTTGTCTCCGAAAAATAATAAACATTAATTAAATTAAAATTACTTGCGGCCACTTTTGCCTGGCTGCGTCTTGTCAGTGTATTCTCCTATTCATAAACTTATGTTAAAATGTGTATTTGACTTTATACGTTTTTTGCATCCGGTTTACATCCAAAATACCAAAACACTATCTAAGTTCTGTTTTTTTATATTTATATTCCCGTGGGCTTTGTATTGGATATAAAGTACATTAAGGCTTTTTAAGTGATTATTGGGCGATGCAGTTGGAGACCTATTTGACAACCTTTTCCCCATTTAACTTCCAATAGTGGATAAAGAATTACTATCTCTGAAGCTGTGGCTACTCTTTTTTGGGGTTTATAGCCTTTAGTATATACTCATGAAGTATTGATAACTAAATTTCAAATATTCCTTTTTGTAGTGTCTTCTTGTCTAAGTCTTGCCTTATATCAGTAAATCGCATCAAGCTTCAAATTCCTAGATACAGAAATGTATAAAATCTGTATACTAAATTTTAATCCCTTAGGGGGTGAGTTCCAAAAAACATTTTTAATTGTTCATAAGAATCATGAAACAAACCATTTTGTACCAAGTTTTATATGTTCAAATATGAGAATATCTTTAGTAAGTATGGATAGCAGTTTGGCAACCCGGTGCTGTCCCCTACACTGACTGTTGGTGATGTGTGAGAGATTGCAATCATCGGTCAACAGATGGCGTTACTGAATTAACATTGAGATATTTACTATTATTTACAAAATATGCATTCTGAGGCCTAACAGAATATTAATTTATGCGTAAGTAAAACATAATATATCTATGAGAATATTAGTTAAAAATAGTTAAAAAAACAAAAGCTATAAAAATATTCTCAAACCTACCAAATGAATACGCAAAATTCACACAATATACTTTCAATTATCTTTATTCATACATATTCGCATAGTTGAATGTGAAAAAGAAGGTTTAGTGCATCCTATTATTCTAACCTAACACAAAAGCAAAAAAGTCTCAAAAAGACCCGGGATTCGAACCTGGGTCACCCGTTAGTTTAGTTTTAACCAATCGGTATACAGCTACGCCACAAAAACATTAGTAATGATGTCAAATTTGTGATACAGTATATATCTAGTAGCCATACTATTGACAAACAATTAAATACATACATACATACATATACTCACGGCTATAAATCCCTAGAAGGGGTAGCCAGAGCTTAGGAACTTGAAGTTCCTCAGCCACTTTTGGAAGTTGTGTCGGGAAAAGATAGTGAAATAAAGGTTGTTGGTGATGGGTCTCCAACCACATCGCCCAAAAATCCCTTAAAGGTCCCAATACCGTTAGTTGCCTCTTACGTACACCCACCGGAAGAAATGGGGTAGTGTTATTCTAAGCCGACACTACACAGTAATTCATTAAATGGACATTTATTTTGATGAAAATGGATAAAACCCTTATTTTTTTCAAAAACACTATTAATGAAGAGTCTGATAAAGTCGGTCGATGAAAAAATTAATCGTGTAAATATGGGGAGCAATAAGTTGGTGATGTGAGAGAGATTGCAATCATCGGCCAATAGATGGCGGTACTGAATTAAAATTGAGATATTTACTATTATTTATTTACAAACTATGCATTCTGAGGCTTAAACAGAATATTAATTTATGCGTAAGTAAAGTATAATATATCTATGAGAATATTAGTTAATAAAAATAGGTAAAAAACTTTTTAAGTTGAACGGTTTTATTATTAACATACAGAGAAATGTTTAAGATAAATGTACTAAAAACCTAAAAATAATAATAAAATAGATACAGTCGTGGGAATTATATACATATGCATAGACTAGACTAAAATAAAACCGTGGGGCACGTCAATTGTCTTCAATCGTTTATTAAAATGTTTGTTTTGTAATGTTACACTATAATTGGGCAGTTGTTCAACCGACAACGATGGACATGTGATAAATAGGGCAGAATGTGGAAACAAGCTAGCAAGCTCGATTATAAGCGAGTTTTAGGGTTTCATAGTGTTAAGCGAGTTGTACTTTTATCATATGTTTTGTCGATTAAAGACAAACTGCAAGCAGTAATCCGATTCATCGCCAGCCAGCAGTGTAAATTTCCAACGAGAAACTAGTTGAAACATCTCTTTTATTTACATGGAGTGTATGACTATTGGAATTTCCATGAGCAAGAAAATAGTAAGTAATTTCTGCTGCCCAAGGACGAATTAAACGTTTCTTCTATCGCACATAAGTCGATAATTTGTAGACAATTGACGTGCTCCACGGTTTTATTTTATTGTAGTCTATGCATATGTATATAATTCCCACGACTGTATCTATTTTATTATTATTTTTAGGTTTTTAGTACATTTATCTTAAACATTTCTCTGTATGTTAATAATAAAACCGTTTAACTTAAAAAGTTTTTTACCTATTTTTATTTTCTAGTTTTTAGTTTTTATTTCGCATTCTGTTTAATTCATATAGTGCTTCATTATTGCAAGGTGTCTTGCCCGTTAGTTTATTGCAGTCCAACTCCTCTATACGTAGTCCCTGCAAAGATCTGACTCTACTAAGAGCCACGTAGGCTTGACTTTCTTCAAACAGTTTCACACCTAAGTATACGACTGCGTAATCCACAGTGCTGTCCTGCATTTTATGTATTGTAGAAGATGATAGTATTAAAGGCAACATTCTTCTTTTCTAAATTTAAATCTTATTATTATATGCCATTTAGTGGCTGCGCCCATCTAAAATATTGATTTGGTATAGTGCACTGTATGGCGACCATCTGAGATTTTAATTTTGCATAGTAAATTGTATTCTACTTGGTGAGACCTTTCATTTGATACCCATGTTGATGGGATTGAAATAAAACCTAAGTTATCCGCCGTTTTGTAGAGGCCGCCATCTTGGATTTTAATTTTATATAGTACATTGTATTCTACTGGTTGAGCACATTCATTTGATACCCATATTGATGGGATTGATAAAACCTACGTTATCCGTCATTCTGTAGCGGCCGCCATGTTGGATTTCATTTTTTTTATAGTTTATTGTATTCTGCTAGTTGAGCCCTTTCATTTGATACCCATATTGATGGGATAAATAAAACCTAAATTATCCGCCATTTTGTAGCGGCGGCCATCTTGAATTTATAATGATAATGAATAAATATAATTGTATTGTCACCAAAATCCAAAGTGTATACAAAATTTCAGATTAATCGGTTGATAGGAAGAGGGTAAAATTTGAATTACTAAATTTGACCCAAGAATAAAGAAACAAACGGGGTGAGCTAAATAAAACCGTTTAAAAAAAAATAGTTAAATAAACAAAACTTATAAACATATTCTCAAACCTACCAAATGAATACGCAAAATTCATACAATATGCTTTCAATTATCTTTATTCATACATATTCGCACAGATGAATGTGAAAAAGAAGGATTAGTGCATCCTATTATTCTAACCTAACACAAAAGCAAAAAACATACGCAAAAAGACTTTGACTACCCGGGATTCGAACCTGGGTCTTTCATACTTAGTGTTTACCAAACGGTATACCGCTACGCCACGCAAACATTTGTGTAAGTTTCAAATTTGTGATATCCTATATATCTAGTAGTCATACTATTGACAAACAATTAAATGGACAATTATTTTGATGAAAATGGATGAAACTCTTATTTTTTCCAAAAAGACCATTAATGAAGAGTCCGATAAAGTCGGTCGATGAAAAAATTGATCGTGTAAATATGGGGAACCGTATAAAAATTATGTTTTTTTATGCTCCTGTAGGAACCCTTGCGAAATCCGGGATAAATTATATCCTATATGTTGGCCAGGTGTATAACCTACATGCATGTCAAATTTGATCAAGATCGGTCTGGTAGAGTTAGCGTGATGAACGGACATACAGACAGACAGACAGACAGACATTTTTTTCAAAAATAGCAAATTTGGCTTCAGTATCAAAAATAAAATATATTCCACCGGTTTTTAATTTTTTTTCTTCAATGTACAGTTTTGACCTCGTTACAGTCTCATTATAGTATAGAAGGAGATAGAAGATAGATAGATGAACGTAGAGATTTAGCAGCGGGATCTTATACTAGTAGTACCTAAGCCAACACTACATAGTGCTTACTGCTATCATATTCCTCTTAATATGATAGCAGATATGTTTTTATATGTACTGCCAGGTTCAAACTGATCATATAACTAAGTAGACAAGCGGATGAACAGAACCGCCCCTTCGCTAAATAACAATTTGCTGACACTATTTTTTTATAGACCTTTGAAAAAAGTAGGGAAGGCGGCAGGGTATGATAGAATTACTATTGAAATGCTGAGGGCTGGTAAAGGGTTGGTGGCTTCTTGGTTGTACTTCCTTTTCCAAAAATGCTGGTCGAGTGGCAAAGTTCCTCGAGACTGGTGCAAGGCGGTGATTGTGCCTCTATATAAAGGAAAGGGGTCACACCAAGAGGCTAAAAACTACCGCGGCATCAGCTTACTCAGCATTGTTGGTAAATTGTATGCTAAGGTACTGATTGAAAGAGTGATGAATGAAACTGATGAGAAAATATGGGATGTGCAAGCGGGATTTAGGAAAGGAATGGGATGTATGGATCAAATCTTCTCTCTAAGGAGCATCACTGAAAAGTTCTTAGCTAAGAACCAAAAGGTGTATTGCTCCTTCATTGATTTAGAGAAAGCGTATGATAGGGTGGTAAGAAAGTGTTTATGGGAGGTGTTATCCAATTTCGGTTTGGGGAGTCAACTTATACGTGCATTGGTATCACTCTATGAGGATTCTAGTGCATGTGTAAGAGTAAATGGGGAAAACACTGACTGGTTCGGAATCTCTAGGGGTGTCCGACAGGGATGTGTAGCTTCTCCGTGGCTCTTCAATTTGTTCATGGATGACTGTTTGACAGAGTTGCGTGAAAGTGATTATGGACTAAGGATGGGTGGATTCATCATTAAATGCCTCTTGTATGCTGACGATCAAGTGCTACTTGCATCATCGGCAGAAGAGTTGCAAGAGATGATGAATATTGCATGTGAGTTTTTTGTAAGAAAGGGAATGAGGGTGAATGTGGATAAGACCAAAACGATGGTTTTTGAGAGACAGGAAGATGTGACAGAATGCGTGATTGCGATTGATGGTAAGGATGTGGAACAGGTGAAGGAGTTTGTATATCTGGGAAGTTTGTTTACAAGGGATGGAAAATGTGATGAAGACATTGAAAGAAGAGTGAAAAAGGGTAATGCGGTAAATGGAGCAATGAATAGCCTAATGATCAGTCAATCGGTGTCTGAAAAGGCCCGAATGGCTGTGCATGATGCTGTTCTTGTTCCTACTCTTATGTATGGAAGCGAATGTTGGGTGTGGCAGAAGAAGCCTGAGAGCAGAGTGAATGCAGTAGAGATGAGGTCCCTCAGAAAAATTTGTAATGTTAGATTGTGTGACCGAGTGAGAAATAGCGTTATTCGTGAAAAGTGTGGTGTGAAAGATGATATTGTAAGAAAGATAGAAAAAGGAATGTTGAGATGGTTTGGGCACATAGAGAGGATGGATGATAGAAAATTGGTAAAAGGGATCTATAGAGCTACTGTGGATGGTAATGTTAGTAGAGGACGACCACGAAGAACACACTTGGACCAAATTGAGAGTGTGCTCAAAAAGGGTGGCGTCCGAAGTATGAAGAATAAAAGAGCATGTATGAAAAGATTGATGGATGTAAACGAAGCTAGAGAGGTTTGTCAGGATCGTACGAAGTGGCGATCGATAGTCTCTGCCTACCCCAATGGGAATTAATGGCGTGAGTATATGTATGTATGTATGTATGTACCTTTGAAAAAACCGTGGCAGCGCACTAATTTTTGTTCTAGAATTGATATACGATTAACTCCTATTGCATGTATCAATTCGTGTGATTCTGGATCAACTTCCCAACTTTTCAATCCACGTCTCTAAACTTGGGTTAAGATACGTCGTACCAATATTATGAAAGCATCACGACGATCTATAAAAACATACATACATACATTTAGCATATCCATACAACTATAAATCCTATCTATCTATATTTGTTGTGTAGTGTCGCCTTAGAATAGCACTACCCCATTTCTTCCGGTGGGTGTACGTCAAGGCGACTAACGGTTTTTGGGCTTTTGAGGGATTTTTGGGCGATGCGGTTGGAGACCCAACACCAACAACCTTTATTTCACCATCTTTTCCCCACACAACTTCCAAAATTGGCTGAGAAATTTCTAATTTCTCAGCTCTGGCTACCCCTTTTAGGGATTTATAGCCGTGAGTATATGTATGCATGTATGAATGTATAAATCCTAAATGGGTACCCAGAATTTCAGAATATAAAAAATAACCACTTTTGGATGTTTACTGGAGCAAAGATAGTAAAATATACATACTATACACTTGGCCAAGATTTTTTTTATGTCGGCTTAGAATTTCACTACCCCTTTCCACCCAAGAGTGTCGTAAAACGTGACTAAGGTGCCTATTGGCTTTTTTTTAAGTGGTTTTTAGGACGATGCAGTTGGAGACCCATCGCCAACGATACTTTACTTCTACCATCTTGTCCCCTATCAACATCTAAATGTGGCTTAGGAGTTTCTAGCTCTAAAGCTCTGGCTACCCCTTTTTTTATATATGCATGTATGAATGTATGTATGTATTAATGGATTATTGGATAAAAGTTTAGTAAGTGTTTCATAAATGCAACTAATCGCTTTGGAACGAGCACAAATATCCGTGTTAAAAATGATGCTGTAAAAGTATTTGCTATCTGCTACCTTACTAATTTTGCTTTTCTTTACCATTGCGGGTGCTTCGACATTTCTGGCTCTAAGATACCTAATATCCATCTATAGAGAATCATTATTCCCAGATGTCTATTATTTTCCCTTTTTAGGGCCCCAATCTACTCAAAAAAGTGCGAAGAGACAGGGATCTTAAACGTGAGACAAAGTAAAACTCCTTGAACTTATAAATAACTAAAATTTTGTCGACACGGGAGAATACCTTCATACTCATTAGTAGCATTTTGTTTATTGTTACATATTTATATATCAAATCCTGAGTTTACCCTACCCTCATATATAGTTTTAGCTAAATATGTGGTTAATTTATAACGGTTTTGACGGTGAAGGAAACATCGTAAATGAACTAACATTACTGATTTGTACTTAGTCATATGAAAGTGTATTCGAACAAAGAGAACACTGGCTTCAAAATCTGTCCGATTGGGTCAACTACAGTTCCATCGAATTGTTCCGCGCCGCAACATCACGGGCCAAAATGGCCATAATGATAGCCGACCTCCGATAGGAGATGGCACCCAAAGAAGAAGAACCTCTGTAAAGATTAGATAATCTCAAATCTCCAAAACGTGGTTGTCATATCGGCTGACTACGAAGAGGACCTTTTACTAAATATACGGTAGTATTTTTTAAACCTGTCACAAAAGATCCTTTATAATTATATATGTATAATTTTTTCCCTCTCTCTACACTAAAATGCTGACAATGCCCTTGCATAAAATACTTGCATTAATAAAAGTGTACCGTAATCTCACGGCAACATTTTAAAGTTTTATATAAAGCTATATTTTACTCCACAAATTCTCTAATAGTCAAATAATTTCGTTTCACTTCACCCAGCTATATCCCTAGAGTCGCGCTGGCACTAATACAGCTACTATATAACTATTGTACAGCTACTATATATCTATTATACAGCTGCTATACGACTGGGACGGTACATGTGTCAGCTATCGTAGTGCCCGGTACACTATATGCATGGCTTACGTGATGTGAATTTGAACGAGAATTTTTGGTGTAACTTCTAAATAGTGACTTTTATTAGATTTTGCATAAGTTTGGGAGTTAAACTTCTGCATTTTTGTTTAAAATATTTTTTAGTTGTCTTCTGAGTAAAGTAAATATAGTGTGATTTATAAGTATAATCAAAATACAGCTTGTAAATGTAAAAAAATATGCTTACTTTTTCAGTAAGAAAAAATATGTTACGCTACTGAATAGGGTGTGAAACTAGATGTTGTAAAATATATAAACAGGAATTTTGGAATGATTTGGGTATGTATTGTCTTTTAAGACGATATAATTATAGCAAATGCATGGGCATAGTAATGTTCGTAAAAGACACCAACGGATATAATCGATCAACTCAAATATATAAAAATACAGCCGCATATGGAATGGAAGAATTATTTTGAGGGACTGTTTGAGAAAGAGGATGCATCCATTTCTTCGCCAATCGACAGTAATGTTGATTGGAACGGGGAGATGGGTGAATTTAGTGACAGCGAGATTAGTATGGAAGAAATAATGAAAGCAATGAAAAGTATGAAATTAGGGAAGGCGGCAGGGTATGATAGGATTACTATCGAAATGCTGAGGGCTGGTAAAGGGTTGGTGGCTTCTTGGTTGTACTTCCTTTTCCAAAAATGCTGGTCGAGTGGCAAAGTTCCACGAGACTGGTGCAAGGCGGTGATTGTGCCTCTATATAAAGGAAAGGGGTCACACCAAGAGGCTAAAAACTACCGCGGCATCAGCTTACTCAGCATTGTTGGTAAATTGTATGCTAAGGTACTGATTGAAAGAGTGATGAATGAAACTGATGAGAAAATATGGGATGTGCAAGCGGGATTTAGGAAAGGAATGGGATGTATGGATCAAATCTTCTCTCTAAGGAGCATCACCGAAAAGTTCTTAGCTAAGAACCAAAAGGTGTATTGCTCCTTCATTGATTTAGAGAAGGCGTATGATAGGGTGGTAAGAAAGTGTTTATGGGAGGTGTTATCCAAGTTCGGTTTGGGGAGTCAGCTTATACGTGCATTAGTATCACTCTATGAGGATTCTAGTGCATGTGTAAGAGTAAACGGGGAAAACACTGACTGGTTCGGAATCTCTAAGGGTGTCCGACAGGGATGTGTAGCTTCTCCGTGGCTCTTCAATTTGTTCATGGATGACTGTTTGACAGAGTTGCGTGAAAGTGATTATGGACTAAGAATGAGTGGTTTCATCATTAAATGCCTCTTGTATGCTGACGATCAAGTGCTACTTGCATCGTCGGCAGAAGAGTTGCAAGAGATGATGAATATTGCATGTGAGTCTTTTGTAAGAAAGGGAATGAGGGTGAATGTGGATAAGACCAAAACGATGGTTTTTGAGAGACAGGAAGATGTGACAAAATGCGTGATTGCGATTGATGGTAAGGATGTGGAACAGGTGAAGGAGTTTGTATATCTGGGAAGTTTGTTTACAAGGGATGGAAAATGTGATGAAGATATTGAAAGAAGAGTGAAAAAGGGTAATGCGGTAAATGGAGCAATGAATAGCCTAATGACCTGTCAATCGGTGTCTGAAAAGGCCCGAATGGCTGTGCATGATGCTGTTCTTGTTCCTACGCTTATGTATGGAAGCGAATGTTGGGTGTGGCAGAAGAAGCATGTGAGCAGAGCGAATGCAGTAGAGATGAGGTCCCTCAGAAAAATTTGTAATGTTAGATTATGTGACCGAGTGAGAAATAGTGTTATTCGTGAAAAGTGTGGTGTGAACGATGATATTGTAAGAAAGATAGAAAAAGGAATGTTGAGATGGTTTGGGCACATAGAGAGGATGGATGATAGAAAATTGGTAAAAGGGATCTATAGAGCTAGTGTGGATGGTAATGTTAGTAGAGGACGACCACGGAGAACACACTTGGACCAAATTGAGAGTGTGCTCAAAAAGGCTGGCGTCCGAAGTATGAAGAATAAAAGAGCATGTATGAAAAGATTGATGGATGTAAACGAAGCTAGAGAGGATTGTCAGGATCGTGCGAAGTGGCGATCAATAGTCTCTGCCTACCCCAATGGGAACTAATGGCGTGAGTATATGTATGTATGTATGTACAGCCGCATACAACTTTAGTGGCGCATTAAGTATCCTGTTGCCTTTGATTGACATATAAATAGATCTTTAATATAAAGAATAGCTCGGAAGAAAGCATACCGCGATTTACATACATACATACATATACTCACTGCTATAAATCCCTAAAAAAACCAGCTAGAGCTATGGAATTAGAAATTCCTCAGCCATTTTTGGGAGTTCAAGTGGGGAAAAGATCGTAAAATGGGTCTCCGAGCGTATCACCCAATAATCCATTAAAGAGCCTCATTACACACACGCACACCCACGGGAAGAAATGGGTAGTGCTATTCTAAGTCGACTTTGCGAAGCTACCGCGATACCACGATGTAATAATTAAGTAACACCATCAAGTGCCAACGAACTGAAATTAAACTTAACCACCTATCACGGTCTTATAGATACACCCTAGAAATACATAGCGAAGTTATTGTAATAGGGTCCTATTTTAGCTTAAGGAGCGTAACACAAGAAAAATGATATGTTTTTATAAGAATTCAGATACAATACAATGGAACCAAAGTGTCAATACTAAAAGGATATCAATGGAAGTAAATAGATACTGCCTTTTCTTTATTGAAATACAGGTAAGAATAAAACCGTCTGAGATGTCTACAGGCGTGGGTTTAATTCTTGAGCCGGACTAACACCTCTTTGTCTTTTGTGTCAAACATTTATCGAAGTAGTTGACGGTAAAAGAAAATATCGTGATCTAACCCACATTTTGTTATTACTCATGTGACAGTGTACTTTGTAAATCGGTAAAATGCCTGCCCCCGTGAAAATGTCTTTACTTGAACACACATTCTAGGCAAAATCGGGTCCTAGATTATTTGATTTTTTTATATTTTTGTTGTATAAATTTCTATTTGTATCGAATGAAAGTCTTGTTTGTCCCTTTTGTTGGTCAATTCTATTTTACATAGTCTTGTTCTTTTCCAACCTTTCAATGTTTTCTTGTATTGTATCGTATTTAACGGATAAGATTTCTGTGCATTTGCAAATTTCATTTTTTCGAACTAAACTAATTCAACTATTATCATTTTAGTCTAAAGTGAATTCGGCACCCTGATTATGTATCTTTAGCGACCGCGATTGTGTCGAAAGTTGCAATATTGTCGCTGTCAAAAGTGTCAAATCGCATACACATTTATGACATTGGTAGCGACAATCGTGCAACTTGCGACCCAATCGACAGTCGCAAAATATACGTAATCAGGGGGCGGGTCTGCTGTATTGTTTGTCTAAATTAGGTCTCTTAACGTTAGCCAACTTATTTCGATTACGTTGAAGGACATACTTATTCCATATTTTCAAATATGATTTTGAGAAAATTGTTTTTTTTTATTTAAAGCATTTGATATAAGAATTGTAAATCTGTTGCACGTGAAATATAATTCTTTTTTAATTCAAAGCATTTGATATCAGTATTGTAAATCTGTTGCGCGTGAAATATATCTGTGATAATTGCGATTATATTACTATCAGTGTTCATAAGATAGAGCCTTGTTACAAACAGACAGCTAAATAGTGAACGTGCTTTGAAGCCTTTGTGATGTAAGGTACCGTTTTATCTTTTTGGTATGTAACCTGCTGTGTAGTGTCAGCTTAGAATAGCACTACCCCATTTATTCCCGTGGGTGTACGTAAGAGGCGACTAAGGGTATTAGGGCTTTTGCTTTTTAAGGGATTTTTGGGCGATGCGGTTGGAGACCCATCACCAAACACCTTTATTTTACCATCTTTTCCCCTCTCAACTTCCAAAAGTGGCTGAGGCATTTTCACTTCTTCAGCTCTGGCTACCCCTTTTAGGGATTTATAGCCGTGAGTATATGTATGTATGTATGTAACCCTCAAAACTATACTTCGGACTAACTTTCAGCAATTTTCTCTGAATAATGAAGATTTTTGAATTAAACATACACTCCTAACCACAAATCGGTACATATTATAAAAACACAGTAGTATTTACAGCAAATGCGTCCAACTCTATCAAAATAAAACATAGGTACATACATTCATATATTCACGGCCATAAATCCTAACAAGGGGTAGCCAGCAGAGCTTTAGAGGTAAAACTTCTCAGCCACATTTGGAAGAAGAAGATGGTAGTAATAAAGTATCGTTGGTGATGGGTTTCCAACCGCATTGCTCAAAAACCACAACTCTTAAACACCCGTGTTTAGAAAGGGGTAATGGTATTTTAAACCGGAACTATATGAAAATAAGACACATACAAAAATATTATAACATCACTTTATTATGCATTACGTCTACTTCTATAAGTCGAAATAGCATTCCATGCGCCAACTTTAATTCCTTCCCAAGTTTCATAACCAGCCTGTTCAATGAAAGCAGGATCAACCAAGAAACCAAAAACTGATTGACCAGCTCCTCTATATCCAGGTAATTCATATGTGTATGTATAAGGGATGCCAACTGACATCGCATAGTCCATAGCACTACCTGATGCTTCATATAAAACTAACGCAACATTTCCTACTATATAATTAGGGTTGGTGTCTATTTTTAATGAGTCAATTTTTTCAGCCATTTGTATAGCAGTTAGATGAAGTGTCAGAGCATTCGTTGGTAATGTTCCATCACCGTAACCATACAGGAGCCAGCTTCCAAAACTGTGGATGTCGAAGAATAGTTCAATACGGTCTTTGTGTTCGAGGATTATGTCACGAATGATGATGGTTTCAGGTTCAGAAAAACCACTGGAGCCATGGAAAGTGTCTAGGCAGACCACGCTGCTAGAAGCAGTTCCCCATAGGAAGTCAAAGTTTCGGTTTAGATCGACTCCGAGACACAAATCGGCGGCCATGTAACCAGTTGCTCGGTTTTTACGCCAGAAACGGTTCTGAAAGGAACTTATTTTAATGCAAATTATGCATAAAACATTGTGTGAAATTAAATTTATGCTACATGTGCTAGGAAAATTTATGCTAAACGGTCACACTTTAGTTGATATGGGAAAATATATTTAAATAAAGGAACGCTATTTAAAGTATAATTATTTACCATACCATAGCTGTGTAGTGTCGGCTAAGAAGGGCTTTTAAGGGATTTTTGGGCGATGCGGTTGGAGACCCATCACCAACAACCTTTACTTTACATCTTTTCCCCACTCAACTTTCCAAAAGTGGCTGAGGAATTTCTAATTATATATATATATATATATATATATATATATATATCTATAGCCGTGAGTATATGTATGTATTTTTTTTGTTCTTGGCGCAATTCGCGCCCTGTACAAAGGGGTGGTAGACATATTAATGCTTTACAACTACACAGGGCTTGATTGTGAGAGAAGGTACATTTGCTTGTACAGCCTCGTGATAGGGGGCAGGCTTATCACGGCGTTTGACAAATACAATGTCACAAAGATAGTTCGTTGGTGATGGGTCTCCAACCGCATCGCCCAAAACCACTTAAAAAAGCCCCATACCGTTAGTCGCCTCTTACGACCCCCATGTGTAGAAAAGTGTGATGGCATTCTAAGCCGGCATTACACATTTATTAGTATTAAATAAAAACTTACCCCTTCATGAGTCTCAACAAAACCATCCGGGTTAGCGACTGGTACAATGATCCAGTCAATATTGTCAAGCAGATACGCGTCGTCTGAATTCGGGGTATGGATCAACTTCTCAATGGCCATCAGTGTAGCTGCCTGGGTGACCCACTCGCGGGCGTGGAGCAGCGACTGCATGTACACTATGGGTTTTCTGGTGTTCTGAAATCAGATTTCGTTTATTGATCAGATTTGATTATATTAGGGTGGTTTTGATATATTAAAACTGTCATAATATACATAAACATACGGCTGTAGTGTCGCTGTGTGTGTGTGTAGCTGTGTAGTGTCGGCTTAGAATAGCACTACCCCATTTCTTCCGGTGGGTGTACGTAAGAGGCGACTAACGGACTTGGGGCTTTTTAAGGGATTTTTGGGCGATGCGGTTAGAGACCCATCACCAACAACCTTTATTCTACCATCTTTTCCCCACTCAACTTCCAAAAGTGGCTGTGGAATTTCTAATTTCTCAGCTTTGGCTACCCGTTTTAGGGATTTATAGCCATGAGTATATGTATGTATGTAAGCATACGGCTATAAAACCCAAAAAAAAAGTAGCCAGAGCTTCAATATAAGATGTCTTCTAGTCACTTTTGAAAGTTGAGGTGAAATATGACATCACCAAATGCCCATCCCCAACAATCACTAAAAATAATCCAAAAATGTAAGTCAATTCTTATGACACCCGCAAAGAAAAGCAGGTTAAGGGGCTTTCCTAAACTAATAATATTTGTATCATATAATAATTTAAAAAATGATTGTACCGTGTATTGCCGGCTTAGAATGTCGCTACCCCTTTCTATCCACGGGTGTCGTAAGAGGCGACTAAGGGTATTGGGGCTTTTTATTGGATTTTTGGGCGATGCGGTTGGAGACCCATCACCAAAAACCTTTATTTTTACCATCTTTTCCCCACTCAACTTCCAAAAGTGGCTGAGGAATTTATAATTCCTTAGCTCTGGTTATTGTACCTCGTAGATAATTGTGTTAATAAAACGATTGTTTGATGAAAACCTCATGTCTGTGTTTTAACTGACAGGTCTCAGTCGTGAGATATATAATTTTTATAAAATTTATAAAGGACTTTTTTGTACCTCAAAGTTAGTAGTCGATATCTTCAAATATTTAACAGGTCTGCCTTCAATAGTGTTTCCTGCATTGACCACCGTCACTAAACCAGGGTTGTCTTCAGCCAAAATGTCAATGTAGGCATCTATCTGAAATTATATGTTTTTGACTTGTTAACGTGGTTATAGATTGATAAAATGTATTATAAAATGATGAACGCAGATACCGTATAAAAAAACTGACTTTCCCCGAGCGATATACTATTACAGTTAATTAGGGTTAAAGTTCAAAAAATATTTGCTTAGTAAGATGATGCGAGATTCAATTAATGTGAGGGAAGCACGACAGATTTTTCACGATCTTATTCAGTGAGGATCGATATCGATAGTCTCTGCCTGCCCGAATTGTAAAAAAGTGCGAGTATAATAAACGTAACATTAACGTTCACGCCGTTTATCCCCGAAGGGGTATGCAGAGGTACCAATACTTCTGAACTCACATGGCAGCACCATCCAGTGTCCAGAGAAGGTAACCACGTTTTGCTTAGACAATGTACTCACGTGATAGGGGGCAGGCCTATCGCCGTTTTGTACGATTACACTGTCACATGACTAAGTACAACTCAGCCATGTGGGTTTCCTCACGAGGTTTTCCCTCACCTTTAACAACCATGATAAATTAACCACACATATGCCTTAAGAAAAGACAAATTGGTGTAGGCCTGACCCATAATTGGAACTCACGCCCTACTTTTTTCGGGCGGTTGTTCTACCCACTGGACTATCATGAGTATAAATGAAAATAAGTGGTTTATTGAAAAAAGGTGTCAATTGAAAACATTGTGGATTTTCATTTACTATGTCACAGTTGTTTGTTACAGAACATTCGTTTGAAAGGACAAAATTTACAAAATTTAATTAAACAAAATCTTATTGCAGAACAATTAAACTAATTACTTTAAACTCCGTTCTTACACTTTAATAAATTAAAGACTAATGCTTACTTGTTCCCAAGTGTATGTTCTGTCAAATGGCAGTCCTCGACTTGACCTATTGCTTGCTGTTCTAGTTGACGCATCGGCCATTAATTTATCTTCAAGATCCAATAGCCTAAGAAATAAGAACAATTTACAAACATTTTAATAGTAAAAAACATTATCGCTTTTGTATGTTAATAATGTAATCTTATTTTATGGTTTTAGCTGTGTAGTGTCGGCAAAGAATAGCACTACCCCATTTCTTCCGGTGGGTGTACGTAAGAGGCAACTAACGGTATTGGGGCTTTCCACACCCACCCATCACCCATCACCAACAACCTATATTTTACCGTCTTTTCCCCACGCAACTTCCAAAAGTGGCTGAGGAATTTCTGACTCCTTTGCTCTGGCTACCCCTTTTAGGGATTTATAGCCGTGAGTTTATGTATGTATGTATTAAAAATGTTAATATTTCATGTTTTATCGATATTGATATATTTTTTTATTAATTTTAATTAATTTTAAAAATTAAAAACCTCTGTCACATTAATAAAATAAAAGCAAATTGCTTAAACCTATATTACCAATTACACAAAATCAACCATCATCTGAATAAGTATGATTACACGATAAAAATAAGACCACGGCTAAAATTGTACCTAGTTTGGAGGGCAGGAAGCAAAATTTTATCAGACCCTATTGTAAACTAAATTAGAAAATTTTCTTATTCACACACACACACACACACATCCACACATTGCACTAACATATACATTCACTTTTCCTTGTTTTATAATATATTCTTTAATTTTATATTTTATTTTACATTTACAAAATTGTATAAGTGTGTAGATACTTTGATGTAAATAACAAGCTTCCTCATATAATACACCTTGTAATCGTAATCTGTGATAGCTCAATGGGTAGAACACCGGTTAACGTGCAAGCGACTAGTGTTCAAATCCCGGGTCGGGCCTACACCAATTTGTCTTATCTAAGGACCCTATGTGTGGTTATTTATCATGGTTGTTAACGATGAGGGAAAACATCGTGAGGAAACCCACATGACTGAGTTATACTTAGTCATGTGACAGTGTATTCGTACAAAACGGCGCTAGGCCTGCCCCCTATCACGTGAGTACACTGTCCATGCAAAACGTGGGTACTCTGAACACCAGGTGATGAAGTCACGTGATGTTCAGAAGTATTAGTACCTCTGCCAACCCTTTCGGGGATATTCGGCGTGAATGTTTATGTTATGTTATGTTTTGTAATCGTAATATATCAATTTAACAAGTGTAATGGTCTACCTTTTGTAAAATAAATAAATTATTACTATTGAACTAAGTAATCGTAACGGGTTACCCAGACTCCGATTAGGATGATTTTATAAACTTTCTCATAATAAAATGTTTGACGAGAAAATAATATATTTACTTACTCTTTCACATTTTCGACAATCTTTTTATACTTGATTCCTGCAAGTTTTAATTTAATTTCAAATTCTTCTTTCACATTTTTGCTGACGAGGATTTCACTTGGTCGGTTAGGTGCTGGATGAGACCATACATCCAAATGAAGTGGTGCTTCTAGAGTTCTCAAAAAGTCCAGTTGTTTTACACTATTGACTGTTACCTCGTAAACGGAATGTCTGAAAATATATGTGCTTATTAGATTTTAATCTTGTGTATTCGCTATTGTTAAAAAAAATATATACGTGTAGTTATGAATACAATAATAGCCTAAGCCTTAATGGGTTCGAGCTTCAAAGATCACTGTCTAAAAATAGAAGTAATATACTCATTTATTATTATGTGTTCGTACAAAACGGCGATAGGCCTGCCCCCTATCACGTGAGCAATGACTGTCTAAGCAAAACGCGGGTACCTTCTCTGGACACTAGATGGCGCTGTCATGAGAGTCAGAAGTATTGGTATCTCTGCCAACCTCTTCGGGGATAAACGGCGTGAACGTTTATGTTATGTTTATATGTTATTATTATGTATTTATTTTATCATAACAAAGTTGCGCTGGGCTCTGCCTGCCCCAATGGGAACTAATAGTGGAACTATGTAATATGTATGTATGTATGTTCCTTATTGTTTTGATTAAAACTTGTTTGAATTTCAATAGAACATAAAAAAAAACTATACACAAGTGTATTTTTAGAGAGCTTTTCTTTTTAAGATTATAACGCCATCGGTATTTCTATAATTGTTTTTTTTAATTACGCATTATGATCAACCACAAGGACCAACCACATCGCCGAACTATCACTTCACCAAAAGTGATACAAAAATCTACACACGGTATATGTATACAGTATACAGTAATTGTATATATGCATAATATATATTTGCATAAAATAAACAAATAAATATTAACAAATACTTTAGTATCTTAATAGGACTGAAACTATATTCCATTAGCTATGTAGCAAACGAGATATATTTGGCTATATCAGAGAATTATTTAATTCTTTGACTCAATTATTTCACGGAAAGTACTAATTGACGGACCTGTGTTATCTAGAGGTTTAAATGTTTTACGTTTTATTCTCAGGTCTAACACACAACACACACTAATAAATACCAATTTTTAGTTTTTTTACAAAAATAGATGATAGTTTAATTAAAATAATAATAGTTACATACCCATCGTATGATTCATGTTTGGCAAAAACAACGCCGATAACAAGTAAAAAACCCAGACAACGATACATCTTGGAATGGATTAAAAAACAATTGACCCAGCCATTTCATTTATTTACACGTATGTTATTATCTTAAGATGTGATTATTCTATTATCTATATATGAAGGTAAATGAAGAGTTGGTTTGTATTTATTATTATTTATTTATTTGAAAACAACCTTAATTACACCACGTGTCTGATCATCATAATATTTTGGTTAAAACATGTTATTTTTTTTAAGTTACGCAAAACTTGTAGTAACGCTATACTTAACTATAAATAAAGGTCAATATACGAAATGGTTTTCAAATTAAAAAATTAATAATACTATTACATAATATAACATATGTGAGCCACTGGACACTGTTGCACGTACAATGCACGTTACCCGCACAATCATACAAACATATACTCACGGCTATAAATCCCTAGAAGGGGTAGCCAGATCTAAGGAATTAGAAATTATTACTATGGTGACATTGTTACGTTATGTTCAGAGTCACCACGTTTTGCTGAGACGGTGTACTCACGAGATGATGGCAGGCCTATCGCCGTTTTGTGCGAGTACACTGTCACTTGACTAAGTACAACTCAGCCATGTGGGTTTCCTCACAATGTTTTTCTTCACCGTTAATAACCATGATAATTGCTATAGCTGTGAATAGAAATATTACTTAAAGCACTATGGGTTCTCCTTTTTACTAGTTAATTCCAATACTTGATTCTCCAATAAACATAGCCTTTCATCCTAAGCCAAGAGACAGGCCTCATTATGCACGAAAATCGCACTATCCATCACAAAACCTAGTCGCGTACTGATTACAGAGCTGACTTGCGTTCTACAACGAAATTCGAATGTACTATGATTCAGGGGTGCTATATTTCTTATGGTAGTTGTTCTATTATATCTGTTTTGTGGAACCTATTGATAGTTTTAGCTAGTTAAAAGGCAAGTAGATGTAGTGAACTAGAAATGGTCTGATGAAATAAGTATTTGTCTAAAAGACTTTACTAATATTGTTTTATTTATATCCTTGTTTATAACACTTTGCACTGGTGGTGTTACTATACAAATGTTCTTGCAATTCAGCATGATGGTATCTTTAAAGCCTATTCTATTTTTGAAGATCGTACAATTTTATTGATGGAAGTATATTAAATCGATTGAGTTGATCCGAAGCCGATTCATTAAAGACGAACAAATCTTTTTCTTTTTAATAATACTAGTAGACTGCTGCAGTTTCGCGCAGGTAGTTACATTTTCAACATATTTAATGATTTCACCGTCTTTGCACACCCCGGTGTGGTGAAATGACATATATAGCTTACTTCGGCAAAATGGCAATAGGCCCCTCATCCCATGTACTCAAAAGCATAACTTGGGTACTCTGAACAACAAGTCACGTGATGTTCAAAAGTATAAGTACCTCTGCTACCCGTTTAGAGATATATAGCGTAAACGTTTGAGTCTTAAGTCTTGAGCTGACTTTACGGTGAGCGGTGTTATTCATTTATAAAGTGATATGATAATATCGTGTAAATCGATTAGCGCCCATTGTATACTCCTAACTATTCCTAATTCCGTGAAAAAAAGAGAGAAGACAGAAATCCGGTGCCGAAGCATACCGTGTCACTTCCCATAGATCTTATAAAAGAGTAGGCAGATCTTTGGTACGACCGCTACTCCACCTGGTATGGAATGGATGGATGGATAGATGGAAGTAAGAAGAAAATATGAATAAAGGAAAGAAAGAGGTTTTCTTTCCTTTATTCATCTTTAATTTATTAGTAATAATCCCCACATGAGGTTTTCATGTCAAAAACATTCAAATTAAGAAAAAAAGATGTCGATATAGCAAGCAAAAGTTTATTTTTTTCCGCATCCATCCGCTTCGACTCTTGATATGTATTCATGTTATTATATGGCTTACATACATTCAAGGTTAAATAACTATGCATACATAGATAAACATTTGCCACTAGTTAGTGAGACCATGATAACAACTGAAACGAGAAAAACCGCAAAAACTAAGTAATTAAAATTCTTTATCGACCATTCAATAAATACATCAGATTTCAGATTATACATGTAAGTTTATTTTTATTAATGAATTTCCTTATCATATTCATTAGACACGTGCGCAAAACATATTATTTGATAAATTGTTTTTCAAGTCTGACCTCACAAAACGGTGACAGTAGAGCTGTAGTTATATCTATTTAAAATCTATTTTTCTTGTTGATGATAATATTTTACAATTTAAGTTTAATTTTATACGTATTCTGGCTATTCAAATTACACTATACGATGTAAAGTATCAGGTTTCGATAATAAAATAATAATCTGGGACATAAATTCTTCAAGTTGAGCAAAAAACCAGCACTGCTGTTACATCTTTTTCTAGAAGTAATACATGTCATTTTCAATTCTCTGCTACATCGTTGTAGGTTGAAATAATGGCCTGACTTTCAGTAACTTGGTAGACTATATAAAACTTGATAAATATTATATTTTAACAAATTTTAATAATTTGTGTAAGAGTTTTTTGATTAGTTAAATATTTTTAATTCTGATAATATTAAAAGTCATTTCGATCATTTATACCAAAGATACACCAGCAGAGCACGAAAAAAGGCCCGGCCAAACAGTGCTTTTTTATAATATAAGCAGTGTTTCATTGGTTTGTCTTTTCTAAAGTCATACGTGTGGTCAATTTATTATGGTTGTTAACAGTGAGGGAAAACATCATGAGAAAAACCCACATGGCCGAGTTGTACTTAGCCATGAGACAGTGTATTCGAAAAAAAAACGGCGATAGGCCAGTCCCCTATCGCGTGAGTAGACTGTCTAAGCAAAACGTGGGTACCTACTCTGTACACTAGGTGGCGCTGTCACGTGATGTTCCGTCGTCAGAAGGCAACTTAGTAAATTGAAGCTTGTTAACCGATTGTTGGGCGATGTGATTGGTCACCCATCACTTACCATTCTTATTTAAACATCCTTCCATTTAATATAAAACTAATCTAGCGGTGAAGTGTCAGCTTATCATAGCACTACCCAATTTCTTCCCGTGATTGTTCGTAAGGGTTGTGTTGGGGCTTTTTAAGTGATTGATTGATGAGGTTGGAGACCCACCACCAAAAACCTTTATTTAATTTTTTTTCCTTATTCAACTTCCAAAAGTGGTGGAAGAATTTCTTATTCCGTAGTCCTAGTAGCCAGGAGGCTTCCCTGTAGATTTATAGCCGTGGGTATATGTAGGTTTGTTTACTTACGAAGTTTTTAATGTGGCAGAATGATATCTAATTATACAGTTATTAAGTTAAGTTAAGTATTATACAGTTTGGTATACGTATGTATATTGTACTCATTAAGTTTATATGATTTTACAAAAAGTATTAGAATTATTATCCACTTCGATCGAGTTTTAGTTATTTGAGATTAATTTTTAATAGTTTACAAAAACAAGTGATAAGTAATAAGAGTAAAAGTTTCAGTCAAAGAGATAAAACAAAACTACGTCCATCAAATTAAAATGCAAATAAGTTTTAAAATTATCTTTATTCAGCAGGACGTCTGCTACGGTAGGTAGAAATGGCATTTCTAGCTCCTACTTTAATTCCTTCCCAAGTTTCATGCCCAGCTTGTTCAATAAAGTCAGGATCAACCAAAAACCCATTAAGAGATTGTCCACCACCTACATAACCAGGAAGCTCAAATGTATAACTGTAAGGAATACCAATTGATAATGCATAGTCCATTGCTCCCCCAGACGCCCCATAAAGGACTAAAGCAACATTTCCAACTACATAATTAGGATTATAGTCTTGTTTCAGTATATCAATTGTCTCTGCCATTTGAATAGCGTTCCAGTGTAGTAAGAGAGCATTTGAAGGCAATGTTCCATCACCATAACCGTACAAGAGCCAACTGCCAAAACTGTGGATGTCAAGGAATAGTTCAATTCTATCTTTATGTTCTAACAAAATGTCGCGGATTGCGCTGGTTTCTGGTTCAGAAAATCCACGTGAGCCATGGAAGTCTTCTGCGCATACTCTGTTGCTAGAAGCAGTGCCCCAGATGAAGTCAAAGTTTCTGTTCAAGTCTACTCCGAGGCACAGGTTGGCGATCATGTAACCTGTTGCTCGGTTCTTGCGCCAGAATCGGTCCTGAAATTACAAAGAATAACTTTAAATTGGTTGTTTACTATTTTATTGTGACTAAGGGGTTTTTTCACAATTCACAATTCTTTTAAAATTTATTTCATGTTAAACTTTAAATCAGGCCTTAATGGTATTTTTATTTAAAAAATACCCTGATTCGCAGCACCATTCTTTTCTTTAGGGTGTCATTCAATGTGATGTGCAACAGTTTTAAGTAGTCGATTTTCTATCCTATTATATTTTTTATATTGAGACAAACACTTACTCCATTATGAGTTTGAACAAAGCCATCAGGATTAGCAACTGGAACAATAATCCAATCCACATTAGCTAGAAGATTAGCTTCATCAGCTTGCACATCATTAACCAGCCTCTCGATAGCCATGAGGGTTGCTGCTTGCGTGATCCATTCACGAGCGTGGAGTAATGACTGCATGTATACTATGGGTTTACTGCTATCCTGGAACATTTGAACATTACGATTGTAATTCATTTTTCAAATACATACATACATACATATACTCACGGCTATATTTCCCTAGAAGGGGTAGTCAGAGCTAAGGAATCAGAAATTCTTCAGCTACTTTTGGAAGTTGCATGGGGAACAGATGGTGAAATAAAGGTTCTTGGTGATGGGTCTCCAACCGCATCGCCCAAAATCCCTTTAAAGCCCCCAGTACCGTTAGTCGCGTCTTACGTACACCCACCGGAAGAAATGGGGTAGTGCTATTCTAAGCCGACACTACACAGCCATTTTTTCAAATCTGATAAAGAAATCGCTTACTATTATAAATTGTAATGACGTAGTTTATGAATAAGGATTTTTTTTTATGTACGAAGCTAGTGATCTAGTGCTATATTATTGCCTTCTCAAATCAAAACTCAACGCCCAGCAAAGGTTTTAGTGTTTTGGAGTGGCAGCCACGTTCTAGAAGACAGGCTGTAGGTTACACCGAATAAATGACTATGATTATAATTATGATTATGGTAAACAAAGTCGACTGACTGCCAAAAAAATGTAGAGAATGGATTTTATTCCAAGCTGGCCTATGTTTCAATAGGCACAACATGCGGAGAACGATGTCGATGAATTTCCTCTAAAAGGTAGAAAATGGTGAATTGTAGTATAAACAGGAATACTTAAAAGTACATGATGATAACAGTTACCATGTCTGATCTGAGCCACTCATGCCTGGTCGTTGTAGAAATCTTTTGCAGGGCCTATGACAAGCTGTGAAATTATATTGGCTAAATGGAAACAATTATTACATTAAAATAAAAAAATACCTGAAAATTGGTAGTAGATATCTTCAAGTATCTGATAGGTCTCCTTTGAAAAGTCAACCCTGCATCGACTACTGTCACCAACCCGGGGTTATCTTGAGCCAAAGTGTCCATGTACTCTTCAATCTTGAAAATAAAATATACATATAATATTACCAAACAAACTTTAGAACTAAACAAACTTTTCCTATATTTTTCACTATCCTAGTTTTAAATCTTATTACTTACTATCTTTCAAACACGGGTTCGATTCCCGTTATTAATTATTATAGTTTATAATTATATATACTTTTCTTTTCTTTATATTAAGTGAATTTATCATATAAAAATCTTTTTTTACTGAGCTATTTAATCGCATTCCTTCACTTATTATAATATTAGGTACTTATTAGAATTTGTGAGTACAAATTGTTTGTCGTAAAGGATATAATAAATAGTAAAACGTTAATATTTAAAACTAAATTAGGGTAGTGATAACACTCGGGATCATATTTTGAGTGTTACATTTATGATTATATTGTTTAGTTAATAGAAAACAAACGATAAATAATAACTTTATATCTTTGTTGTAAGTAGGCGCTTGTGTGGATCGAAATATCTTAGTATTAGGATTATCGTTCGCTATAACGTTTTAAACTAGTATATAATATTAAGACTGTTCGTTTCGTAAAATGGACTCGATTACAACTCGTAGAATGGCTGCCGAACAAAAATATGAAAAATTAAAAAGAGAGTTGAATGATGCAGAACAATTAAAAAATAGGCTTTTAGAAGAACGGGACGAAAACGTTTTAGCTATTCGTAATTTAAAGTTGAAAAATAGTAATCTTTTAGAAAAAATTGTGTTGCTTCGTGAATCTTACGACATTTCTCAAGTGGAATTAGAAAACCAGCAGATATTAATATTAAAGCATGAGGATCAGTGCGCAAAGCATGAAGTAGCTTTAGAGCGAATTCATATTCTCAATGAGCAGTTGGCAGAAGCACACGCTCAATTGGCGGAATTCCATAGAATAAAGAATATTCACGAAGACTCTCACGCAGTTTCTTTATGTGCCGAACTTGAGGCAGAATCATTATCTTCTATGACCTCTTTTAAATATTCAAAAACTTTCAGTCGTAAACAGTGTAAAAAATATAAATTAGTTAAAAAACGTATATACAACACAAACAAAAGTCTTATAAGTATGAAAAATAGTATAAAATTCATAAACAAGTCTTACAGAAAAATTGATTTACTAAACCAAATAGATAGTTTGAATGATAAACTGAGTGAGCTGATTGTTAGTCAGGAAGATCTGCATTTAAGATACAAACATATCGGCAGTCTTATAGACAAAGAGACGGTTACTCTGAATAGTCATATTTCCTCAAATAGCGTTATATCTCAGTCACCCCAACCAAGTAATGGGATTACATTACCAACTGTTAGCACGCCGCCGGCGCCGCCGGCAAACAGAACATTAGTATTTTCGGACGGCATGGCCGTAGGTTTTGGCGAAATACTAAATAAGTATCTTAATCAACAGGTCATTAACCATTGCTATACGGGTGCAAACTTTAATTATATAGTAGAACGAATATTATTAGGCACTTATGACGAATATACAACGATTGTCGTACTGGTCGGCAATAGTATAGGATTAAATAAGTATTTATTAAATAAAAGTATAAATAAACTTTTGGAAATACAAAAAATATATAAATGTAAATTTATATTTTGTACCTTTCCATACTTACTTAATATGAAGCAGAATGACAATATTCATATTATGAATAATTTAATATGTCACGTGACATGTTGTCAAAGCGACAATTTGTTTTGTTTGGATTTGAATAAGTTTTTACCTTATTCAAATTCTCGACTGGGTACTGTATACATACCCTTAAATCAAAAGCGGAACATTGCTAAATTATTAGCATATAATATATCTGACCCCCATATATTTAATATAAGGGGAAACTTACTTCTAGTATGCGATGGTGGAAACCATAATTTAAACTTTTAAGAGTGACAATGGAAGAGCCTCCTGTCGTCCTTAAGTCGTCACCTAACATCAATATTGTGAACAAGGAAGGAGGTTCTTCTGGCAATATTAATAAAAAGAATACTTTACAAGGAGTCTCCCAGTTTAAACTTGTATGTCAAAATACTCAGGGGTTTTCTTGTAAAGAATTAGAAATAGAACTGTTTTTGGAAAAATATGAAATAGATTGTTTATGTGTTACTGAACACTGGCTTAAGAATTGCGAACTCATATTTGGTTTTGAAAACTATTATTTAGCTAGCAACTACTGCCGCAATTCTAAAGCCTGTGGTGGCTCCGCTATATTTTTAAAAAATAATATTAAATCAAAAATTCGTAATGATATTGTAAAGTTAAGCGTTGAGCAAGTCGTGGAATTATCCTGCATAGAGTTAAAAAACTATTTCTTAGTATGTGTGTATCGACCCCCTTATAACCAAAATTATGATAAATTCGAAAATGTAATGGAAGATGTATTAAGCAAAGTTTTCAGGAATAAAAAACGTATAATAATATGTGGAGACTTCAATGTGGATCTCCTACAAGACAGTTATCTTAAAACACGGTTGATGAGTTTATTCCAATCGTTCAATTTAGAAAATTTATTCTTGGAACCGACTAGAATCAAAACATGCTTAGATAATGTATTTACTAATGCAGATTTTTCAAGTAAAAGTGTTATAAATAAACTAAAGTCTGATCACAGCGGCCTTTTTGTTAGCTTTCCTCTAGAGATACCAGAACCAAAAATTGTTATTAAAAAAAGGCATATTACTGCTAGTAAAGTAGAAAAATATATAAATATAATAAGCTCTAAGTTGCCTACATTTACAATTAATAAAAACTCAGATACTAGCTATGATATCTTTTATAATGTTTTGATAAATGAGTTTAATGAAATTTTCAATGTAAAAAATTTAACTATTACCAGTAAATTTAAGTTTTGTGAGTGGGCAACACCAAGTATTTATAGATCAAGAGAAAAACTCTTCGATTTATATGATCAAAAATCTTATAGTAATAATAATGAATTGAGTGAATATGTAAAAAAATACTCAAAAATATTTAATAAAGTATGTAAAGAGGCTAAAGCCAGATACCTAAGCCGACGTATCCGAACATCCGATAATAAAGTTAAAACAGTGTGGAATATTATCAACACCCAAACAGGCCGAGGTAAACCATGTGATCAGGAGTTCTGTGTTCGATCTGATAAAGGTCTGACTACCTCTAATGAGGAAATCGCTTGTATTTTTGAAAAATATTTTACTGACATACCATCAAAAACAACTGAATATTTAAACACATCGGTCATAAAAGCTCAACACTTGTTACAACAAAATGTTGATAGGTGCGAAACTTTGTTTTGTTTTAAAGATGTCAGCCCTACAGATATCGAAAAATGTTTTAAATCATTTAAACTAAAAAGTTCTGAAGACATTTGGGGTATGTCAGTGAAAGTTTGCCATAATTTTATTGTAACTTTGGCTCCATATTTAGCAGATATATTTAATGAATGTATAAGAAATAAAATCTTTCCAAATCTCATGAAGCATAGTAAAATTGTACCACTTCTTAAATCCGGAGGAGATAAAATTAGTCCTGATGGTTATAGACCCATATCAATTCTGCCAGTTTTAAGTAAAATATTCGAAAAACTAATGTTCAATCAAATGCTTTTGCATTTCGCTTCAAACAAATTGTTTCATCCAAAACAATTTGGCTTTACGAAGGGCCGCTCTACCACCGATGCAGGCGTTGCCTTAATGAAACACATTTTTGATTCGTGGGAACGCAAAAATGATGCTATTGGTTTGTTTTGCGATCTTACGAAGGCATTTGATTGTGCAGATCATGAAATCCTTTTTATTAAATTAGAACATTATGGCATACAAGGTGACGCACTTAAATTATTAAAGTCTTACTTTTCGGATCGGATACAGAAAGTGCAAATCAATAATGCAATATCACCTGGAACTCATGTAAAAATGGGTGTTCCGCAGGGTTCTATTTTGGGCCCATTTTTATTTTTAGTTTATATTAATGATTTGCCGTTCATGGTCGAGAAAATGTCCGAGATAGTGTTATTTGCTGATGATACTTCTTTAGTATTTGACGTTGAAAGAAATAATCAGAATATTGACGAGGTGAATAACACGGTTTCACAGATTCAAACATGGTTTGCTTCCAATAATCTTGTACTGAATGGTAAAAAAAACCAAATGCATTAAATTTGTATTACCTAATGTTAGGTGCGTTGATAACGAAATAATTTTAAATAATGAAAAGTTAGTATTTTCGGATAACACAGTTTTCTTAGGGATAACTCTGGACTCCAAGCTCCAATGGGGACCCCACATTAGCTCACTAGCTGGCAGGCTAAGTAGTGCTGCATATGCCGTTAGGAAAATAAGACATTTGACAGATGTACAGACAGCTCGATTAGTTTATTACAGCTATTTTCATAGTGTAATGTCTTACGGTATTTTACTCTGGGGCAGAGCAGCTGATGTTGGTTCCATATTTATTCTCCAAAAGAGAGCAATAAGAGCTATATACAATTTGAGATCCCGAGATTCCCTGAGGGAATTGTTTAAAACAATAAATATAATGACACTGCCATGTCAATATATTTATGAAAATATTATGTATGTAAGAAAGAATCAGGCCTCTTTTGTGAAAAATTGTGACAGACATATTCGAAACCTGAGAGACAACAATAAAATATCAGTACCAAAATACAGATTGTCAAAAGTAAATACATCTTTCATGGGGTTATGCGTAAAAATGTATAATAAAATACCTGAGGACATTTTAAATTTAACAGAAACAAAATTCAAAGCAGCAGTTAAAAAAAATCTTAGTTCGAAAGCCTATTACAATGTCAATGATTACATTAATGATGAAGTGGCTTGGTGTCATCAGGGCTCTGTGCAGGATGTTTCCGGGCTAACACCAAAATTGTAATGGACGTTAAAAAAAGATGTGTGTTGACGAGTTTCTTACGGGTTCTTCTCTCAACAAAACACCTTCCGAATCCGAAGTAAACTTAGTATTAAGTTAAAATTTGACGTTCAAAAAACAAAGATTTATCTTTTTATTTTGAAATAAATGATTATTATTATATAATGTATGTGGATATAAAAAGTAAAAGAAAATCTTTGAAATTATTGATGGATGTAAATGAAGCTAGAGAGGTTTGCCAGGATTGTACAAAGTGGCGAAGTCTCTGCCTACCCCTATGAAAAATAATGGCGTAATTAAATGTATGTATGTATTTTAAGAGTCAAAAACTCAAATGTTACTACTTTTTGAGGTTCTATCTTTCAAACAATTAATTATACGACGTTTTTTTCAAAAACTTCAAAGTCGTTTAAAGATATATCAATTGCGCTACCTTTACGAATAGGTTTGCGAAAAAAATAATATTATACAGTATGTATAGCTCCCTCAAATTGTTTTTGTTCGAAAACCTAAAACCGTTTACAATTTACATTTACCTATTTAGTTTCAAGTGAAACCTCTTAATATTTGTTATTTATACACACATATGCCCAGACAGATTTGGTGAAACTTATAGTTTCTATTTTTACAGTTTCATTTCGAATTAATTAAAAATTTTAAAGGTTATATTACTCGTAACAATCACCAACAGATAGCATATTGAACATAATGTTTTGAAACCGCTGAAAGAAATATGCATATAAATTTTGAGGGATTTTCATACAAAGAAGGAATTTTGAACACCTGAATACTTTTGCATTGATAATGGTTCCATTTTGCGCCAAAGTCTGACTCGCACTGAACCGGTTTTAAAATTATCCAACCCTACTTTTAATTTCCATTCTCAGACCCATAACTCACAATCGAAAGCTCGTACTCACTTGTTCCCATGTGTAGGTTCTGTCAAATGGAAGTCCTCTACGTGATTTATTACTGGCTTTTCTGCTTGATGCGTCAGCCATCAATTTGTCTTCAAGATCTAACAGCCTAGAACATAACGTTCATTTTAGAATAACATTTCGATAATGGAATACAGTTGTTCGACGTCACTACATTTATTGTATTTTTTACTTGATAATGATACTTTTCAAAAACATTTACTTTCATTACTTATTAAGATTATTTTGGAATGCATCAAGTAGGCACTTATGTTCCTTTCTACCACATCACACATAAAAAAAAATGTAGTCAAAGGGCTATACAGCAAAATTAGAAATTTAACTTGTATATCCTAATATTTTCGTCACGGTAAAAGATAATAAAATAAAGAATCTCACCAAAAACATTTTCATGTAAAATGTTGCCAAGACGAGCCCATATGACTCGCTCTGTCAAAAAGTTATCAGGTCTTATGAAGAGCCAAGCTTCTAACACTACACGCCCTAACTCTACAAGGCCTAACTTCACAAATTTTACGCCACAGTCAAAATATGTGGCTGGTAATATATGTAGAGTTTGTGAAGTTAGGCCTTGTAGAGTTAGGGCGTGTAGTGTAAGAAGCTTGGCTCTGCATAAGATCTGATAACTTTTTGACAGTGCGAGTCATATGTGCTCGTCTTGGCAATATTTTATATGTTTTTTTTTTTTTGTTAGGATTTCATTTCTTTTTGTATGTTTTTTGTAACTTTTGTTTTGACAAGGAGTACATTTACATACACTGGGGGCATCAAGTTTTAGATCAGATTAGACCTCTAGCATCAAAATTGAAAATTACAGGTCTCACAAAGTCCCATCCCCTAGTTTAAAGGGTTGGGGGATGAAAGTTCCAAGTTTTATATTTTTTGTTGTTGTTTGTGTGCTAATACTAGCTTACGTACAAAATTTCAGCTTTCTAGGACACTAGGAAATACCCTAAGAATTTTGATGATCGTCAGTGAGTCAGTGACGAAAACAGCGGCATTTTTTAGATATAAATAAAATCTGAAGTATAAAAGCTGATGTAATTAAAACTTTATATGTTCAATAAGTCCGCTATTAACAATATACTTATCCCGAAAATTTTGTTGATCTAGCATAATCCAAACCCAAGTTATAAGGGTTAAAAAAAACGACGAAGCGCTTCGAGAAAAGGTAGGTAGTGCCCCTGCGCTTCGCTTGGTTCGTCTAGGCGGGGGCACTACCATGCCCCCAGATAATGGCTGATGGGCCTCCAATCACATAGCAAAAAAATGCCTACAAGAATATCATTCAATATACTTACTCCTTCACATTTTCAATGATCTTATTGAATTTGATTCCAGCGATGTTAAGTTTTACTTCCAACTCTTCTTTTACATCTTTGGAAACCAAAATCTGACCAGGTCGGCTCGGCACAGCATGAGACCAAGTGTCCAAATTAAGTTCATCTTCAAGAGACCGCAAGAAATTGATTTGTCTTTCTGTATTAAGTGTTATCTCGTAAACAGAGTATCTACAAAATAATGAAAATTATTAATTACATATTTCTGTTGGTGCTAAATTTTAATGAATAAAGTAGTTGAAACCGAGGTCCTATAGCAAATGCATTTAGGTAATAATGTCTCAAAAATCCATATTATAAGTTTGCTTGCGATTGCGTAGTAGGTACCAGAAAATGTGTGTTTATTTTTAACTGAAACACGTGATTCTTTTTTTTGTATTATATGTCTCAAAGACTCAAACGTTCACGCCATAAATCCTGGAAAGGTTGGCAGTGGTACAAATATTTCATAATATCACGCGAAATTATTGTAATCTGGTATTCAGAGTACCCACATTTACCGGTGTGAAGTTAGCGGCCGATTTCAGCGGCCGATTATAACCCGACCAAATTAAGAAGTTTTTTTTTAATTAACTAAGAAATGGAAATAAACGTCCAAAAATCAATTATTTTGATATGATTATCTAAATCTGATCCTGTCAGTCACCAGGAAAAGGCTTTTCCACTAGAAGAAAGACGTAACTGCGGATTACAATGTAATTATTTTAAAAAAACTAGCTCCATTTACCAATTCAAGATTCTCAACTAGCCCCAATAATACTTTAAAACTAGGTTAATTTGATTTCCTACAACATAGGCTTTTCAGGAAAGCTGTGCTGAGCAATTGTTTTGCCGATCTTCATATAGCCAAAGAGCTATGAATGCAGTAGAGCGGAAATTTGACCAAATTTCTTTTATCAACAATATTCGATCGCCTATCACAACTAAACGATTTCCGGTAACACTTTGACGCTAAGTTTATTCAATAGCCTAGATTATAGGCTTTACAGAAAAACTATGCTCATCAATAGTATTGCCTGTCTTCATATAGCCAAAGAGCTATGAATGAAGTAGAGTGGAAATTTAACAAATTTCTTTTATCAACAATATTCGATCGCCTCTCACAACTAAACGGTTTCCGGTAACACTTTAACGCTATGTTAATTTTATAGCCTAAATTATAGGTTTCACAGAAAAACTTTACTTATCAATAGTATTGCCTGTTTTCATATAGCCAAAGAGCTATGAATGAAGTAGAGTAGAAATTTAACAAATTTCTTTTATCAACAATATTCGATCGCCTCTCACAACTAAACGGTTTCCGGTAACACTTTAACGCTATGTTAATTTTATAGCCTAAATTATAGGTTTCACAGAAAAACTTTACTTATCAATAGTATTGCCTGTTTTCATATAGCCAAAGAGCTATGAATGAAGTAGAGTAGAAATTTAACAAATTTCTTTTATCAACAATATTCGATCGCCTCTCACAACTAAACAATTTCCGGTAACACTTTGACGCTAGGTTTATTAAATAGCCTAGATTATAGGCTTTACAAAAAGACTATGCTCATCAATAGTATTGCCTGTCTTTATATAGCCAAAGAGCTATGAATGAAGTAGAGTGGAAATTTAACAAATTTCTTTAATCAACAATATTCGATCGCCTCTCACAACTAAACGATTTCCGGTAACACTTTGACGCTAGTTTTATTAAATAGCCTAGATAATAGGCTTTTCAAAAACACTATGAACATTAATAGTATTGCCTGTCTTCATATAGCCAAAGAGCTATAAATGAAGTAGAGTGGAAATTTAACAAATTTCTTTTATGAACAATATTCGATCGCCTCTCACAACTAAACGATTTCCGGTAACACTTTAACGCTAAATTTATTAAATAGCTTAGATTATAGGCTTTTCAAAAACACTATGCACATTAATAGTAATGCCTGTCTTCATATTGTAAAAGAGCTATGAATGAAGTAGAGTGGAAATTTAACAAATTTCTTTTATCAACAATATTCGATCGCCTCTCACAACTAAACGATTTCCGGTAACACTTTGACGCTAGGTTTATTGGATAGCCTAGATTTTAGACTTTACAAAAAGACTATGCCGATTAATAGTATTGCCTGTCTTCATATAGCCAAAGAGCTATAAATGAAGTAGAGTGGAAATTTAACAAATTTCTTTTATCAACAATATTCGATCGCCTCTCACAACTAAACAATTTCTGGTAACACTTTGACGCTAAATTTATTGGATAGCCTAGATTATAGGCTTTACAAAAAGACTATGCTCATCAATAGTTTTGCCTGTCTTCATATAGCCAAAGAGCTATGAATGAAGTAGAGTGGAAATTTAACCAATTTCTTTTATCAACAATATTCGATCGCCTCTCACAACTAAACGATTTCCGGTAACACTTTGACGCTAGGTTTATTGGATAGCCTAGATTTTAGACTTTACAAAAAAACTATGCTGATTAATAGTATTGCCTGTCTTCATATAGCCAAAGAGCTATGAATGAAGTAGAGTGGAAATTTAACCAATTTCTTTTATCAACAATATTCGATCGCCTCTCACAACTAAACGATTTCCGGTAACACTTTAACGTTAGGTTTATTGGATAGCACAGATTATAGACTTTACAAAAAGACTATGCCGATTAATAGTATTGCCTGTCTTCATATAGCCAAAGAGCTATGAATGAAGTGATGTGGAAATTTAACCAATTTCTTTTATCAACAATATTCGATTGCCTCTCACAACTAAACGATTTCCGGTAACACTTTAACGCTAAATTTATTAAATAGCTTAGATTATAGGCTTTTCAAAAACACTATGCACATTAATAGTAATGCCTGTCTTCATATTGTAAAAGAGCTATGAATGAAGTAGAGTGGAAATTTAACAAATTTCTTTTATCAACAATATTCGATCGCCTCTCACAACTAAACGATTTCCGGTAACACTTTGACGCTAGGTTTATTGGATAGCCTAGATTTTAGACTTTACAAAAAGACTATGCCGATTAATAGTATTGCCTGTCTTCATATAGCCAAAGAGCTATAAATGAAGTAGAGTGGAAATTTAACAAATTTCTTTTATGAACAATATTCGATCGCCTCTCACAACTAAACGATTTCCGGTAACACTTTAACGCTAAATTTATTAAATAGCTTAGATTATAGGCTTTTCAAAAACACTATGCACATTAATAGTAATGCCTGTCTTCATATTGTAAAAGAGCTATGAATGAAGTAGAGTGGAAATTTAACAAATTTCTTTTATCAACAATATTCGATCGCCTCTCACAACTAAACGATTTCCGGTAACACTTTAACGCTAAATTTATTAAATAGCTAAGATTATAGGCTTTTCAAAAACACTATGCACATTAATAGTAATGCCTGTCTTCATATTGTAAAAGAGCTATGAATGAAGTAGAGTGGAAATTTAACCAATTTCTTTTATCAACAATATTCGATTGCCTCTCACAACTAAACGATTTCCGGTAACACTTTGACGCTAGGTTTATTAAATAGCCTAGATTATAGGCTTTACAAAAAGACTATGCTCATCAATAGTATTGCCTGTCTTTATATAGCCAAAGAGCTATGAATGAAGTAGAGTGGAAATTTAACAAATTTCTTTAATCAACAATATTCGATCGCCTCTCACAACTAAACGATTTCCGGTAACACTTTGACGCTAGTTTTATTAAATAGCCTAGATAATAGGCTTTTCAAAAACACTATGAACATTAATAGTATTGCCTGTCTTCATATAGCCAAAGAGCTATAAATGAAGTAGAGTGGAAATTTAACAAATTTCTTTTATGAACAATATTCGATCGCCTCTCACAACTAAACGATTTCCGGTAACACTTTAACGCTAAATTTATTAAATAGCTTAGATTATAGGCTTTTCAAAAACACTATGCACATTAATAGTAATGCCTGTCTTCATATTGTAAAAGAGCTATGAATGAAGTAGAGTGGAAATTTAACAAATTTCTTTTATCAACAATATTCGATCGCCTCTCACAACTAAACGATTTCCGGTAACACTTTGACGCTAAGTTTATTGGATAGCCTAGATTTTAGACTTTACAAAAAGACTATGCCGATTAATAGTATTGCCTGTCTTCATATAGCCAAAGAGCTATAAATGAAGTAGAGTGGAAATTTAACAAATTTCTTTTATCAACAATATTCGATCGCCTCTCACAACTAAACAATTTCTGGTAACACTTTGACGCTAGGTTTATTGGATAGCCTAGATTTTAGACTTTACAAAAAAACTATGCTGATTAATAGTATTGCCTGTCTTCATATAGCCAAAGAGCTATGAATGAAGTAGAGTGGAAATTTAACCAATTTCTTTTATCAACAATATTCGATCGCCTCTCACAACTAAACGATTTCCGGTAACACTTTGACGCTAGGTTTATTGGATAGCCTAGATTTTAGACTTTACAAAAAGACTATGCCGATTAATAGTATTGCCTGTCTTCATATAGCCAAAGAGCTATGAATGAAGTAGAGTGGAAATTTAACCAATTTCTTTTATCAACAATATTCGATCGCCTCTCACAACTAAACGATTTCCGGTAACACTTTAACGTTAGGTTTATTGGATAGCACAGATTATAGACTTTACAAAAAGACTATGCCGATTAATAGTATTGCCTGTCTTCATATAGCCAAAGAGCTATGAATGAAGTGATGTGGAAATTTAACCAATTTCTTTTATCAACAATATTCGATTGCCTCTCACAACTAAACGATTTCCGGTAACACTTTGACGCTAGGTTTATTAAATAGCCTAGATTATAGGCTTTACAAAAAGACTATGCTCATCAATAGTATTGCCTGTCTTCATATAGCCAAAGAGCTATAAATGAAGTAGAGTGGAAATTTAACAAATTTCTTTTATCAACAATATTCGATCGCCTCTCACAACTAAACGATTTCCGGTAACACTTTAACGCTAAATTTATTAAATAGCTTAGATTAAAGGCTTTTCAAAAACACTATGCACATTAATAGTAATGCCTGTCTTCATATTGTAAAAGAGCTATGAATGAAGTAGAGTGGAAATTTAACAAATTTCTTTTATCAACAATATTCGATCGCCTCTCACAACTAAACAATTTCTGGTAACACTTTGACGCTAAGTTTATTGGATAGCCTAGATTATAGGCTTTACAAAAAGACTATGTTCATCAATAGTTTTGCCTGTCTTCATATAGCCAAAGAGCTATGAATGAAGTAGAGTGGAAATTTAACAAATTTCTTTTATCAACAATATTCGATCGCCTCTCACAACTAAACGATTTCCGGTTACACTTTGACGCTAGGTTTATTGGATAGCCTAGATTTTAGACTTTACAAAAAAACTATGCTGATTAATAGTATTGCCTGTCTTCATATAGCCAAAGAGCTATGAATGAAGTAGAGTGGAAATTTAACCAATTTCTTTTATCAACAATATTCGATCGCCTCTCACAACTAAACGATTTCCGGTAACACTTTAACGTTAGGTTTATTGGATAGCACAGATTATAGACTTTACAAAAGGACTATGCCGATTAATAGTATTGCCTGTCTTCATATAGCCAAAGAGCTTTGAATGAAGTGATGTGGAAATTTAACCAATTTCTTTAATCAACAATATTCGATCGCCTCTCACAACTAAACGATTTCCGGTAACACTTTAACGCTAAATTTATTAAATAGCTTAGATTATAGGCTTTTCAAAAACACTATGCACATTAATAGTAATGCCTGTCTTCATATTGTAAAAGAGCTATGAATGAAGTAGAGTGGAAATTTAACAAATTTCTTTTATCAACAATATTCGATCGCCTCTCACAACTAAACGATTTCCGGTAACACTTTGACGCTAGGTTTATTGGATAGCCTAGATTTTAGACTTTACAAAAAAACTATGCTGATTAATAGTATTGCCTGTCTTCATATAGCCAAAGAGCTATAAATGAAGTAGAGTGGAAATTTAACAAATTTCTTTTATCAACAATATTCGATCGCCTCTCACAACTAAACAATTTCTGGTAACACTTTGACGCTAAGTTTATTGGATAGCCTAAATTATAGGCTTTACAAAAAGACTATGTTCATCAATAGTTTTGCCTGTCTTCATATAGCCAAAGAGCTATGAATGAAGTAGAGTGGAAATTTAACAAATTTCTTTTATCAACAATATTCGATCGCCTCTCACAACTAAACGATTTCCGGTAACACTTTAACGTTAGGTTTATTGGATAGCACAGATTATAGACTTTACAAAAGGACTATGCCGATTAATAGTATTGCCTGTCTTCATATAGCCAAAGAGCTTTGAATGAAGTGATGTGGAAATTTAATCAATTTCTTTAATCAACAATATTCGATCGCCTCTCACAACTAAACGATTTCCGGTAACACTTTAACGCTAAATTTATTAAATAGCTTAGATTATAGGCTTTTCAAAAACACTATGCACATTAATAGTAATGCCTGTCTTCATATTGTAAAAGAGCTATGAATGAAGTAGAGTGGAAATTTAACAAATTTCTTTTATCAACAATATTCGATCGCCTCTCACAACTAAACGATTTCCGGTAACACTTTGACGCTAGGTTTATTGGATAGCCTAGATTTTAGACTTTACAAAAAAACTATTCTGATTAATAGTATTGCCTGTCTTCATATAGCCAAAGAGCTATAAATGAAGTAGAGTGGAAATTTAACAAATTTCTTTTATCAACAATATTCGATCGCCTCTCACAACTAAACAATTTCTGGTAACACTTTGACGCTAAGTTTATTGGATAGCCTAGATTATAGGCTTTACAAAAAGACTATGCTCATCAATAGTTTTGCCTGTCTTCATATAGCCAAAGAGCTATGAATGAAGTAGAGTGGAAATTTAACAAATTTCTTTTATCAACAATATTCGATCGCCTCTCACAACTAAACGATTTCCGGTAACACTTTGACGCTAGGTTTATTGGATAGCCTAGATTTTAGACTTTACAAAAAAACTATGCTGATTAATAGTATTGCCTGTCTTCATATAGCCAAAGAGCTATGAATGAAGTAGAGTGGAAATTTAACCAATTTCTTTTATCAACAATATTCGATCGCCTCTCACAACTAAACGATTTCCGGTAACACTTTAACGTTAGGTTTATTGGATAGCACAGATTATAGACTTTACAAAAAGACTATGCCGATTAATAGTTTTGCCTGTCTTCATATAGCCAAAGAGCTATGAATGAAGTGATGTGGAAATTTAACCAATTTCTTTTATCAACAATATTCGATTGCCTCTCACAACTAAACGATTTCCGGTTACACTTTGACGCTAGGTTTATTAAATAGCCTAGATTATAGGCTTTACAAAAAGACTATGCTCATCAATAGTATTGCCTGTCTTCATATAGCCAAAGAGCTATAAATGAAGTAGAGTGGAAATTTAACAAATTTCTTTTATCAACAATATTCGATCGCCTCTCACAACTAAACGATTTCCGGTAACACTTTGACGCTAGGTTTATTGGATAGCACAGATTATAGACTTTACAAAAGGACTATGCCGATTAATAGTATAGCCTGTCTTCATATAGCCAAAGAGCTTTGAATGAAGTGATGTGGAAATTTAATCAATTTCTTTAATCAACAATATTCGATCGCCTCTCACAACTAAACGATTTCCGGTAACACTTTAACGCTAAATTTATTAAATAGCTTAGATTATAGGCTTTTCAAAAACACTATGCACATTAATAGTAATGCCTGTCTTCATATTGTAAAAGAGCTATGAATGAAGTAGAGTGGAAATTTAACAAATTTCTTTTATCAACAATATTCGATCGCCTCTCACAACTAAACGATTTCCGGTAACACTTTGACGCTAGGTTTATTGGATAGCCTAGATTATAGGCTTTACAAAAAGACTATGCTCATCAATAGTTTTGCCTGTCTTCATATAGCCAAAGAGCTATGAATGAAGTAGAGTGGAAATTTAACAAATTTCTTTTATCAACAATATTCGATCGCCTCTCACAACTAAACGATTTCCGGTAACACTTTGACGCTAGGTTTATTAAATAGCCTAGATTATAGGCTTTACAAAAAGACTATGCTCATCAATAGTATTGCCTGTCTTCATATAGCCAAAGAGCTATAAATGAAGTAGAGTGGAAATTTAACAAATTTCTTTTATCAACAATATTCGATCGCCTCTCACAACTAAACGATTTCCGGTAACACTTTAACGCTAAATTTATTAAATAGCTTAGATTATAGGCTTTTCAAAAACACTATGCACATTAATAGTAATGCCTGTCTTCATATTGTAAAAGAGCTATGAATGAAGTAGAGTGGAAATTTAACAAATTTCTTTTATCAACAATATTCGATCGCCTCTCACAACTAAACAATTTCTGGTAACACTTTGACGCTAAGTTTATTGGATAGCCTAGATTATAGGCTTTACAAAAAGACTATGTTCATCAATAGTTTTGCCTGTCTTCATATAGCCAAAGAGCTATGAATGAAGTAGAGTGGAAATTTAACAAATTTCTTTTATCAACAATATTCGATCGCCTCTCACAACTAAACGATTTCCGGTAACACTTTGACGCTAGGTTTATTGGATAGCCTAGATTTTAGACTTTACAAAAAAACTATGCTGATTAATAGTATTGCCTGTCTTCATATAGCCAAAGAGCTATGAATGAAGTAGAGTGGAAATTTAACCAATTTCTTTTATCAACAATATTCGATCGCCTCTCACAACTAAACGATTTCCGGTAACACTTTAACGTTAGGTTTATTGGATAGCACAGATTATAGACTTTACAAAAAGACTATGCCGATTAATAGTATTGCCTGTCTTCATATAGCCAAAGAGCTTTGAATGAAGTGATGTGGAAATTTAACCAATTTCTTTTATCAACAATATTCGATTGCCTCTCACAACTAAACGATTTCCGGTAACACTTTGACGCTAGGTTTATTGGATAGCCTAGATTTTAGACTTTACAAAAAGACTATGCCGATTAATAGTATTGCCTGTCTTCATATAGCCAAAGAGCTATGAATGAAGTAGAGTGGAAAATTGTCAAATTTCTTTTATCAACAATATTCGATCATTCGATTCCGTACTCTCCATATTCAATGTTGAAGATGGTGTGAAATTAGGTTGGCCGGTAAAATCACACGCCAAACAAGTAAATTTTTTTTTTAAATAATTTTTTTTATTTTATGATGCAGCACATTTTTCATGCGCCCACTGGTTGCAAGTGTTACATGCCACCCATTTTGTTGTAGTTGTATCTACGTAAGAACCTTTCTTACAATATAAACATACTTCGTCCTCATGAGTGATGTTTTGTATTTGAAAATGTTTTAAATACTTTCCAGTAAAATGTGAAGCCCCTGAGCACTTTTTCTTTTTACTCCATTTTTCTTCATCTTGGTTGAAAAAATCTGGTCCGCATTTGTTTTGATCTTTTTTTTGAACTTTAGTCAGTCTATTTTTTTTTATTCCCGCCAAGAACTCTGTACTTAGAGACGCAATTTCTCTACAAACGGATTTTAGTCAATCAAAATAATTTTCTACGACAGCATTACTCAAGCGTTGTTTTTTCAACAAATTGGACCCCAAAGGCAAGTATGTTAAATATTTAGTTAAAAATAGCTCATAAAATTCAGGATCATAAAAGTTATTGATTTGCGTAATTGGAAATTTTGTCTCTACATCAATTTGTATGCGTTCTATTAAACTTTTGAAATGTTTGAAGTATGGACTTTTGGCGTAATTAGGATCAGAACATTTAATTTCCACTCTACTTCATTTATAGCTCTTTGGCTATATGAAGACAGGCAAAACTATTAATGTAGAAAGTGTTTTTGAAAAGCCTATAATCTAGGCTATTTAATAAACCTAGCGTCAAAGTGTTACCGCAAATCGTTTAGTTGTGAGAGGCGATCGACTATTGTTGATAAAAGAAATTGGTTAAATTTCCACCCTACTTCATTCATAGCTCTTTGGCTATATGAAGACAGGCAATACTATTGATGAACATAGTCTTTCTGTAAAACCTATAAGTAAAGCTATAAAATAAACCAAACGTTAAAGTGTTACCGGAAATCGTTTAGTTGTGAGAGGCGATCGAATATTGTTGATAAAAGAAATTTATTAAATTTTCTCTCTACTTCATTTATAGCTCTTTGGCTATATGAAGACAGGCAAAACTATTAATGTGGAAAGTGTTTTTGAAAAGCCTATAATCTAGGCTATTTAATAAACCTAGCGTCAAAGTGTTACCTGAAATCGTTTAGTTGTGAGAGGCGATCGAATATTGTTGATAAAAGAAATTTGTTAAATTTCCACTCTACTTCATTCATAGCTCTTTGGCTATATGAAGACAGGCAATACTATTAATGTGCATAACCTTTAAAAAAAAACCTTTTATCTATGCTATTAAATAAACCTAACGTTTAAGTGTTACCGGAAATCGTTTAGTTGTGAGAGGCGATCGAATATTGTTGATAAAAGAAATTTGTTAAATTTCCACTCTACTTCATTCATAGCTCTTTGGCTATATGAAGACAGGCAATACTATTGATGAGCATAGTGTTTTTGTAAAGCCTATAATCTAGGCTATTTAATAAACCTAGCGTCAAAGTGTTACCGGAAATCGTTTAGTTGTGAGAGGCGATCGAATATTGTTGATAAAAGAAATTTGTTAAATTTTCTCTCTACTTCATTTATAGCTCTTTGGCTATATGAAGACAGGCAAAACTATTAATGTGGAAAGTGTTTTTGAAAAGCCTATAATCTAGGCTATTTAATAAACCTAGCGTCAAAGTGTTACCTGAAATCGTTTAGTTGTGAGAGGCGATCGAATATTGTTGATAAAAGAAATTTGTTAAATTTCCACTCTACTTCATTCATAGCTCTTTGGCTATATGAAGACAGGCAATACTATTAATGTGCATAACCTTTAAAAAAAAACCTTTTATCTAAGCTATTAAATAAACCTAACGTTTAAGTGTTACCGGAAATCGTTTAGTTGTGAGAGGCGATCGAATATTGTTGATAAAAGATTTTTTTTAAATTTCCACTCTACTTCATTCATAGCTCTTTGGCTATATGAAGACAGGCAATACTATTGATGAGCATAGTGTTTTTGTAAAGCCTATAATCTAGGCTATTTAATAAACCTAGCGTCAAAGTGTTACCGGAAATCGTTTAGTTGTGAGAGGCGATCGAATATTGTTGATAAAAGAAATTTGTTAAATTTTCTCTCTACTTCATTTATAGCTCTTTGGCTATATGAAGACAGGCAAAACTATTAATGTGGAAAAAGTTTTTGAAAAGCCTATAATCTAGGCTATTTAATAAACCTAGCGTCAAAGTGTTACCGGAAATCGTTTAGTTGTGAGAGGCGATCGAATATTGTTGATAAAAGAAATTTGTTAAATTTCCACTCTACTTCATTCATAGCTCTTTGGCTATATGAAGACAGGCAATACTATTAATGTGCATAACCTTTAAAAAAAAACCTTTTATCTATGCTATTAAATAAACCTAACGTTTAAGTGTTACCGGAAATCGTTTAGTTGTGAGAGGCGATCGAATATTGTTGATAAAAGAAATTTGTTAAATTTCCACTCTACTTCATTCATAGCTCTTTGGCTATATGAAGACAGGCAATATTATTGATGAGCATAGTGTTTTTGTAAAGCCTATAATCTAGGCTATTTAATAAACCTAGCGTCAAAGTGTTACCGGAAATCGTTTAGTTGTGAGAGGCGATCGAATATTGTTGATAAAAGAAATTGGTTAAATTTCCACTCTACTTCATTCATAGCTCTTTGGCTATATGAAGAAAGACAATTCTATTAATCGGCATAGTCTTTTTGTAAAGTCTATAATCTGTGCTATCCAATAAACCTAACGTTAAAGTGTTACCGGAAATCGTTTAGTTGTGAGAGGCGATCGAATATTGTTGATAAAAGAAATTTGTTAAATTTCCACTCTACTTCATTTATAGCTCTTTGGCTATATGAAGACAGGCAAAACTATTAATGTCGAAAGTGTTTTTGAAAAGCCTATAATCTAGGCTATTTAATAAACCTAGCGTCAAAGTGTTACCGCAAATCGTTTAGTTGTGAGAGGCGATCGAATATTGTTGATAAAAGAAATTTGTTAAATTTCCACTCTACTTCATTCATAGCTCTTTGGCTATATGAAGACAGGCAAAACTATTAATGTGCATAGTGTTTTTGAAAAGCCTTTAATCTAGGCTATTTAAATAACTTAGCGTCAAAGTGTTACCGAAAATAGTTTAGTTGTGAGAGGCGATCGAATATTGTTGATAAAAGAAATTTGTTAAATTTCCACTCTACTTCATTCATAGCTCTTTGGCTATATGAAGACAGGCAATACTATTGATGAGCATAGTCTTTCTGTAAAACCTATAATTTAAGCTATAAAATAAACCTAACGTTAAAGTGTTACCGGAAATCGTTTAGTTGTGAGAGGCGATCGAATATTGTTAATAAAAGAAATTTGTTAAATTTTCTCTCTACTTCATTTATAGCTCTTTGGCTATATGAAGACAGGCAAAACTATTAATGTGGAAAGTGTTTTTGAAAAGCCTATAATCTAGGCTATTTAATAAACCTAGCGTCAAAGTGTTACCGCAAATCGTTTAGTTGTGAGAGGCGATCGACTATTGTTGATAAAAGAAATTGGTTAAATTTCCACCCTACTTCATTCATAGCTCTTTGGCTATATGAAGACAGGCAATACTATTGATGAACATAGTCTTTCTGTAAAACCTATAATTAAAGCTATAAAATAAACTAAACGTTAAAGTGTTACCGGAAATCGTTTAGTTGTGAGAGGCGATCGAATATTGTTGATAAAAGAAATTTGTTAAATTTCCACTCTACTTCATTTATAGCTCTTTGGCTATATGAAGACAGGCAAAACTATTAATGTCGAAAGTGTTTTTGAAAAGCCTATAATCTAGGCTATTTAATAAACCTAGCGTCAAAGTGTTACCGCAAATCGTTTAGTTGTGAGAGGCGATCGAATATTGTTGATAAAAGAAATTTGTTAAATTTCCACTCTTCTTCATTCATAGCTCTTTGGCTATATGAAGACAGGCAATACTATTAATGTGCATAGTGTTTTTGAAAAGCCTTTAATCTATGCTATTTAAATAACTTAGCGTCAAAGTGTTACCGAAAATAGTTTAGTTGTGAGAGGCGATCGAATATTGTTGATAAAAGAAATTTGTTAAATTTCCACTCTACTTCATTCATAGCTCTTTGGCTATATGAAGACAGGCAATACTATTAATGAGCATAGTCTTTCTGTAAAACCTTTAATTTAGGCTATAAAATAAACCTAACGTTAAAGTGTTACCAGAAATCGTTTAGTTGTGAGAGGCGATCGAATATTGTTGATAAAAGAAATTTGTTAAATTTTCTCTCTACTTCATTTATAGCTCTTTGGCTATATGAAGACAGGCAAAACTATTAATGTGGAAAGTGTTTTTGAAAAGCCTATAATCTAGGCTATTTAATAAACCTAGCGTCAAAGTGTTACCTGAAATCGTTTAGTTGTGAGAGGCGATCGAATATTGTTGATAAAAGAAATTGGTTAAATTTCCACTCTACTTCATTCATAGCTCTTTGGCTATATGAAGAAAGGCAATACTTTTAATCGGCATAGTCTTTTTGTAAAGTCTATAATCTGTGCTATCCAATAAACCTAACGTTAAAGTGTTACCGGAAATCGTTTAGTTGTGAGAGGCGATCGAATATTGTTGATAAAAGAAATTGGTTAAATTTCCACTCTACTTCATTCATAGCTCTTTGGCTATATGAAGACAGGCAATACTATTGATGAGCATAGTCTTTCTGTAAAACCTATAATCTAGGCTATTTAATTAATTTAAATTGAAAGTGTTACCGGAAATCGTTTAGTTGTGAGAGGCGATCGAATATTGTTGATAAAAGAAATTTGTTAAATTTTCTCTCTACTTCATTTATAGCTCTTTGGCTATATGAAGACAGGCAAAACTATTAATGTGGAAAGTGTTTTTGAAAAGCCTATAATCTAGGCTATTTAATAAACCTAGCGTCAAAGTGTTACCGGAAATCGTTTAGTTGTGAGAGGCGATCGAATATTGTTGATAAAAGAAATTTGTTAAATTTCCACTCTACTTCATTCATAGCTCTTTGGCTATATGAAGACAGGCAATACTATTAATGTGCATAACCTTTAAAAAAAAACCTTTTATCTATGCTATTAAATAAACCTAACGTTTAAGTGTTACCGGAAATCGTTTAGTTGTGAGAGGCGATCGAATATTGTTGATAAAAGAAATTTGTTAAATTTCCACTCTACTTCATTCATAGCTCTTTGGCTATATGAAGACAGGCAATATTATTGATGAGCATAGTGTTTTTGTAAAGCCTATAATCTAGGCTATTTAATAAACCTAGCGTCAAAGTGTTACCGGAAATCGTTTAGTTGTGAGAGGCGATCGAATATTGTTGATAAAAGAAATTGGTTAAATTTCCACTCTACTTCATTCATAGCTCTTTGGCTATATGAAGAAAGACAATTCTATTAATCGGCATAGTCTTTTTGTAAAGTCTATAATCTGTGCTATCCAATAAACCTAACGTTAAAGTGTTACCGGAAATCGTTTAGTTGTGAGAGGCGATCGAATATTGTTGATAAAAGAAATTTGTTAAATTTCCACTCTACTTCATTTATAGCTCTTTGGCTATATGAAGACAGGCAAAACTATTAATGTCGAAAGTGTTTTTGAAAAGCCTATAATCTAGGCTATTTAATAAACCTAGCGTCAAAGTGTTACCGCAAATCGTTTAGTTGTGAGAGGCGATCGAATATTGTTGATAAAAGAAATTTGTTAAATTTCCACTCTACTTCATTCATAGCTCTTTGGCTATATGAAGACAGGCAAAACTATTAATGTGCATAGTGTTTTTGAAAAGCCTTTAATCTAGGCTATTTAAATAACTTAGCGTCAAAGTGTTACCGAAAATAGTTTAGTTGTGAGAGGCGATCGAATATTGTTGATAAAAGAAATTTGTTAAATTTCCACTCTACTTCATTCATAGCTCTTTGGCTATATGAAGACAGGCAATACTATTGATGAGCATAGTCTTTCTGTAAAACCTATAATTTAAGCTATAAAATAAACCTAACGTTAAAGTGTTACCGGAAATCGTTTAGTTGTGAGAGGCGATCGAATATTGTTAATAAAAGAAATTTGTTAAATTTTCTCTCTACTTCATTTATAGCTCTTTGGCTATATGAAGACAGGCAAAACTATTAATGTGGAAAGTGTTTTTGAAAAGCCTATAATCTAGGCTATTTAATAAACCTAGCGTCAAAGTGTTACCGCAAATCGTTTAGTTGTGAGAGGCGATCGACTATTGTTGATAAAAGAAATTGGTTAAATTTCCACCCTACTTCATTCATAGCTCTTTGGCTATATGAAGACAGGCAATACTATTGATGAACATAGTCTTTCTGTAAAACCTATAATTAAAGCTATAAAATAAACTAAACGTTAAAGTGTTACCGGAAATCGTTTAGTTGTGAGAGGCGATCGAATATTGTTGATAAAAGAAATTTGTTAAATTTCCACTCTACTTCATTTATAGCTCTTTGGCTATATGAAGACAGGCAAAACTATTAATGTCGAAAGTGTTTTTGAAAAGCCTATAATCTAGGCTATTTAATAAACCTAGCGTCAAAGTGTTACCGCAAATCGTTTAGTTGTGAGAGGCGATCGAATATTGTTGATAAAAGAAATTTGTTAAATTTCCACTCTTCTTCATTCATAGCTCTTTGGCTATATGAAGACAGGCAATACTATTAATGTGCATAGTGTTTTTGAAAAGCCTTTAATCTATGCTATTTAAATAACTTAGCGTCAAAGTGTTACCGAAAATAGTTTAGTTGTGAGAGGCGATCGAATATTGTTGATAAAAGAAATTTGTTAAATTTCCACTCTACTTCATTCATAGCTCTTTGGCTATATGAAGACAGGCAATACTATTAATGAGCATAGTCTTTCTGTAAAACCTTTAATTTAGGCTATAAAATAAACCTAACGTTAAAGTGTTACCAGAAATCGTTTAGTTGTGAGAGGCGATCGAATATTGTTGATAAAAGAAATTTGTTAAATTTTCTCTCTACTTCATTTATAGCTCTTTGGCTATATGAAGACAGGCAAAACTATTAATGTGGAAAGTGTTTTTGAAAAGCCTATAATCTAGGCTATTTAATAAACCTAGCGTCAAAGTGTTACCTGAAATCGTTTAGTTGTGAGAGGCGATCGAATATTGTTGATAAAAGAAATTGGTTAAATTTCCACTCTACTTCATTCATAGCTCTTTGGCTATATGAAGAAAGGCAATACTTTTAATCGGCATAGTCTTTTTGTAAAGTCTATAATCTGTGCTATCCAATAAACCTAACGTTAAAGTGTTACCGGAAATCGTTTAGTTGTGAGAGGCGATCGAATATTGTTGATAAAAGAAATTGGTTAAATTTCCACTCTACTTCATTCATAGCTCTTTGGCTATATGAAGACAGGCAATACTATTGATGAGCATAGTCTTTCTGTAAAACCTATAATCTAGGCTATTTAATTAATTTAAATTGAAAGTGTTACCGGAAATCGTTTAGTTGTGAGAGGCGATCGAATATTGTTGATAAAAGAAATTGGTTAAATTTCCACTCTACTTCATTCTTAGCTCTTTGGCTATATGAAGAAAGGCTACTATTGATGAGCATAGTCTTTCTGTAAAACCTATAATTTAGGCTATAAAATAAACCTAACGTTAAAGTGTTACCGGAAATCGTTTAGTTGTGAGAGGCGATCGAATATTGTTGATAAAAGAAATTGGTTAAATTTCCACTCTACTTCATTCATAGCTCTTTGGCTATATGAAGAAAGGCAATACTATTAATCGGCATAGTCTTTTTGTATAGTCTATAATCTGTGCTATCCAATAAACCTAACGTTAAAGTGTTACCGGAAATCGTTTAGTTGTGAGAGGCGATCGAATATTGTTGATAAAAGAAATTGGTTAAATTTCCACTCTACTTCATTCATAGCTCTTTGGCTATATGAAGACAGGCAATACTATTGATGAGCATAGTCTTTCTGTAAAACCTATAATCTAGGCTATTTAATTAATTTAAATTGAAAGTGTTACCGGAAATCGTTTAGTTGTGAGAGGCGATCGAATATTGTTGATAAAAGAAATTGGTTAAATTTCCACTCTACTTCATTCTTAGCTCTTTGGCTATATGAAGAAAGGCTACTATTGATGAGCATAGTCTTTCTGTAAAACCTATAATTTAGGCTATAAAATAAACCTAACGTTAAAGTGTTACCAGAAATCGTTTAGTTGTGAGAGGCGATCGAATATTGTTGATAAAAGAAATTTGTTAAATTTTCTCTCTACTTCATTTATAGCTCTTTGGCTATATGAAGACAGGCAAAACTATTAATGTGGAAAGTGTTTTTGAAAAGCCTATAATCTAGGCTATTTAATAAACCTAGCGTCAAAGTGTTGCCTGAAATCGTTTAGTTGTGAGAGGCGATCGAATATTGTTGATAAAAGAAATTGGTTAAATTTCCACTCTACTTCATTCATAGCTCTTTGGCTATATGAAGAAAGGCAATACTATTAATTGACATAGTCTTTTTGTAAAGTCTATAATCTGTGCTATCCAATAAACCTAACGTTAAAGTGTTACCGGAAATCGTTTAGTTGTGAGAGGCGATCGAATATTGTTGATAAAAGAAATTGGTTAAATTTCCACTCTACTTCATTCATAGCTCTTTGGCTATATGAAGACAGGCAATACTATTGATGAGCATAGTCTTTCTGTAAAACCTATAATCTAGGTTATTTAATTAATTTAGATTGAAAGTGTTACCGGAAATCGTTTAGTTGTGAGAGGTGATCGAATATTGTTGATAAAAGAAATTGGTTAAATTTCCACTCTACTTCATTCATAGCTCTTTGGCTATATGAAGACAAGCAATACTATTAATGTGCATAGTGTTTTTAAAAAGCCTATAATCTAGGCTATTTAATTAACTTAGCTTGAAAGTGTTACCGGAAATCGTTTAGTTGTGAGAGGCGATCAAATATTGTTGATAAAAGAAATTTGTTAAATTTCCACTCTACTTCATTTATAGCTCTTTGGCTATATGAAGATCGGCAAAACAATTGCTCAGCATAGCTTTCCTGAAAAGCCTATGTTGTAGGCCATCAAATTAACCTAGTTTTAAAGTATTATTGCGGCTAGTTGAGAATCTTGAATTGGTAAATGGAGCTAGTTTTTTTAAAATAATTACATTGGAATCCGCAGTTACGTCTTTCTTCTAGTGGAAAAGCCTTTTCCTGGTGACTGAAAGGATCAGATTTAGATAATCATATCAAAATCATTGATTTTTGGGCGTTTATTTCCATTTCTTAGTTAATTAAAAAAAAACTTCTTAATTTGTTCGGGTTATAATCGGCCGCTAAAAATCGGCCGCTAACTTCACACCGGTCCCACATTTTGCCTAAGCAAAGTGCAGTGCACTCACGTGATTGGGGACAGGCCTATTGCCTTTTAGTACGAATACACTGTCACATGACTAGGTTTCTTCACGATTTTTTCTCTCAACGTTAACATCTTGATAAATTAATACATAAGTATTACATATTGTTGATGATTGACTTTGAAGAAAAAACACACACACACACACGCTGAAGTTTTACCCACTGCCCTATCAGAGTTGATGTGTGGCTTGGAGATTAAGAAATTTTAGATGTATATAGCTAATTCAATATTACATACCCATCATATGATTCATGTTTGGCCAAAACAGCGCCGATAACAAGCAATAAACCCAGAAGTCTATACATTATCCAGTGTTTTTAATTACAGTGACGCTTACCGTATTATTTATGAATACCTATCACTGGTCGACTTATCATAATACATTTTTGTTTTATCATCCATATATAAAGTTAAATAAAATTGGAATGTCTGTTTACAATGTTATCCCCACTCAAATTCCTAAAATTGTTAAATTCCTAAATTTATAGCCGTAAATGTAAGTTAAAAAAAATATTATAGATTAAAGATCGACATTGGAAATAAGTATTGGCTTATGTGATAATAACAGCTGCTAGAGGCCTAGAACAAGCGCTACTTTATCGACACGATATCGGTTAGAATGACAGCATACGATACTAAGTAAGTGCGAAAGAGATGGCTGTTTTATACCACTAGTTAAAAGGACGCTCATACTAGCTAAGCAGGACCGCTTTGTACGTGGATATGAGAGGTACAAAATATAAATTTCACCTTTAAATTATAACATACATACATATACTCACGGCTATAAATCCCGAGAAGGGTTAGCCAGAGCTGAGGAATAAATAAAATTCCTCAGCCACTTTTGGAAAGTTGAGTGGGGAAAGATGGTGAAATAACGGTTGTTGGTGGTGGGTCTCCAACCGCATCGCCCAAAAATCCCTTATAAGCCCCAATACCGTTAGTCGCTTCTTATGTACACCCACCGGAAGAAATGGGGTAGTGCTATTCTAAGCCGGCACTACACGGCATTATAAGTTACATATATTTTAAACTTACGGTAAGTCACTCAAGTTTAAGATAAAAAAAAACTTTGAATAGTCTTCCTCATTTTCTATACAAAGTTTTGTTTGCCTAAACCTGCTTATGAAAAACTTTATTCAGTTTCAATTAGCCAGGCCAAAATGGCTGCTTTATAGGATACTAAGACATATTTAAGACTTAAAAAAACTTTCAAATTCAGTATCAGGAACAAAACGGAATCACAAGGAGCTAAGACAGGGCTGTTCGTCGGGTGAATAAGGTGGGGTTATACTAAATTTCTTCAATCAACGCCCTTTTATACCATAACTTGAAAAAATTGGAAATGCTATCACAGTGTACCACGCCGAGTTAACAGACCTATGTTTTCTTTTCCGTGTAGTGCCGGCTTAGAATGTCGCTACCCCTTTCTACCCACGGGTGTCGTAAGAGGCGACTAAGGGTATTGGGGCTTTTTATTGGATTTTTGGGCGATGCGGTTGGAGACCCATCACCAAAAACCTTTATTTTACCGCCTTTTCCCTACTCTACTTCCAAAAGTGGCTGAGGAATTTATAATTCCTTGGCTCTGGCTACCCCTTCTAGGGAATTATAGCCGTGAGGATATGTATGTATGTATGTATGTTTTTTTTTCATTAATGTTAACAAATGTCCGGTCCGACAAAAAACTGGTCATAATCTTTTGCAACGAATGTTTTCGGTGGGCGACTGGTGTTATGGTTTTTCTTTTTCATTTCCCATCCCTTTTATGTTCACAGAAACATCTAAAATTGTTGCTCAAGATGGAACAGAGTCTAGCAGATTAAAAATTAGCATATTTATGGATCATATTTTAAATAAACTTTGTAAGTAGATGGGACAAAATTTTTCTCTAATAAAGTAAAATATTAAAATGATAAGATTTTCAATAAATAAATACATACGGACATACTACACAGACATCAAGTTAGCCCCGAACTAAGTATGACTTGTATAATGGGATACTAACTCAACGAAATACTCAATATTATATAATACATATATAAATAACATCGATGGCTAAGAAAAAAATATTTATGCTCATCACATAAATGTTGCGGGCTAAAGAGACCCGCTTTAGTACGATGAATGTGTGTGGAGGGATGCATGAAAAATTAGATGAAGTATGTTTGATTATGGAAGAAAGAAAACTAGATTTTCTTTGTGTAAATGAAACGAAGCGCAAGGGAAAAGAGGTTTCACAACTTGGCCCATTTACAGCTATCTGGTCAGGAGTTGCCGAGAGTGACAGAGCTTGCCAAGGCGTGGGACTTCTGATATCTGAAAGGATGGCTAAGTGCATGAAAGATTATGCGTGTGTGAGTCCAAGGCTCCTATGGATAAAGGTGAAGTTAGGGCTTGTCCGGATGCGCATAATTTGCGTGTATGCTCCGGACATGTCTAGATCACTATCCGAGAGGGAGGAGTTTTGGAATCTGTTAGACGATGTTGCGAATGGGTGTGATGAAAATGAGAAAATTGTTATGTTAGGAGATTTTAATGGTTGGGTTGGTGTGTCACGCAACGGTTGTGAAAGAGTTTTAGGAAAGTTTGGTGATAAAAGAGTGAACGAGAATGGTGAGAAAGTGATTGATGTATGTTTGGAGAGGAATCTTTGTGTTACGAACACGTTGTTTGAACACAAAGATATCCATATGTATACTAGACAGAGGGGAAGCGAGAGAAGTATGATAGATTTTGTGGTAGTGGATGAAAGGCTAAGAGCAAAGGTTGTTGACACCAGAGTCCATAGGGGCATTAACGTTGGCACGGATCACTTTCTCGTTATATCACGATTTAGGGGTCTGTGCACGCGTTGGCGTCACAGGCCTAAAGTGTCAACAACGGATTTTGCGAGAATAAAAGTGGGGAAATTGGAAGAGGATGAAAATATTAGAGATGAATATATGAAGAAATTGGACGACAGGCTAAGTTGCGTGGAGATGAAGGATGAATTGGAAATAGAAGAAGTATGGGATGTGCTCAAATCGTCAATGGTTGAATGTGCGACGGAAGTATGTGGATTGAGTAAAAGAACAAATAGACCACCAACAAGTTGGTGGGATAAAGATGTGAAAGAGGCAGTTGGAGATAAGAAGAAAGCTTGGTTAGATTTACTAGCGATTAAAGCTAGTAAACGAATGGATGCGAGAGTAACAGATGATGTAGTGAAGAATAGTGAAGATGAATATAAGAGAGTTAAGAATGAGGTTAAGAAGAAAATAGAAAAGAAAAAGCGTGATCTGATAGAATGGTGTGAGAGGAAACTCTCCGATAATTTCCGGAATAACCAAAAGTTGTTCTGGAAATATATCCGGAAAGAAAAGGGAGTTTCCCAAAACACGAGAGTGAATGTTGTGAGAGATGAACAGGGTGAATTGGCGACGGATGAAAGTAGCATAAGACGAGTATGGAAGAACTATTTTGAGGGACTCTTTGAAAAAGAGGATACATCCATTTCTTCGCCAATCGGCAGTAATGTTGATTGGAACGACGTTATGGGTGACTTTAGTGACAGTGAGATCAGTATGGAAGAAATAATGAAAGCAATGAAAAGTATGAAACTAGGGAAAGCGGCAGGGTATGACAGGATAAACACTGAAATGCTGAGGGCTGGTAAAGGGGTGGTGGCTTCCTGGTTGTACTTCCTTTTCCAAAAATGCTGGTCGAGTGGCAAAGTGCCACAAGACTGGTGCAAAGCGGTAATTGTGCCTTTATATAAAGGAAAGGGGTCACACCAGGAGGCTAGAAACTACCGTGGAATTAGCCTACTCAGCATTGTCGGTAAATTGTATGCAAAGGTTTTGATTGAAAGAGTGATGAATGAAACGGAAGATAAAATTTGGGATGTGCAAGCAGGATTTAGAAAGGGAATGGGATGTATGGACCAAATCTTCTCTTTAAGGAGCATCACCGAAAAGTTCTTAGCTAAGAACCGAAAGGTGTATTGCTCCTTCATTGATTTAGAGAAGGCGTATGATAGGATGGTAAGAAAGTGTTTATGGGAGGTGTTATCCAAGTTCGGTTTGGGGAGTCGACTTATACGTGCACTGGTATCACTCTATGAGGATTCCAGTGCATGTGTGAGAGTAAACGGGGAAAATACTGACTGGTTCGGGATCTCTCGGGGTGTCCGACAGGGTTGTGTAGCTTCCCCGTGGCTCTTCAATTTGTTCATGGATGACTGTTTAACAGAGTTGCGTGAAAGTGATTATGGATTGAGAATGGGTGGATTCATCATTAAATGCCTCTTATATGCCGACGATCAAGTGCTACTTGCATCATCGGTGGAAGAGCTGCAAGAGATGATGAATATTGCATGTGCGTCTTTTGAGAAAAAGGGAATGAGGGTGAATGTGGATAAAACAAAAACTATGGTTTTTGAGAGAGAGGTGAATATGACCGAATGCGTGATTGAGATTAATGGTAAGAAAGTGGAACAAGTGAAAGAGTTTGTATATTTGGGGAGTTTGTTTACTAGGGATGGAAAGTGTGATGAAGATATCGAGAGAAGAGTGAAAAAGGGTAATGCGGTAAATGGAGCACTGGATAGTCTAATGTCTAGTCAGTCGGTGTCTGCAAAGGCCCGAATGGCTGTGCATGATGCTGTTCTCGTTCCTACGCTTATGTATGGCAGTGAATGTTGGGTGTGGCAGAAGAAGCATGAAAGTAGAGTGAATGCAGTAGAAATGAGATCCCTCAGAAAAGTGTGTAATGTAAGGTTATGTGATCGTGTGAGGAATGATGTGATTCGTGAAAGGTGTGGTGTAAAAGATGATATTGTAAGAAAGATAGAAAAAGGAATGTTGAGATGGTTTGGGCACATAGAGAGGATGGATGACAGTAAATTGGTGAAAGAGATATATAGAGCCAATGTGGAAGGTAATGTTAGTAGAGGACGACCTCGGAGGACACATTTGGATCAAATAGAACATGTGCTCAAAAAGGCAGGTGTCCGCAGTATGAAGAATAAAAGAGCATGTATGAAAAGATTGATGGATGTAAACGAAGCCAGAGAGGTTTGCCAGGATCGTACAAAGTGGCGATCGATAGTCTCTGCCTACCCCAATGGGAACTAACGGCGTGAGAATATGTATGTATGTATGTATGTATGTACATAAATGTTGCTCTCAGTGGGGATCGAACCCGTAACCTCCGGAGCGAGAAGCTAGTAACTATGCACTCGGCCACGGCTGTCGTCTGTAATATTAAGTAAAAACTTAATATCACTATTATCGAAAGTAAACCCTTGGAAAAACCCTAGTTTCCGTTATCAAGACATATAGTATAATACATCACATTTTTGTAATTAGCAGTTTCAACACAATTGATTAAAATTGATTTCGTACTAATGAATACCTCAATAATGATAAATAAACTCGTGCGCGTTTTTATCAATGATAACGGTTTTTTCCAGTATTAAACATAGCTATATCCAGTATTCTACATACTTTCCAGTATTGTACATAGCAATCGTGATAGCTCAATGGGTAAAACACCGGTTCTTGTGCAAGCGACTAGTATTCAAATCCTAGGTTGGGCCTACACCAATTTGTCTTTTCTAAATTGTGTAATTGGTTAATTAATGTGGTAACCACACATACTATGTCTTTAAAAAAGACAAATTGGTGTAGCCCCAACCCGGGATTTGAACATTTATTGTCTGCACGATAAGCGATGTTCTACCCACTGAGCTATTGCGAAGGGAAAACATCTTATGAAAAATAACATAGCTTTATCAAACACAAGTGGTCAGCCCCGGCTTCACACGGATGGTGTTCAATTTCACTACTTACCCCCTACGATATTTAGCGTGATGATATATATCCTATGTCCTTTTCCTTCAACAATTTTCAGCCAGATCGCTTTAGAGATTCTTTTATATATATAGATGTGACAGTGAATTAGTACGAAAATTGCGATACGCCTGCCCTCAATCACGTGAGTGCACTTTTCAATCACAACGTGAGTATTCGATTCACTAGGTGTCATTAAGGTCACGTGATGTTCTGTGTCCATGATACTCGGCCACTCTTTGTGATATGTACAGCATGAAAGTTTGAGTTTCAATATAATTTATTTATAGTATGAATGTGTAGTATGTATGTAGACCCCTTAACTTTCGGGCTGTATTTTTTAGACATTGGCTAAGCAATTCGAACATATAAGAATCGTATTATACGGAGTCATTAACTAAAGTTCGATAATATTTAGGAAAGAGTATTTATAGTTACCGTTAATGTCTGAAGCACACACACATTTATTATGAACTTTAATAAAATATAGTACAATAATCACTTCTACGGATCATTTAAAAGAAAACAAATATTTTTATTGAGTGTTAAAACAAAAAAATATTTACTCAACGTCAATTAAGCTAAAATTCAATTGAATTTACGTCGTTTCCTATGTGTTTTTAAAGAGAATAAGATTACAAAAAACTCTTTACCACATTATCTCATTTTTTTTTTCAAAATAATTATTAGATAGTAATTTAAATTTTAATTTAGATGATCTTCTATAAGAAATAATCAACGCTTATTAGGCATATCGAAACAAGTCGCCCAGAATAAAAAATCAAACCCATAATCTGTTCCCGTCCCTTTCCTGTTACATTTTGCTATTAATGTAACCAGGCTAATATAACGAGACGTGCTATATTTCAAAATAACACTGAAAGCTGAGAATATTTATTCCTACTCGCATTATGCAGCAAGCAAAAATCCAGCGAAAATTCCTTACAACACATAAACTGTACAATTCTAAAGAGAGAAACATTTTTAATTTTTTCGGAAGGAGCTTGGGGCTGTTGACTTTGTTATAATAATTCAGTTTAAAATTTTAACAGGACCGAGGCGTGACCTGTGCTTGCCTTGTCTTTATGTAGCTGCTTTTAATTAACATAACATTAATTATTTAAACACAAACACACTTGGAATGTGAAAAAGTTTTACAACTTACATCTGTTAGTGTTAGTAATAATTATTGCAATCGTTCAGTACATTTCTATAAATTACACAGAAATATATAGCGATGTAGCTAACCAATTTAGCTTTAACTGTGCTGTGTCGGTTAAGAATAGTAGAGGTGACTTAGATTATTGTGGATTTTTAAGCGATCGTTGGATGATGCGATTGGAGACTGATGTCATCAGAGTTTATTTGTAACCAACAATTTTTATTTTAAAATTGTGTCACTACTGAATTTCAATTCAAATGGAGCAAAAACTGGACTGTTGCCAAGAAATCAATGCGTCGCATAGCTCACTTAATATAATATACCCAAGTAACGTCTTCTATGAACGTTTTTCAATTCTGCCAGAGAATCAAAGACATCCTATCCTTACTCCCAACATCATCCTGCAGCAATCCTGATGGTCGCAATGGTTAGGGCACGTCTGATAATGACGTAGTTGGCAGCATGCCGTACTGCAGCCATGTGATGATCCATAGTAGCTTGAGTGAAAAATTGAGTGGGGGAAAGATGGTAAAGTAAAGGTTGTTGGTGATGGGTCTCCAACCGCATCGCCCAAAAATCCCTTAAAAGCCCCAATACCGTTAGTCGCCTTTTACGTACACCCATCGGTAGACACGGGGTAGTGCTATTCTAAGCCGAAACTACTCGGCGACCGACTCTACACGGCGAATAATAAAATTTACAGCAGCCACTTGATAATTTATAGTGTCTTAGTTGTTTAACAATTAAAAAAAAGAAGAAAAGGCAAAGCATTAATTTGGTACACAATAAAAACATGTATATACTCACGGCCATAACTTACATATGTTCTCAGCAACATATGTAAGTTAATAGGGGACAATGATGGCAGAAAGCATCGTTTGTTATGGGTCTCCAACCAAATCGCCCAAAATCACTTTAAAAAGCCCCATACCCTTAGTCACATCTTACGACACCCGTGGGTAGAAAGGTGTAGTGACATTCTAAGCCGACACTGCACGGCTTATGATTATAACTGTAATTATTTTAAGTAATACATATGGGTTATTAATCAGTCTTGTTACCCGAAATTTATATTGAGTAAAGTAACAGTGAAAGCAGCGATAGGCTTGTGAACTATCACCTAGATATTAGCTGCTCTTTCCAGGCTATAAGATATTACAAAGAGGGTATCGATGATAAAAACTTTATAACAACCTCTTTTAGCAAAATTTTATATTTTATTAGTTTATATATGTTTCCGTCAACCTTACCTACCTTACCTAATTAGAATAGAACAGAAAAACTCTTGAATGCACATCAAACACATATTTACAAAAAAAAAATATATGATCAAACAGTTTACAGTGAGGTACAATTGGCGGTCTTATCGCTAAAAGCGATCTCTTCCAGACAACCTTTGGAAAGTGAGATCGATAAATTAACTATTTGGGTAGATGCACAAAACAAGGCCAAAAAAAACATAATATTAAGCTTACTTAAAACTAACTTATTTCATTTAGACAACAATATAAATATTAATCATACAAAATACTATAGATATTTAACGAATATAAACACATACATATACAACTACATACTTTTATATGTACAAGCAATAAAATACCTAAATAAAATACACATATGATTATACGTTTTAGAAATATAATTAATACTAGTGGATCGTCCCAGCTTCGCACGGGTAGCGTTGTTTTTTTAAATATCTGAGGTTTCTTTCTTCAGTCACTGCTCAAGCATTGTGAAACTCAGCGTAATGTTTTTAATTTATTAAATTTATAGCACTCCCTTAACAGTGTAGTTTGGTGATTTTGATTGCGCTTTAATGAACGGTTCAGTATTTCCGTTTAATAGCAAATTTTGGAATAAAACGCCATGAAGTATTTATAACAATCTAAAAAATAAATCATTACGTTATGTAGGATGCAATTACTGGCGCCATCTAGTATGTTATATGTAAATTAGTAAAGATTTGGTTTCGATCACGGGCGCGATGGCTTATTTAATGTATAATTTCGGTGTTTGTCTACCGATTTCTATGATTCTTTTTTTATTGAATAGGTAATAATGTTACCTTATTTAAATTAGGGATGATAAGAGGTTTACAAACGTAAGAGTAAACAAATATAATCAGGATGTTTCGAACTGCTAAGCTATCAGGAATTACACGTGTTATTGTGAGTCAACCATAAAAGATAGACATATACTGTTGAGGAATTTTTTTTAGATAATTTTATGAAGAATATTTCCGCCACACATGGTTTCTATGTAAGTTTAACCATTAAGGCTGCACACGCGACGGAAGCTTAAAAAATGGAGTAACTTCTCCCGTTTTCCCCAAATTTCCCAAAATTCCCCTTTACTTCTCTGCTGGAAAGTATACAAAAACCTGCGCAGGAGTATGAAGAATAATTTTACCAAGTTTCGTTAAAATCCGTCGAGTAGTTTTTGTTACAAACCGACAGACAGACAGACAGACAAAAATTTTACTGATTGCATTTTTGGCATCAGTATCGATCCCTAATCACCACCTGATAGTTATTTTGAAAATATATTTCATGTACAGAATTGACCTCTCTACAGATTTATTATAAGTATAGATATATAGTTTAAAAAGCAACAGTATTACAGCGCTTCAGTGAGATAGTGTTGTTTCACCAGATCTTTGAACACATGCAGTGATTTAGCCAATCGCACCTCCACAGGAAGTGTCGGTATGCAAAGTTTTTTTTTGGTATTCATTAAATATTTTTATTCGATAGTAAACACGAAAATAAAAAAACTAATTTGAATATTTTCCATTTAAACTGAGTAATTGTAAAGTTATGATTTTTTAAAGATTGTTTAACTTTTGTACTTAATGACGTCATCGATCGATGAAATCACGTAGCGACATGCAAATGAAGCGAAATGTTTTACAAAAATGTTGCTGATTGCAAAACATATCACGAATTTGTGATTTCAAATGAAATTATTACGATATTATACTAAATAAACCTATGATTATCGATATTTTATTAATAAACTGCAAAACCGTATGTCTTTGAAACAACATTGAAGGTCAAACACTGTTACAGTTTTTTGATAAAATAACAGTCATCTTAGCTTCAATTGATATAATTTCAAGAAAATATTGTTTATAACCTTAATATCTCGAAATGGTTTTGTAAATCACTTTAGTAAAACTTTGCATACCGAATTGCACAGCGTGTACAGAAAAAGAAGAGCCATTGGAAGAGACAAATTGGTTGTATGAGAGGGAATAGATAATTGAAGATTATGGTCTGAACGTAAATTAAGGTTATGGGAAGAAGAGAGGAATTAATTAGAGTTACTTGGCCATAGTCCACCACGCCGCTTATATTTAGATTTACAGACTGGCATATTAGTAACCTGAAGTGACGTTTTGACGTGCCCTAGAAAGCACGAAACCATTTAGTTTTCGGATAAACAGGTATGTGTATGTTTAATACAATTTCCTGGAAAATCTCGGAAATGGATTTTTAGAGTTTGATTTTAAAAAAGAAAGTAACTAAGTTTATTGTTTTTATGGTAACATACGAAACAACACACATGTATTTTTAGTAAAAAACTTAAAATAACATTACATATATTCACGGTTATAAATCCCTAGAAGGGGTAGCCAGAGCTAAGGAACTAGAAATTCCTCAGCCACTTTTGGAAAATTGAGTGGGGGAGAGATGGTAAAGTAAAGGTTGTTGGTGATGGGTCTCCAACCGCATCGCCCAAAATCCCTTAAAAGCCCCAATAGCGTTAGTTGCCTTTTACGTACACCCATCGGTGGACACGGGGTAGTGCTATTCTAAGCCGAAACCACACAGCGACCGACACTACACGGCGAATAATAAAATTTTGTTAATAATAAAATTCATTTAATTGAACCCTCGAAAATCTGCGAATCGTTAGCCGAAAACTCTAACCTTAAAACCTAGAAGGCAGCAAAATATAATGTATGTTTGTACGTAAATATACGACGTTATTCAAGTGTAGTTTTTTTCTGTTAATTGCTTCTGTACTATTAAAATCACTCGAAGTAATATTTAACAGCATATCGTTGTAGGAAATTTCTTATTTGTAACGAAATGTGTCTTTGTCACGCATACAAATTAAAAAAGTTCTTTCTTTGAAACATGTAGTACCATTAAAGAAAATCGTGACAAGCTAAATTTTCTTTGTTGTTTTGTTCGAGTTTGTTGGGTATTAAATACAGTTTGATTAAAATACGACTGAAATTAAACACCTATTTTATATATCTTCCAAAGTTAGGGCAGAAGTGGCAAGCAAATTGTTAACATACAATAACTAAAATAAACATAAAATAACTGTAACGTAAGATTTTCTTAATTCCTCGAATTTACACTATACGGCTTAGAATAGCACTATCCCATGTCTACCCTTAGGTGTTAGTAAAAGGTGACTTAGGGTTTTGAAGCTCTGATAGAATTTGTAGGGAGATGCGGTTGGAGACTTATCACCAACAACCTTTAGTTTACGACCTTTTCCCCACTTAAGTTCCAAAAGTGGCTGAGGAATTAATATTTCTGAAGCTCTGGATACCCCTTTTAGGGATTTTCAGCCGTGAGTATATGTATGCATGTATGTTTGTTACCCTATAAATTCGAGGTTTTATATCTGCTTCGAAAAACTTTCGACAAAAAGATTTTACCCAGTCTCGTAATAAATTACTCCTTCCTCTAGCTGAACCGACGCTTTAGTGAAAATTGCAGAAAGCCGATGGATATGGGCAGCACAGTACTGGTCGTTGTGGAGATCTTTTAGGGTAGCCTATGTCCAACCAGTGGAGATATCAACTTTGGTCTATTGGTCGAGGATGATAATGATAATACTAGGGACGATACAAAGTATTAATGCATGCGAATTATCTCGTGTTAAGAATGACATATCTTTTATTTTACAAACTTAGTAAGTCATCAGTGCACCAATTGCAAAGTTACTGTTCCCTATATTCAGTTTATGATTAAACACACACACATAGTTTTACATGTTTTGAAATTGATTATGGTCAACCGTAATTGTAATCAATTACGCTTTGACGGTGCATTCACGTGATTTAGGGCAGTTCTATCGCCGATTTATAAGAATATACTGTCACATGATTGAGTACAATTCAGCCATGTAATTTTTTTCTACAATGTTTTCCCCGTCGTTAAAACCTTGATGACTTAATCACACATATAACTAAATAAAAGACACATTATTGTAAGTCGAATTCATGTCGTCCTGGCGTGTAGTGTCGCCTTAGAATGTCATTACCCCTTTTTACCCACGGGTAACGTGAGAAGGGTATGGGGATTTTTAAGTAGTTTTTGGGCGATGCGGTTTGAGACCCATCACCAACGATGCTTTATTTATACCATCTTGTCCAATATCAACTTGCAAATGTGGAGGTTCTAGCTCTGAAGCCCTGGCTATCCCTTTTCAGGGTTTATGGTCGTGAGTATATGTTCTACCGTCTTCTGTATCAGAGGACTATATCAGTCAAATAAAAACTAGTTAATACTGAACTGTTTGTAATTTTATGACTATATTATTTGTTTTGATAAAAAGTAAAAATCTTGAAATTTTATTAGTCAAAGCTTAGATTCAATCAGTTGAAATATTATGGAATTACGGTTTATTATCTTATCAGTATAATTAATTTGTGTGTATCATTCTGATAGTACTTGGACAACAGGAAACGCTGTTTGGTAAATACCTACATACAAAATAATATTTTATACCCGAAAACAAATGTTAAAAATGATAGAAGATCTTTTTGATGGCATTCCTTAAAGAAGATAGGCATATAGGCAGTTTTACACTGTTGTGGGAAATTTATATCTATGCTTAACTTGAAAAACATTTACACTCCGCGATGTAGGAATATGAGTGAGACGCTGCTACGTGCGTTTGAGTCCGCAGTAGTGTGCGCTCTAACATGACTCCCAAACTGTCTTCACCAAGGTGCAGAAGTGGAATAAGAACTTAACTCAACGTTCACATAGTTAATCCTTGGATTGGTGGCAGAGGTATTAATTTTCCAGCGTGGTGGACTAAGGCCAAATCACCCTTATAGGGTAGGCTAGAGAGGTAGATAGAGGTAGCTAGGGTAGAATAGAGCCCCTAGGTAGGGACATATATGGGCAGGGAGGAAAAATATACTAGCCAGTCAATAGCTCAGTGCTTAAGAGCTAGAAACTCCTCAGCCACAATTGATAATTGATAGGGGACAAGTTGGTTGAAATAAAGTACCGTTGGTGATGGGTCTCCATCCGCATCGCCCAAAACCAGGAAAGAAACCACACTTAGTCGCCTCTTACGAAACCCGTAGGTAGAAAAGGGTTGTGACATTCTAAGTCGGCATTACACGCCAAATACTATGATAAATTAACTACACATGTAACTTAAGAAAAGATACATTCAGATAGATTCAGGGTTTGATCTCACGTCCTCTGCATGATAAAAGGTGACGATCACAAAATATCGAGGTTAAAAGACATAATGAAAAAGAAATATCTTATAAAAATATTTTATACACAAACTTACATAAATATGTTTTTTGTTTGGAAGCGTATTAAATTTACTAAACAAAATTATCTATATAATTCAAGGTTATGTTTGTGTAATTGATGAGCAACGTAGAGGCACACTTAAAGGCATTAACACTCCCTTTTTTAACAATCTTTTCGTAAAAGGTACAGCAAATTTGACTAATAGTGACTGCCTATTTGCGTTGGATTTTGGTCTAAATTGATACGAACTTTTAGTATTTTCTAAATTAAGTAATTAAGAGAGGATGGATGAAAATAAAGTAGCGAAAGAGATATATAGAGCCAATGTGGATGGGATTGTTAGTAGAGGACGGCCTCGTAAAACGTTTCTTGACCAGATAGAAAACGTTCTTATAAAGGCGGGGGTCCGAAGTGAGAAGAATAAAAGAGCATGTATAAGAAGAATAATGTATGTAAGGGAAGCAAGAGAGGTTTGTCAAGATCGGACTAAGTGGCGATCGATAGTCTCTGCCTACCCCAATGGGAATAATGGGCGTGAGTATAAGTAAGTAAGTAAGTAAATTAAGTACAATTTATTCGGCCCGACAGAGATGTATAGCTTTTCCGTGGCTCTTCAATTTGTTCATGGATAACTGTCTGATAAAATGCAGTAGAGATGAGTTCTCTCACAAAAAAAGGCCATGTAAGGTTATGTGACTGTGTGAGAAATGACGTGATTCATGAAAGATACGGCGTGCAAGATGATAGAAAAAGGAATGTTGAGATAGTGTGGGCACATAGAGATGATGGATGACAGTAAATTGGTGCAAGAGATCGATAGAGCCAATGTGGAAGGTAATGTGAGTAGAGGATGACCACGGAGGACACACCTGGACCAAATAGAGTGTGTGCTCAAAAAGGCTGGCGTCCGAAGTATGAAGAATAAAAGAGCATGTATGAAAAGACTGATGGATGTAAACGAAGCTAGAGAGGTTTGCCAGGATCGTACAAAATGACGATTAATAGTCTCTGCCTTCCCCAATGGGAAATAAAGGTGTGAGTATATGAGTTGCGTGACAGTTAATTATGGACTGAGAATGGGGAGTTTCATCATTAAATGTCCCTTATACAGTGTTTATTAAGTGATACTTCATGATCAATGGTGGAATAGTTGCAAAAGTAGCGATCGATAGTAGGAATTATAAATAAACAAACTAAAATCTTAAATATCTAAAACAATAATTTTAGAAGTTGTTTCATAATATATATTTTTTAAATCTCTTGTAATATAATTTTAAAAGAACTTTAATAAATGGTTTATGACTACCTAATTTTAAACTTTTCTTATACAAACTGTGCGTAAGCAAAGTAACGCAAAGGGGTTACGACATTAACGGTAAATATTTGTCTGCGTAATAATTGAACGCAAGCCTCGAAGGCTCAATCTTTCACCCCGAATGTATCCGAAGGAGTTGGCAGCTGTGCTAATACTTCTTAACATCACGTGATATTGTCACGATTGCATAAAACTTTTGGGTCAACATTTTTTTTTTTTAATACTGAATCATTTGAAATTATTTAATCCTGGCGACCCTAATCAGGAAAATGGGATGAAACTATAAAAATATTGTACTGTTATTGATTCTCGATAAGTGTACAAATTTTAATTTAAATCGGTCCGTTTAAAGTGGATCTATATTGAGTTTAAAGGAGTCGGTTACATACATACATACATACAGGTGAAACTAATATAAGCGTAACACAACCGTTTGACGTAATATAATGGCGACGTGATAGCTTAATGGGTAGAACATCACTTATCGTGAAGATGGCTAGTGTTCTAATTCCAGATAGGGCCTACACCAATTTTGTCTTTTCTAAAGACATATTTTTTGTTTATTTATCATGGTTTTTTAACGGTGAGGGATAAAATCGTAAGGAAACCCACAGGGCTACATTGTACTTAGTCATGTGACACTGTATTCGTACCAAACGTCGGCAGGCCTGCCTCCTATCACGTGAGTACATTGTCTTAACAAAACATGGGTACTCTGAATACCAGGTGACAATGTCACGTGAATGTTCAAAGTATTAGTACCTCTGCCAACACCTTCAGGGATATACGACGTGAACATTTGAGTCTTTGAGTATGAGTAAGACAACTATAACAATTACAATTTCATGCCTTTGATTATCCTAACATACATACATACGTACATATAATCACGGCTATAAATCCCTTAACGAGGTAGCCAGAGCTTTGGAATGAGAAATTCCTCAGCCACTTTTGGAAGTTGATTGGGGAGAAGATGGTTTAAATAAATGTTTTTGGTGACGGGTCTCCAACCACATCGCCCAAAATCACTTAAAAATCCCCTATACCCTTAGTCGCCTCTTACGATCACCCACGGGTAGGAATGGGGTAGTGTTATTCTAAGCCGACACTACAGGGCAACATTCATAACATCACCATCAAAAATGTCCAGGACAGCTCTAAGCCTATTGCATGCATTCTGTATACGAGTAAGGGTAGCGTGTAAGGCTAAATTTGTGCGACACATATCCGTTTTAAATGGTAATGTGCAAACGCAAAAAGCCATTCGGCTTGTCACAAATGTGCTAAGCCCTGAAATGAATATTTTTAGTGTGTTTACAAGTGATCATGAATCATGTAAATATGTTTGCTTTTTCATTCAATGCGATTTTGTTTATTCGTTGTCTACTACGAAGTTTGTATCAATAGTCGTCATTCGGATAACAGTACTTAGTTCCTTATCATATCTAAGAGATTCTTATCTAATGTAATATATAAAGATTGATTCGCGCGTTTAGGCAGTGGTCCTTCAAAATGAAGTTGCTATTAGTTGTGTTATTTTTTGCTGCGGTTTCCGCAAAACATGAGGAATATGATGGGTAGGTACTATTTGATACTTGTAAACATATCAATGCATTAGATTTTTACCGGACAAAACCTTTCACGACAATTTTAACAAAATTTTTTAAAACGTAGTTTTATTTTAATTTAACATATAAAACTATTGACAATATAAAGTTTGTTTGTATAATATTTACTTTCGGTTTGATTCATTAAATAAAGATTTTATTAATGAGTAGATTTAAATGGATTTTACTTATGATTAGATTTTACAACATGGTTTATTTAATCGGAATAAAAACAATTCAATTTTTCTAATTATTTTTTAATTCCAGCTACAAGTCCTACTTCGTGGGACCAGCCACATTTGACCAACTCAAAGAGTTCGGTCAAATGGTCGTCGACCTTAACTTGGATGTGATGAGTCACCCTCTGAACACCCGCGAAGGTGTTGTCCTTGTCCAACCTTATATGCAAGAAGAGTTCACCATGAAACTCGACAAGATGAACGTGCCGTACAGGATTCACAGTGATGATGTTAAAAAGTAAGTACGTAACTACATATAATCACGGCTTTAAATCCCTAGAAGGGGTAGCCCGAGCTTTGGAATAAGAAATCCCTCAGCTACTTTTGGAAGTAGTGAGGGGAAAAGATTGAAAAATAAAAGTGATGGGTCTCCACCCACATCGCCTTACCAAAAATCACTTAAAAAGACCCAACCCACACGGCATGAAATGGTGTATTGCTATTCTTAAATTTATGTCTTTATCTATACTCATCTCTGACTTTTCTCATGTTTAGCAGAGATACTAACACATCTCAACTTAACAATATGATATTTTTAACCTAATGTTTAGAGTACCCACATTTTGTCCCTGATGTGAGGGCGTAAGTCTATCGCTTTTCGATTGTACAATTACAATATAATAGGAATTCTTACAACATAAATATTCCCACGTTCCCATATGTATCAAAATTTAATATTTTCATCTCCCTTAGTGGTTATTATAATTTTGAAGATCTCGGAACATAATTTTTCAATCATAACAGAACCCCTTCAAAGGATTTATAGCCGTGAGTATATGTTTGTATGCATAACAGAACATAAAAGATAACTGGCTACTTTTATCAATATAGCATGACGTAGAAATGATTTGAACTATCATTCACATAAATCTTTTCACAAGATAAAAGTGCGGCTAATAAGTTAATTACTGTAGAAAAGATAAGACTGCTTCTGAATAAATTGATAACACTACCTAGAAATGAGATTAATTAGAATATCAAATTCATGTTTTTGTTTATATATGCGTAAATATAACATAACATAAACGTTCACGCCGAATATCCCCGAAGGGGTTGGCAGAGGTACTAATACTTCAAAACATCACGTGACTTCGTCACCTGGTGTTCAGAGTACCCACGTTTTGCATGGACAGTGTACTCACGTGATAGGGGGCAGGCCTATCGCCGTTTTGTACGAATACACTGTCACAGGACTAAGTACAACTTAGCCATGTGGGTTTCCTCACGATGTTTTCCCTCACCGTTAACAACCATGATAAATTAACCACACATTTGTCTTTAGAAAAGACAAATTGGTGTAGGCCCGACCCGGGATTTGAACACTAGTCGCTTGCACGTTAACCGGTGTTCTACCCATTGAGCTATCACGTCGTACATACATAAATATATTCATGACATTAGTTCCCGTTGGGGTGGGGTAGGCAGACATTATGAATCGCCACATTGTACGATCCTGACAAACCTCTTTAGCTTCGTTTACATCCATCAATTTTCTCAATCTTGCTCTTTATTCTTCTAACTTCGGATCTCATCTCTACTGCATTCACTCTACTAAAGAGCAATAATAAAATAAAATTTTAATAAATAACAATACTAAGTTTCAGAATACGAAATTCCTCAGATAATTTTGGAAGTAGATTAGGGAAAAAATTGTGTATCTACATGTCTGCGTTGTATTTGAAAAGGTGATAGGCCGGCCTCACATCATGAGAATGCACTGTCCATGCAAAACGTTTGTACTAATACTAAACGATGAATTTCTAATTACGGAGGCTCTGGCTACCCTTTTTGAGATTTATAGTTATTACTATATACATACATACATACATATACTCACGGCTGTAAATCCCTAGAAGAGGTAGCCAGAGCTAAGGAATTAGAAAATCCTCAGCCGCTTTTGGAAAGTTGAGTGGGGTAAAGATGGTAAAATAAAGGTTTTTGGTGATGGGCCTCCAACCGCATCGCCCGAAAATCTCTTAAAAGCCCCAATACCGTTAGTCGCCTCTTACGTACACCCACCGGCAGAAATGGGGTAGTGCTATTCTAAGCCGACACTACACAGCACATTACGTGTGTATAAATTTCACGAAAAGAATAAACCAGACCTAAACTTATATATACTATATTATATTTCAGTGCTTTAGACGCTGAAGACGAGTTAATCTTAAAGAGACGACAAGAGACAAGGACCAGAAATGGTGGCAGAACTCTACCCTACAATGACTACCAGGATTGGAATGCCGTTAGTATTATTAATAAAAGTATTTACATAAACATTACATAGTTCCATTCACGCTATTAGTTTCGATTAGAGTAGGCAGAGACTATCGATCGCCACTTTGTACGATCCTGACATACCTCTCTAGCTTCTCAAAAGTATTTATTAGAATAACAATATACATGCAATTGCGAGAGCATATCACAAACTATGTGACACATTTGACCAAAAAAAACGACGTGATAGCTCAATGGTTAAAACACGGGTTAACGTGCAAGCGACTAGTGTTCAAATCCCGGGTCGGGCCTACACCAATTTGTCTTTTCTAAAGACATATGTGTGGTTAATTATCATGGTTAATTTATCGTGGTTGTTAACGGGGAGGGAAAACATCGTGAGGAAACCCATATGACTGAGTTGTACTTAGTCACGTGACAGTGTATTCTTACAAAACGGCGATAGGCCTGCCCCCTATCACGTGAGTACACTGTCCATGCAAAACGTGGGTACTCTGAACACGAGGTGACAAAGTCACGTGATGTTCAGAAGTATAAGTACCTCTGCCAACCCCTTCGGGGATATTCGGCGTGAACGTTTATGTTATGTTATGTTACATTTGACCAATTTTGCATGTAGGTGGTCAAATAAAAAAGATTCTTAGAGCAGCATTAACTATAAGTTCCCATTAGATTTAGGAAAGACTATCGATCACAAATTTTGAAAATCCAGGCAAACTCCTCATGCTTTTTATATACTCGTATTTATCAATACATACATACATAAACTTACGGCTATAAATCCCTTAACGGGGTAGCCAGAGCTTTGGAATGAAAAATTCCTCAGCCACTTTTGGAAGTTGATTGGGGAAAAGATGGTAATAATAAATGTTTTTGATGACGGGTCTCCAACCACACCGCTCAAAAATCACTTAATAAGCCCCTGTACCCTTAGTCGCCTCTTACGAACACCCACGGGTAGAAATGGGGTAGTGGTATTCTAAGCCGACACTACACGGCTATTATCTATTTATCAATCTTTTTTCTATTTATCAAACGTACCTTATGTACAGATTAGTATCTTATGAATCTCATCTATCTCACAAAACAAGACTTACTCGCCCTCGAACGCCTACGGGGCTGAAGCTACTACCAGAAAATTTACAATTAGCAGTTTACTATAGTATGAAAATTTACTTTTTTACAGATCGAACAATACCTAATCGACATCGCCGAACGTTACCCAGAACTCGTCACCCTAGTGCGACCAGCGAAGTCCTTCCAAGGCCGCGATCTTATCTACTTAAAGATATCTTCAACAAACTTCGAGGATGAATCTAAACCAGTCATTTTCATCGACGGTGGTACTCATGCTAGGGAATGGATTTCTCCACCCACCGTTACTTGGGCTATTCATAAGTTGGTTGAAAATAACACTGATCCCGATCTTTTGGAGAGATTCGACTGGATTCTGTTCCCAGTTGTCAACCCTGATGGATACCAATACTCTTTTGATAACGTAAGTATTTTATATTTGATCTCATATTAGTTATACATATACTCACGGCTACAAATTCCAAGAAGGGGTAGCCAGAGCTAAGCAATAAGAAAATCCTCAGCCACTTTTGGAAATTTGAGTGGGGAAAAGATAGTAAAAATAAAGGTTGTTGGTAGGTCTCCAACCGCATCGCCCAAAAATCCCTAAAAAGCCCCAATACCGTTAGTCGCCTCTTACGTACACCCACCGGAAGACATGGGGTAGTGCTATTCTAAGCCGACACTACACAGCAATTCTAAGCCGACACTACACAGCAAGTTATGCTGTGTAGTGTCGGCTTAGAATATTAGTTATATTTTATAAAAGGCCTGTATTAAAGCATACCAACCAATCTTTGCAAATAATTTTACTGCCTCTACAAATATTACCTACTTATTAAATAAGGTAAGGCAAGGTTATTATATTAAGTGCATAGAAATATTGAGACCATAAATAAAATATTTTTATCTGAATAACAAAAAGACCAACTAGTTAGAAAAATAATTTCCATAACAATGAAATTATACTTCAACCTTGCAGTTACAATTAACAAAAAAAAATACTTTTTCGGATTGGGTTAGCTCCGAGTTGTTATGTAGTGTATTTTGTAGGGCTTAAAATAGCCTTACAACATATTTTCGCCGATACCTTACGAAGCGACAAAGCGAAACGTATATTTTGGTGGCTTGAATGTCATCAGCAACTATTATTTATTTTTACTTATTTTCCTTAATTAAAACTTCCTTTTAAAAGTGAATTACATATTTTTTACATTTGTAAATCCACAGACGTGAGTATAGGTCAAGGAAATATTAATTGTGCCAAACATAATCATACTGCTAAAACATGGTGCAAATGAACCATCGTGTTTGAGTCATATACAACTTAGCGACATTCAATTTATAGACGTCTCATAGTTAAAGGTAGTAAAATGCTGCAAACACAACAGTTTTAAAATTATACATTCATACATATACTCACGGCTATAAATCCCTAGAAGGGGTAGCAAGAGCTAAGGAATCAGAAATTCCTCAGCCACTTTTGGAAGTAGTGTGGGGAAAAGATGGTGAAATAGGGTTATTGGTGATGGGTCTCCAACCGCATCGCCCAAAAATCCCTCAAAAGCCCCAAAACCGTTAGTCGCCTCTTACGTACACCCACCGGAAGAAATGGGGTAGTGCTATTCTAAGCCGACACTACACAGCAAGTATATTTTAAACTATATTGTATCTTATTTCAGACCCGGTTATGGAGAAAAACCATGTCCACAAACACCAACACCATCTCCTATTTATGTCCCGGAGTCGATGGAAACCGCAACTACGATTTCTACTGGGCCACCGTCGGCACAAGTTCTAACCCTTGCTCAGACACCTACCCCGGAAATGTGCCTTTCTCTGAAGTAGAAATCAGAGCCGTACGAGACACTTTAGTAGACAACCTCCACAGAATTGCTCTATACATCACCATGCATAGTTATGGGAGCATGATTTTATACCCATGGGGACACGATGGTTCTTTATCTGCCAATGCTTTCGGTCTGCACACTGTTGGAGTCGCCATGGCTGAATCTATTGACTCAATTTCTCTACCCAATTTCCCTAAATACATCGTCGGTAACTCAGTACTTGTTATCGGCTATGCTGCGTCAGGTGCGGCTGAAGATTACGCCCATTCTATCGGTGTCCCATTGTCTTATACTTATGAGTTACCCGGTTTGAGCTGGAGCAATGGATTCCATTTGGACCCGAGATACATTCAGCAAGTTGCAGAGGAAACTTGGTTGGGTATCGCTACTGGTGCTAGAAGAGCCGGTGATATTGTTGTTCAGAAATAAATTGTGATTGTTAAAATGTTTTTTTCTTTTACATTTATTGCTACCTTAAACATACATACGTACATACATATACATACATATACTCACGGCTATAATTCCCTTGAAGGGTTAGCCAGAGCCAAGGAATTATAAATTCATCAGCCACTTTTGGAAGTTGAGTGGGGAAAAGGCGGTAAAATAAATGTTTTTGGTGATGGGTCTCCAACCGCATCGACCAAAAATCCAATAAAAAGCCCCAATACCCTTAGTCGCCTCTTACGACACCCGTGGGTAGAAAGGGGTAGCGACATTCTAAGTCGGCACTAAACGTATATACATATACTCACGGCCTAAAACTCAGCCACATTTGGAAGTTCATAGGGGACAAGATGGCATCGCACAAAAACCACTTAAAAAGCCCTTATATACTTTTACATACATAGCCGCCTCTTACCACACCGGTGGGTAGAAAGAGGTAGTGACAATTTAAGTAAGGGACTACGCGGCAAATATATAATAGCATACATACATACATATACTCATGGCTATATTTCCCTAGAAGGGGTAGCCAGAGCTAAGGAAATATAAATTCCTCAGCTACTTTTGGAAATTGAGTGGGGAAAAGATGGTAAAAATAAAGGTCTTTAGTGATGGGTCTCTTAAACCGCATCGCCCAAAAATCCCTATAATAAAACTATTTTTATAAGTTAAGTCGATAGGAAATGGAAAAATAAAGGATTGTTAATGATAAGATTTCATCAACCATAATTGTAAAATATTTGATGAATAAATTGGTGCGAACTGTAGATAAAATACAAATGACATCGATTAAAAATGAATTTATGTTTACTAAATGTCTGGCTGCAGTAGATTCGATTCTTAATATTATCACCTGTGAAAGATATGAAAACCAAGCTTTATACTATTCCTAATCTGAGACACATTTTTGATCACCTTTACTACCTTTTTTCCTGTCAAAGCCACCACGACCCAATTTCATAGCCAGAAATCATAATCTTACCTGTAAAGGACATACACAGAGAAACTTTTAGCCTTTATAATATAACTAAGATTTAGCCGCCGTGGGCTCTTCTAATAAGATAGAGCTATTCCAAACTGACATTTCCCTAATTTAAATCTTTTTGTTCATGAAAACCTCGTGTGGGGATCTTTACTAATAAATAAAGGAAAGAAAAATTTCGATATAGGCGGGAATCGAACCCGCGACCTCGGGTATACGCCCCGACGCTCTGTACCTGCACCTGCGCCGTGTCAATGGCTGCCAGCGCGAAATTCTTCTATCCTTTATTTCTTTTACACGTTTAAGTAGTGTTTGCGTTTCCTACCTCCCGAGCGACGAGCGTCGGGGCGTATACCCGAGGTCGCGGGTTCGATTCCCGCCTGCCGACTTTATTTATTCTTTATTTATTAGTGACATTTCCCTAGTTTCAAAATATCAAGTAAATAAATTACATGAGTTATTGTACGTCGTATGTCAAACATTAACATAACATAACATAACATAACATAAACGTTCACGCCGTTTATCCCCGAAGGGGTTGGCAGAGGTACCAATACTCCTGAACTCACATGGCAAGCGCCATCTAGTTTCCAGAGAAGGTACCCACGTTTTGCTTAGACAGTGTACTCACGTGATAGGGGGCAGGCCTATCGCCGTTTTGTACGAATACACTGTCACATGACTAAGTACAACTCAGCCATGTGGGTTTCCTCACGATGTTTTCCCTCACCGTTAGCAACCATGATAAATTAACCACACATATGACTTTAGAAAAGACAAATTGGTGTAGGCCCGTCCCAGGATTGGAACTCACGCCCTTCTGTTTTTCGGGCGGGTGTTCTATCAACTGGACTATCATGTCGCTATCAGCGTCATGATAGTCCAGTCAAACATTATATTGAATTAAACCGATGTAGCTCGCCAACTCATCTCTATGCATGAGTTTGAGGATGGCTAAAGGCACAGTGTGGTTATAAAGTCGTTTTTCTGGGATATAATTTGCATTTCATCCCCAGTTGCTCACCAATTTATTTGTCATAGAAATCTATCTCCGAACATCCTGGTCGTGGACGTGGGAAATGTGGTTAAAAAAATCTAATTCCCTTGTTTGAGAAACCCATTATTAGGATTTATATAATTATATAATTTCAAACTTGTTACATATAAACGTATTCAGTGCATTAAATACATGCACCGGAAAACTTGCCCGCACGATTAGTAAAAACCAACTTCTTTTGCAATCATTCATACATATTCTCACGGCTATAAATCCCTTAACGGGGTAGCCAGAGCTTTGGAACGAGAATTCGTCAGCCAATTTTGGAAGTTGATTTGGGAAGAGATGGTACTAATAAATGTTTTTAGTGACGGATCGCCAACACATCGCTCAAAAATTACTTAAAAAGCCCCTATACCCTTAGTCGCCTCTTACGTTGACCCACGTTTAAAAATGGGGTAGTGTTATTCTAAGCCGATACTACACGTCAAATCATCATAATTTGAAATCATACTTTTATTAATTCTCACTGTGTGGGTTCAACATCGCAGATGCATCGCGAGGTTTAAGCACAGCAGAGGGCAGTAAATGACTCCTAAACAAGTGTGTCTGGAAGAGTGAAGGTGGACTAAAGTGGTGACGGAATGGTGGCCAAAGGACGCAAGCGCACTAAGAGGCAGACCGACGGGTCGTCGGACGATATTATCAAGTTTGCAGGGCATTCATGAATACTACTAGCTCACGCTATCAGTCCCCATTTGGGTGGGCAGAGACTATCAATCGCTACTTTGTACGATCCTGGCATACCTCTCTAACTTCATTTACATCCATAAATCTTTTCATATGTGCTCTTTTATTCTACATACTGCAGATGCCTGCCTTTTTAAGCCCACTCTATATTTGATCCAATGTGTTCTTCTTCGTCGTCCTCTACTAACATTACTATCCACATCATCGCTATAAATATATTTTATCAATTCACTATCATCCATCTTCTCTATGTGCCCAAACCATCTTAAGATTCCTTTTTCTTTATTCTTTACAATGTCATCTTTCTCACCGCACCTTTCACAAATCACGCTATTTCTCCCTCAATCGCACAATCTAACATCACGATCTTTTATCGGCTAGCTCAATACCTCGTCAAGTGGCGTACTAAAGAGGAGGCCTATACTCAACAGTAGATGCTGGAGGATTAGTATTGGCAGTCGTAGTAAATTCTGTTTGAACTCAAACTGACACGTTCAAACCGTATATCCTTGAAGGGGTTGGCAGAGGTACTGATACTTCTGAACATCACGTGACATTGCCAACTGGTATTCAAAGTACCTACGTACAACTTAGCCATATAGGTTTTTTCACGAATTTTTGCCTCACGGATAACATCCGTGATGAATTAACCATACATTTGAGTTTAGAAAAGACAAATTGGTGAAGACCCGACCCGGGATTTGAATCCTCATAGTATACACGATAAGCGGTGTTCTACCCACTACGCAACCGTGATAGCCCAGTGGGTAGAACACTCGGTTATCGTGCAAACAACTAGTGTTCAAATCCTGGGTCGGGCCTACACCAATTTGTCTTTTCTAAAGACATATGTGTTGTTAATTTATCATGGTTGTTAACGGTGAGGGAAAACATCGTGAGGAAACCCACATGGCTGAGTTGTACTTAGTCATGTGACAGTGTATTCGTACAAAATGGCGATAGGCCTACCCCCTATCACGTGAGTACACTGTCCATGCAAAACGTGGGTACTCTGAACACCAGGTGACAAAGTCACGTGATGTTCAGATGTATTAGTACCTCTGCCAACCCCTTCGGGGATATTCGGCGTGAACGTTTATGTTACGTTACCCACTACGCTATCACGGTTCCGTAATAAGTAAAGGTTAAAACCACCAAAATTGACAAAAGTTTATTAAGAACTCCAAAATCAAGTCTAATGAAATACTGATAAAAGCGTATCTAAACTCATGAATCTTGAAGATAATAATGTGATTATCTTTATATTAAAATAACTTCTAAAATTTATTACTTCAGTGCTAACTTTATTTCGAGATGGAATTCCCAATTATTTTGTGTTTGTTGTTTTCAGCTGTTTACGCCAAACATGAGGGATATATCGGGTATGTATTTTAACAACATAACTATTTACCTACATTTCCAGAAACCACAGTTCTGATTGCCTTTTAATTAAGTTAATAATCATTTCTTTAAAATTTAATTTAATACATGAATTTATGAACTGCATTTTTGAATTGGTCTTTGCACGAAATTTTCTTTAAGAAAGTTTATTGTGCCGTTGCTCGAAACTAGTATACTTTTTTTGTATGTCTGCCCACCATCAATAAGTATTTTACACATCTACACAAAAAACAACAACCATTTTAATAATATGGGTTCTCTTTATTTAAAGTCATGTGATTACATCATAAGAGACATTTTATTAATTACATATATTTTAAATTGAATTGACATTACTAAATATTACTTGAAGTCGAATTGTCTAATTAATCAAAAATTCGATACAAAACTTTAGATAACTACAACTACTAGACACACAGCCGTTGTTTAATGGTAATTATTTAGATGTTTTACAAAACACAATGATCTAGGTAGTTAAATAATTAGAATTAGCAATCGAGAGGCACGATCAGCATAAATACCATCTCACGGGCGTTAATAAAATAAGACAGAAGAATAAAAGAGCATGTATGAGAAATATAATGAATGTAGGGAAGCGAAATAAATTTGTCAAGATCGTGCTAAGTAGCGATCTATAGTCTCTGCCTACCCTAATGGGAATAATGGGCGTGGGTATAGGTAGTAAGTATGGCATAGAAGCCATTATAGTTATCACTTAAATATTCAATGAATAAATAGACATCTATTTATTATTTTCAGGTACAAGTCGTATTTTGTGGGCCCGGCGTCCTTGGAACAGCTGAAAGAGTTTGGGAATATGATCAATAATCTTGACCTTGAAATTCTAAGTCATCCACTTACCGTGAGAGAAGGAATAGTTCTAGTGAAACCTGCAATGCTCGAAGAATTTTCAACTCAACTTGAAAAGCTTAACGTTCCTTTTAGAGTACACACTGAAAATGTAAAAGCGTAAGTAATTTTACCCTATTGTCTCTTTTCGTGGGTGATGAAGATTTCTGGACTATTGTAAGCCAAAGTTGACGCTGATCTACTGTGGTCTGCCAATCTTTTATAACCACTACCGTGACTATAGCCTAAACAGCATGAGGAGACTTTCAAAGCCAAGGATCATTTTTAGTTTAAGGATAATCCTAGTATCCTTCCAAACTTGATGTAAACTCTTTTTTTACTGTGTTTTAATCCCCCGATAACATTGGACGCTTTTCTTTGTTTATAATAACACATTATTATCATCTGCTGTGCAGTGTCGGCTAAGAATAGCACTACCCCATTTCTTCTCGTGGGTGTACGAAGGAGGTGACTAATGGTATTTGGGGCTTTGAAGGGATTTTTGGGCAATGTGGTTGGAGATACTTCACCAACAACCTTTATTTTACCATCTTTTTCCCACTTAACTTTCCAAAAATAGCTGAGGAACTTCTGATTCCTTAGCTATGGCTACCCCTTCTAGGGATTTATGTATGTATGCATTATTATATTTATAAACATCATATTCTTTCGAGTATGACGCGTTTTAATTTAATTCCAAATATTGCTTTTGAGGTATGAGAAAAGATCTACCTCTTTATATGTATATAATCAAGAGATTTATTGATAAACATATATTTGCTGTTGGAGTATTGAGATGATTTTTTTGTGATGATGTGTGTGATTGATAACAATATTGAAATATACATTTTATCGTACTTGATAAATCAAGGATATGATTTATAAAAAACTAATTAGACACTGATATCAATAAATACATTCATGGAAAACCCAATCAAAAGATAACCATCAAAATAAGGCTGAAGGTAAATAGTTGGTCTTATCGCTTCTGATTTTGTTAATTTAACTGTTAATAATTATGTTCTTTGTTTTTTATGAAGTACCCAGAGCTTCGGTATATAGATACTTCAGCCACTTTTGGGAGTTATATGGGGAAAATATGGTAAAATAAAGGTTGTTGGTCTCCAACAGCATCATCCAAGAATCCATTAAAATGCCCCAATAGTCCCAATACCGACGCCTCTTACGACACCCAATAATAGAAAAGACAGTCACATTCTAAGCCGGCATTACACGGCCCTATTATGAATTAAACAATATTAAAATCCTTAATAACCAAAATGAGTTTAAGAATGTGTTTGTTTATATATTTCCTGTACTTTAGAGCGCTAGACACGGATGATGAGCTGATTGCTTCAAGGAGACAAGAAATAAAAGTCAGAAATGGAGGAAAATTACTGCCTTATAATGACTACCAGGATTGGAATACAGTAATTACTAAAATAAATACTTTCCGCATGTCTGATGATGATTTGTATTTAGACTTTGATATGTAGAATTTACTAAAAGTGTTGCTAATAAAAGTATTAGCCGTAATAGCTTAATGGGTAGAACACCGCTTATAGTGCAGAATATGAGAGTTCAAATCCCGGGTCGAGTCTACACCATTTAGTTTTTTCTCAAGTCATATGTCTGGTTCATTTATCATGGTTGATAACGACGAAGAAAAATATATTGAGGAAACCCACATGGCGAATTTGTTCTTAGTCATGCATATGACAGTGTATTCGTACAAAAACTGCGATAGGCCTGCCCCCTATTAACCACTACTGCGTTTCGAGGCAGCTTCCGATTCGCAGCCTCAAAGTGTTGGAATGATTTACCGCCACCACTACGAGATTACAATTCTGTGACTACATTTAAATTAAGACTAAAGCAGATTTAATTATCACTACAGTGTTATCATTAGTGTTAGTGTTAGGATATAATATAAGAACTTAGATTTACTGTAATTGTTTTGTGTTGTTCTGTTGTTGTCATGGTATTATAATTTGTAATTTGTAAAATGTATTAAAAGGAGGAAAAAACTCTGATGTGCAAAATAGAAATATTGTCACTTTCTCTGTCGGCGATGTATGTAATTGATTAAGCCAAAGTATTTAAATGTTTCTATAAAAAATAAAAAAGTCAAATTTTATTTGTGCAAGATAATAATAATAGAAACTCATATTTGATAATATTGTTTGTTTGAAAATATGTTACAACAATACTGTTGATTTCATTTAAAATTTTGTATAACGTTATAAAATACTGGTGCTGGCTGAAAACCAGCGTGCTTCAGCTGATGTGTCCTGCGAGATACGCAGCTGAGGCACATATGCTGAGCCAGAACCAATTCGGCAACCTTTGTAATTCATCCAACGATTGTAATATTATTATTTTATTGCCAAATAAATTATTTTTCTTGCTTTCTTTCTTTCTATTACATGAGTACACTGTCTAAGTAAGCAAAGTGTCAATTGGCAAAACGTGGGTACTCTGAACACCAGGTGACAAAGCCACGTGATGTTCCGAAGTATTAGTACCTCTGCCAACCCCTTCGGGGATATTCGGCGTGAACGTTTATGTTATATTATGTTTATGTTAAATTTAAGCATCCATAGCGACTGCTTCTGTGCTGCCTTTAGTCATAGCTTTTCCGCAAACCATATTTAGTCAATGTGCTATTGATGTGCTTGTGTCATATCTAGAATTGCAACGTTATATTAATCTTAACCTCATTTAATTTACAGATTGAACAATACCTTATAGACATCGCAAACCGTTACCCAAATCTGGTAACTTTAGTCCGGCCTGCAAAATCTTTTGAAGGTCGTGATTTAATCTACTTCAAAATTTCTACAACAAATTTCCAAAATACTTCCAAACCTCTAATAGTGATTGACGGAGGCGTACATGCTCGGGAATGGATCACCCCACCAGCTGTGACTTGGGCTATACATAAACTAGTGGAAGATAATACGGAGCCAGATCTTCTGCGTGATTTTGACTGGATACTCTTTCCCGTCGTTAACCCTGATGGCTATCATCATACGTTTGTCGAGGTAATAAGCAAATTGATGTTTGTCATTATCTAGATTCACCTTGGTGACGTATGAATAAATGGTTCTTAACCGTCAAATTTAGAAAAATAATTAAATTTTTTTAAGTCATTAAAAAGATATTTAGTACTTACATTGTCCGGCATTCCTTTATTCTGTTTTTATTCAATACTAGTGGATCGGCCCTGCTTCGACCGGGTAGCGTTATTTTTAAAATATCTGAGGTTTCCTCAATCACTGATCAAGCTTTGTGAAATTTAGCGCAATGATTGCAATTAATGATGTGATTGTGATTATGAATGCGCTTTACCGGTTATGAACGGTTCACTATCTGCATTATTAAGCAAATTTTCAGATTGAATTGGACTTGAGTAAAACGCCATAAAGTATTTATAACAGTCTAAAAAAACATACCGCGGTATGGGATGCAACTACTGGCGCCATCTAGTATGTAATATGTAATTTAGTATGGATTTGGTATATTATTTCCGTGTTTCTCTACCGATTTCTATGATAGTTTTTTTATTAAATAGGTAATAATGTTAACTTTTTAAAAATCAAGGATGAAGGAGAGTATTATATACATAAGAGTAAACAAATATGATCAGAATGCTCCGAACTGCTGAGCTATCGGGAGTTACACGTGTTATTATGAGTTAACCATAAAAGGTAGACATATGCTGCTGCGGGATATTTTTCAGATAATATTATGCAGGATATTTTTGTCATACATGATTTCTTTGTAACTTTAACCATTAAGGCTGCACACGCGAAAGAAGCTAAAAACTTATCTTGTTTTCCCAAAATTACCGAGAATTACCCTTCACTACTCTGCTGAAAAGTATACTATAACCCGCACAGGAGTATGAAGAATAATTGTGCCATGTTTCTTTAAAATCCGTCGAGTAGCATTTGTTTCCATAAGGAACATACAAACCGACAGACACGACAGACAGACAAAAATTTTACTGATTGTATTTTTGGCATCAGTATCGATCACAAATCACCCCCTGATAGTTATTTTGAAAATATATTTCATGTACAGAATTGACCTCTCTACAGATTTATTATAAGTATAGATTATAAATCCTGTTCTATTTTCTCATCAGTTTAGGATATCCTTCTTTTTGTCTAGACTGTATACGAAAGTGATGAAGTTTAATTCTGTAACTATCTTTTTGTACTTTTGAAAAATCTCTCATAGAATATGTATGTTTAGAATAACAAAGGATGTATCAAACATATTTCCCGATAATTTCCAAAAAAATAGTATTAATAAAATACTGGCATTTAGCCATTTTAATTGACAGTAATAATTATTTTTCAGGAGAGATTTTGGAGAAAAACTAGATCGAATAATACCAACAACCTCGCTTACATTTGTGCTGGAGTAGACGGAAACAGAAACTTTGATTTCTCTTGGGCAAGTGTTGGCATCAGCTGGAATCCTTGTACGGAAACATACCCTGGAAATGAACCCTTCTCCGAAATCGAGATCAGAGCTGTACGTGACATCATCCAAGAAAACTTGTCGAGAATCGCTCTTTACATAACAATGCATAGTTATGGCAGCATGATATTGTATCCCTGGGGACATGATGGTTCACTGTCTAACAACCATGCCAATTTAGATACTGTGGCAAGAGCTATGGCAGATGCTATTGATAATGCTTCTCGACCTGATTTCGTCAATTATTTGGTTGGAAATGCTGTGACTACATTAGGATATGGTGCGGCTGGAGCTGGGGAAGATTATGCCCATTCCGTTGGTGTCCCTTTGTCTTACACTTTTGAACTACCAAGTGGTGTTGGCAACCCTGGGGGCTTGCAAGGCTTCAATTTGGACCCAATTTATATCCAACAAGTCGTTGAAGAAACTTGGGCAGGAATTGTTATCGGTGCAAGGAGAGCAGGACAACTTTTTGTCTAGACTCAAGAAAGATTGGGGTAGAAAACAAATGTGATTGTAATTTTAAAAAATATATTAAATTTATTAAGAACCTAAAGTTAAACTTGATTTACTTTGTGGATTTCCTTTCATTTTCATGTTACGATTTACCATTATTTCGATCAGTTAAGGAGCATTCACATTTGGTTCCATATGTAGCGTCAGGTAGGGTTTCTTAATAGTGATGATTCTTTTGCTCTGGCCACCTATTTTAAAAATAATACTTGAAGTTTATGTATATGCAATTTATTTACATAAAGCTGGCACACGTATAAAGGGGTTGGAATGAGTAAATTTCTCAATGGATACAGTATGTGGAACAAGATAGTTATTTGTTTGCTATTTATATCACTCCATACCTTAAAAAGACAATGATTTCCTGACATTTTCAACCAACTTCAAGAAAGGAGGTTTTCAATTCGATTTTTGTTTTACATGCATATTAAGCGATTACTCCCTCAATGGTCAAATAATTACAAAAATAGTTTTTTGTTCCGTTGGATATGCTTTCAGAATGGTCCTATTTAATTTTCATTAGTTTTGATGGCGTGGTTTTAAAATACTACTTAATATAAAAAAGTGTGATGTGTGAAAGTGTGAAAAGTGTAAATGACCCTATTTACGGCGAATAAATTTCATTCCTTCTTTTCATTCTTAATTTATTTTCGAATAGTGATTTGTTTTACTTACCTGTGTCCACAGCTATAAATCCCAAGAAGGGAAGTCTGGAACTAAATAATCACAAATTCCTCAGTCATTTTTGGCCTAGCTACATCCACACCGCCACATTGCCCTACAATCTCTTAAAGAGCAAAATCACTCAAAACAAAATAAGAATAATATTTTTACTCATACTTTTGCGTACATGATACACCTAATACCAGACATGACAACATATCTCCTTACATTAATATCTGTGCCTTATGAAAACATCTCTTTGAAAACATCCATTTCTGAGATTAACTGGCATCATTACATCATACGTACGTCTAACTAATACACTCAGGTTTTATCAACGTAGTGATTTCCAAGTAGTATTGGTAATATATCTTGAAAAGATATAAATCATATGCCGTGTAGTGTCGGCTTAGAATAGCACTACCCCATTTCTTCCGGTGGGTGTACGAAAGAGGCGACTAACGGTATTGGGGCTTTTAAGGGATTTTTGGGCGATGCGGTTGGAGACCCATCACCAACAACCTTTATTATACCATCTTTTTCCCACTCAATTTTCCGAAAGTGGCTGAGGAATTTCTAATTCCTTAGCTCTGGCTACACCTTCTAGGAATTTATAGCCGTGAGTATATGTATGTATGTATGTATATAAATCAATTTTAAAACTTCTGGTTAAACTGCTTTTTGACGACATTTGTGGCCGTTTGGATAGGTGACTAGCTTCTCGGTTCGGAGGTTGTGGGTTCGATCCCCGCTGAGAGCAATGATTTATGTGATAAGAATAAATGATTGCTTCTTAGTCTTGGATATTTATATGTGTATCATCAACAAGTTTCGCAGATTCAATCGTACAAACTGGCTTTTCTTAATTGATTTGTTTCTCTGCCTACCCTAATGGGAACTAATGGCGTAAGTATATATGTATGTATGAATGTGTTCTATTCGATTATACAAAACGAATCAGCTTTTCAGAAACTTCTCAAACTCATAATATCTACCTATTTACGTGTGTCCCAGCTGGAACCAGCCAATTCAGTGTGGCTTAGGCTTATCTCATACATACATATACTCACGGCTATAAATCCCTAGAAGGGGTAGCCAGAGCTAAGGAACTAGAAGTTCATCAGCCATTTTTGGAAAGTTGAGTGGGGAAAAGATGGCAAAATAAAGGTTGTTGGTGATGGGTCTCCAACCGCATCGCCCCAAATCCCTTAGAATCCCTAATACCGTTAGTCGCCTCTTACGTACATCCACCGAAAGAAATAGGGTAGTGTTATTCTAAGCCAACACTACTCAGCAAGCTAGGCTTATCTCCTTTATGTTTTTATTTTCAAAGGCATACACAAGCTAATTTACAAGCTTCTGATAATCCTATTTTTTAAAATAGCTGTTAAATATGTCAAATCTAGATGCTTCCTTGTTGTATGAGTATAAAATAATGTGGACTGCAAAACACGTACGTACGTAAATTTAAACTCAATATGTTCTGTAATCTCAATCGTACTAAATACCTTTTGATAAATTGATACATTTCTCTGTCTTCCCCTGATGGGAACTAATAGCGTGCGTATACGTATGAATGTATTCTACTCGATTATACAAAACGAATCATCTTTCCAGAAACTTCTCAACGTCATAATATCTACCTGTTTACGTGTGTCCCAGCTGGAACCAGCCAATTCAGTGTGGCTTAGGCTTACAGCCTTCGTTGTTGGTTACCGCAACTGCGATTTCATTGCCTTGGATCGGTTTAACAGCCGTTATGTAAAAGTACAAGATAGTTTTGCTGTTTATGAGTTGGAAAACTAGCAAATTTTTGAGATAATAGTAAGATAATATAGATAAGTAGTGAGATAATAGCCGTGTAGTGTCGGTTTAGAATAGGACTACCCCATTTCTTCCGGTCGGTGTACGTAAGAGGCGACTAACGGTATCGGGCTATTAAGGGATTTTTGGGCGATGCGGTTGGAGACCCATCACCAACAACCTTTATTTTTACTATCTTTTCCCCACTCAAATTTCAAAAAGTGGCTGAGGAATTTATAATTATTTAGCTCTGGCTACCCCTTCCTGGGATTTATAACCGTGAGTATGTGTATGTATGTATGTATTTTCCGAATACTCAATCGTACAAAGTGGCTTTTGGTAGTCTCTGCCTAACTCAATTGGAACTACTGGCATGTGTACGTGTTTCACTTGATTGTCATTATCAGTACTAAACGAATCAGCTTTCAGAAACTTCTGCATAGTTAGTACGAGCGACCTTTTAACTAGATTGGCAATCTACAAATTTATAAAATATATCTACGACATAATAGACACAAAAAAATATTCTATAGGACTCCTACTAGATATGAGTAAGGCGTATGAAAGAGTTCTACACAAAATACTTTTGGACATACTTAACAGACTAGGCGTTAGGGGAATTGCTTTTGATTGGTTCAAATCTTATCTGCATAATCGTTTCCAATGTGTAGAAATACATACATACATACATATACTCACGGCTATATATCCCTAGATGGGGTAGCCAGAGCTAAGGAATTAAAAATTCCTCAGCCACTTTTGGAAAGTTAAGTGGGGAAAAGATGGTAAAATAAAGGTTGTTGGTGATGGGTCTCCAACCTCATCGCCCAAAAATCCCTTAAAAGCCTCAATACCGTTAGTCGCCTCTTACGTACACCCACCGGAAGAAATGGGGCAGTGCTATTCTAAGCCGACACTACACAGCAAATAGATATAGAATAGAAGATAGAGTAGAAATAGATAACACAAACTTGGATAGTGGAGTAATTGAAAGCGTAGGTCCGATAGGGTTCCCGTTACTGGTTCTATACCGCAAGGCAGTATACTTGGCTGCCTAATCTTTCTTGTATATATAAATAGTCTACCAAAAGCCATAAACCAAGATTGTGTAATTTTTGCAGACGACGTCTCAATCTTATTTTCTGTCTCAAACCCTAATGAATTAGAATATAAATTGCATGATGTTTTAGACAATATATCAAATTGGCTATTAAACATAATCTAGAATTAAATTTAGAAAAATCTAAAATAATCCAATTTAAACCTTCACAAAAAAAGCCTTTAGAAATATCAGCAGTAAATAAGAATACAAAAATTGATAAAGTTAAAACAGCCACATTACTAGGAATAGATCTTGACACATATTTAACCTGGCAACCGTATGTAATTAAACTAAAAAATAAATTATCGTCTTTTCATTACGCTCTTCATCAATTGACACGCGTCACAGACTTCCAAGTCGCACTGGCAGCCTATTATGCATACGCATACTCTAGATTATCATACGGCGTAATAATATGGGGTAATACTCGTAGTAGGTAATAGTACTGACATAGGCGATATTTTTATATTACAAAAAAAATGTATACGAATTCTAACGAATATTGACCAAATGACATCATGCCGACCATTATATTAACACTAACTTCAATTCACATATTAGAAAGCTGTAAATTTGTTAGAAAAAATAATGAGTTTTATCAATGCAAAATAATAAAAGAAATGACCGGTATTTAAATCAACTACAAAGACCTTTTACCACAATGAAATTAGTATCGTGTAGTCCCCACCACATGCTAATAAAAATTTATAATCACATACCAAATGACATAAAAGATATTAAAAAATTTAATTTATTTATTAAGACTTTAAAAAAACATCTTATCATTAAATGTTAGTACAATATTAAGGAGTTTTTTGATGACCAGAGCAATAAATAGAACGCCTCGATTGCTCTACAACTAGTCTACCACTAAACGATGTTTGCCGTTCCCTTACAGGGCGTCACCTGTACTTATACTGTATTTTTACAATTTGTAACATCTCATGAACTTGTGACATGCAAATAAATTGAATTGAATTGAATTGAATAGATATCGAGCCATCCCTTTCGCACTTACTAAGTATCGTATACTGTCATCTCATTCTAACTGATATTATGACGATAAAATAGCTTATTCTAGGCCTCTTGATACTCGTAATATCTACCTATTTACGTGAGTCCCAGCTGCAACCAGCCAATTCAGTGTGGCTTAAGCTTTATAGCCGTCGGTTTTGTTACTGTTACCGCAACTGCTATTTCATTGCCTTCGAATGGTTTAACAGCCATTGTGTAAAAGTACAAGATAGTTTTGCTTTTTACTAGTAGGGAAACTGGTTGAAACTTCGGATTGATGGCAGCCAAATTATGGCTTTCACTTTTTTTATAATGATATTGACATACATACATATACTCACGCCATTAATTCCCATTGGGGTAGGCAGAGACTATCGATCGCCACTTCGCACGATCCTGACAAACCTCTCTAGCTTCGTTTACATCCATCAATCTTTTCATACATGCTCTTTTATTCTTCATACTTCGGACGCCAGCCTTTTTGAGCACACTCTCAATTTGGTCCAAGTGTGTTCTCCGTGGTCGTCCTCTACTAACATTACCATCCACACTAGCTCTATAGATCCCTTTTACCAATTTTCTATCATCCATCCTCTCTATGTGCCCAAACCATCTCAACATTCCTTTTTCTATCTTTCTTACAATATCATCTTTCACACCACACTTTTCACGAATAACACTATTTCTCACTCGGTCACACAATCTAACATTACAAATTTTTCTGAGGGACCTCATCTCTACTGCATTCACTCTGCTCTCATGCTTCTTCTGCCACACCCAACATTCGCTTCCATACATAAGCGTAGGAACAAGAACAGCATCATGCACAGCCATTCGGGCCTTTTCAGACACCGATTGACTGATCATTAGGCTATTCATTGCTCCATTTACCGCATTACCCTTTTTCACTCTTCTTTCAATGTCTTCATCACATTTTCCATCCCTTGTAAACAAACTTCCCAGATATACAAACTCCTTCACCTGTTCCACATCCTTACCATCAATCGCAATCACGCATTCTGTCACATCTTCCTGTCTCTCAAAAACCATCGTTTTGGTCTTATCCACATTCACCCTCATTCCCTTTCTTACAAAAGACTCACATGCAATATTCATCATCTCTTGCAACTCTTCTGCCGATGATGCAAGTAGCACTTGATCGTCAGCATACAAGAGGCATTTAATGATGAATCCACCCATTCTTAGTCCATAATCACTTTCACGCAACTCTGTCAAACAGTCATCCATGAACAAATTGAAGAGCCACGGAGAAGCTACACATCCCTGTCGGACACCCCTAGAGATTCCGAACCAGTCAGTGTTTTCCCCGTTTACTCTTACACATGCACTAGAATCCTCATAGAGTGATACCAATGCACGTATAAGTTGACTCCCCAAACCGAACTTGGATAACACCTCCCATAAACACTTTCTTACCACCCTATCATACGCCTTCTCTAAATCAATGAAGGAGCAATATACCTTTTGGTTCTTAGCTAAGAACTTTTCGGTGATGCTCCTTAGAGAGAAGATTTGATCCATACATCCCATTCCTTTCCTAAATCCCGCTTGCACATCCCATATTTTCTCATCAGTTTCATTCATCACTCTTTCAATCAGTACCTTAGCATACAATTTACCAACAATGCTGAGTAAGCTGATGCCGCGGTAGTTTTTAGCCTCTTGGTGTGACCCCTTTCCTTTATATAGAGGCACAATCACCGCCTTGCACCAATCTCGTGGAACTTTGCCACTCGACCAGCATTTTTGGAAAAGGAAGTACAACCAAGAAGCCACCAACCCTTTACCAGCCCTCAGCATTTCGATAGTAATCCTATCATACCCTGCCGCCTTCCCTACTTTCATACTTTTCATTGCTTTCATTATTTCTTCCATACTAATCTCACTGTCGATGAAATCACCCATCTCTTCGTTCCAATCAACATTACTGTCGATTGGCGGAGAAATGGATGCATCCTCTTTTTCAAACAGTCCCTCAAAATAATTCTTCCATACCCGTTTCATGCTACTTTCATCCGTCGCCAATTCACCCTGTTCATCTCTTATTACACTCACTCTCGTGTTTTGGGAAACTCCCTTTTCCTTCCGGATATACTTCCAGAATAACTTTTGGTTATTCCGGAAATTATCAGAAAGTTTCCTCTCACACCACTCTTGCAAATCCCGCTTTTTCTTTTCTATTTTCTTCTTCACCTCATTCTTAACTCTCTTATATTCATCTTCACTTTTCTGCACTACATCGTCAGTTACACTCGCATTCATTCGTTTACTAGCTTTAATCGCTAGTAAATCTAACCACGCTTTCTTCTTATCTCCAACCGCCTCTTTCACAACTTTATCCCACCAACTTGTTGGTGGTCTATTTGACCTTTTACACACTCCACAAACTTCCGTCGCACATTCAACCATTGTCGATTTGAGCACATCCCATACTTCTTCTATTTCCATTTCATCCTTCATCTCCACGCAACTTAGTCTATCATCCAATTTCCTCACGTATTCATCTCTGATATTTTCATCTTCTTGCAGTTTTTCCACTTTTATTCTCGCAAAATCCGTTGTTGACACTTTAGGCCTGTGACGCCAACGCGTACACAGACCCCTTAATCGTGATATAACGAGAAAGTGATCTGTGCCAACGTTCGTGCCCCTATAGACCCTGGTGTCAACAACCTTTGCTCTCAGCCTTTCATCAACTATCACAAAATCAATCATACTTCTCTCGCTTCCCCTCTGTCTTGTATACATATGGATATCTTTGTGTTTAAACAACGTGTTTGTAACACAAAGATTCCTCTCCAAACATACCTCAATCAATTTCTCACCATTCTCATTCATCCTTTGATCGCCAAACTTTCCTAAAACTCTTTCGCAACCGTTGCGTGACACACCAACCCAGCCATTAAAATCTCCTAACATTATAAGTCTCTCATTCTGATCACACCCATTCACAACATCGTCTAACAGATTCCAAAACTCCTCCCTCTCGGATAGGGATTTAGACATGTCCGGAGCATAAACGCAAATTATGCGCATCCGGACTAGTCCCAATTTCACCTTTATCCACAGGAGCCTTGGACTCACACATTCGTAATCTTTCATACACTGAGCCATCCTTTCAGATATCAGAAGTCCCACTCCTTGGCTAGCTCGGTCATTGTCAGCGACTCCAGACCAGATTGCTGTGATGTTGCCAAGTTGTGAAACTTCCTTTCCCTTACGCTTCGTCTCATTTAAACATAGAAAATCCAGTTTTCTTTCATTCATAATCATACATACTTCATCTAATTTTTCAAACATTCCTCCACATACATTCATCGTACTGAAACGGGTCTCTTTAGCCCACTTTTCGCCCCGTGAGAAACAATGGCGTGATGAGTGGCGAGCTACATCGCCGCCTCCGTGTTTATTATAATTGGAACACATATTGGACCCACGAGAAGCAAGGGAAGTAAAACTGTCCACCTAGCCAGAGCCCCGCTTGACTAGGTAAGGTTATTTAGTACCCGGAGTGCACCAAGCTCCGGGACTTGACTTGGGAATGATATTGACTTATACTTAATCAGTGTCTTTGCGTGGACATTATAATTACACGTTGTAAAAAGTAAAAGTAAAAGACATTTATTTGGCAAAATGGTAAAAAAAAACAACACACAGTAAAAACACAACAAAAACAAAAAATACAATAGTTAAAAAACAAGTAACCTATTGCCAAAATGGTTATCGGCTCAGCATTGTGTGTCTGAAACGGTACACAGACCATTCCAAGACACGCTGGTTTTCAGCCGACACCTACTAATTTAAAAATGAAAAACAATAATAAAAGAAGCACTCGTTATCGCATAAACACCCAGCAATGAAATAAATGAAGAAATACTAATAAAAATATACAGTAAATAATGATATACTAGAAATATAAAAATAATAATATATAAAAATACAATGAACATTAAGTCAATAAAACATATTAATATAATGGGGACAAAAAATATAGGGAAAATATATGTGCTTATTTGGCAGCTAAAGATAATTTATATATTGTAAAGTTTTTTAACGTGGTATTTAAATGTCGCTGTACTGCTAAGATCTTTTAGGGGTGGGGGCAAGTCGTTGCGCGTGCGGGAGCGAACAAAATTGGTAGCGGTCGATTAAGGTTAGTTTAGGTTAGGCCACACAATAACTTCAAATAGTTTTTGAACTATATTAATAGATGGCTAGATTATTATTTTAAAGTATTTAATTTTATTTATTTTTGTTATCAAACTGTAGATATTTTTTTTTGTGAGGTCTGATGATTTGATTCTTGTGTAAGTCTTCAATTAGTTTGATTCAGTTGGATTAATAAAATCTTAACCGATATTTTCTTATAACATTGTAACGGAAAATTACCATCCTAAAACTAATTTTGCCTAGAACCCGTTTTATATCTAATGAAATAAATAATATGAGGAAGTAGAAGGCATATTTGATGATTGATGAATGTAAATGAATACATAAAGGATCGTACAAAACCACTAAAAATCTCTACCTTCCCCAATAAGAACTAATCGCATAAATAAACACATTGTGTGTTTGTGTCAAATGTGTGTGTGTCATTCAAGGTGTCAAGCTTAATACATGACACACATAAAATAAAACATACATACATACATATACTCACGGCTATATTTCCCTAGAAGGGGTAACCAGAGCTACGGAATTATAAATTCCGCAGCCACTTTTGGAAGTTAAGTGGGGAAAAGATGGTAAAAATAAAAGTTTTTGGTGATGGGTCTCCAACCGCATCAAATAAAATAAAAGGAATGGGAAATAATGGCTTTAGTATATGTATGTTTAAATGTATGTACAACAAATTTATACAACTGCCATTTTCTTTTGCAAATCTCTAATCCGATTGTATAGTACTTGTAGTTAAATGCAAAACAGTCTGGCTAGCAAGTTGCTAAATAAAATAATCTGCCGGCATTACAGTTCGACTGCATTTTAAACTACATTCCCGATTTGCTTGGGCCGATTACTTCTGTACAATAAACGGAGATTTGTTTCGCAGTAGATACGTGATTTAATGAAATTGAAAAGCATTTAGGAATAGCGGGTATAGGTTATTTGTAAACGATTGTCGGTTGGTTTATTAAAAGAATTAGTTCGTATTTAGTGATTAAAATAATAACATTAATTAAACAATCTAGTAGGCGGAAAAAGCATAAAACATAAAGTAAAGTAAACAAAAAGTTAGCCGCTATGCCTTTGACATTAATAAAATGTTTAAATTTTGAACACCTCAAAGAAACAGTGAGTAATATATTTATTTTTGATAGAGGAGGTAATAGGTACCAAGTACAATTTAGATTGTGCCGTGTAGTGTCGGCTTAGAATAACACTACCCTATTTCTACCCGTGGGTGATCGTAAGAGGCGACTAAGGGTATAGGGGCTTTTCAAGTGAATTTTGGGCGATGTGGTTGGAGACCCGTCACCAAAAACATTTATTATTACCATCTTTTCCCCAATCAACTTCCAAAAGTGGCTGAGGAATTTCTAATTCCAAAGCTCTGGCTAACCCGTTAAGGGATTTATAGCCGTGAGTGCATGTATGTGTATGTACAATTTAGTCTGAATTTTTATTGTCAACGGATGTTAAAACTGTTCGACTGATTATAACCACTGTGTATTGTCACATATGTATATAATACAAACGAAGGTGATTCCGAAGAGATAAAACTGCCAAATGTACCGTTTTTGTAATGTATTATTTTTTGTAAATAGTTCTTTCCGGTGTGAAATAAAGAGTAAACGTTTGAGTCACTTATATCCCAATATTATTGCTTAAAATACATATTCAGAAAAAACAATATTGTTAGCGTACGAGTAATTCAGGATGATTTTGTCGTGTAGTGCCGGCTTGGAACGTCACTACCCCTTTCTATTCACGGGTGTCGGTCTTAAGACTGCGGTTTTTTTAAGTGGTTTTTGGGCGATGCGGTAGGAGAACCATCACCAACAATACTTTATTTCTACCATTTTGCCCCCTACCAACTTCCAAATGTGGCTGAGGAGTTTCTCGCTCTGAAGCTCTGGTTACCTCTTTTTAGGATGTATGGCCGTGAGTTTATGTATGTATGTATGAGAAATACATTTTTAAGGAAACATTATTTACTATCAATATTACGCTGTTTAGTTTAGTAAATACAATACACAGAAACAAATTGTATTGTTCACTATTGACTATTCATAACACAAGGCACAAAACAATATTTCAGCAAAGAACATAAAACAGAAATGGACGTTTGAGATCGTACAAAAGTTAATATTAAATCCTTGCCTCAACGGCTCTTTGAACCAATGCCAGAAGGTATTTGGCAAGACTTGCAATTTGATTGTAGATATACTAAAGCATGGTCACCCGATTATCTGCGTACTAAATCTAGATAAAGGCTTTACTTCAGTTTAAGTGTAGCATTTGTTGTATTGGATTCGAGCACTTTAAATAATTGCCGATGGTCGGTACACATACATTTTTAAATTTATGAAATACATACATACATACATATACTCACGGCTATAAATCCCTAGAAGGGGTAGCCAGAGCTAAGGAATTAGAAATTCCTCAGCCACTTTTGGAAGTTTCGTGGGGAAAAGATGGTAAAATAAAGGTTGTTGGTGATGGGTCTCCAACCGCATCGCCCAAAAATCCCTTAAAAGCCCCAATACCGTTAGTCGCCTCTTACGTACACCTACCGGAAGAAATGGGGTAGTGCTATTCTAAGCCGACACTACACAGCAAAATTTATGAGTCGCATGTTAATGTCTTTAAATTTTATTAGGAATACATAGCATAAACCTTAACCCCGTATATCGCTGAAGGGATGGCAGAGGTACTAATACTTCCCATTTTAATGGTTTGCTAGTCAAGCATTAGCTTCGTGGTACAAAATTGGAACGAAGTGGCGAGTGATTGTCAAGTACTCGCTTACATTGCTTATGTTTACAAGTTTCCCATAGACTTACATGGGAAAATGTTGAAGGTGATTGATTACTCCTCGATATAATAACTCGTCGCGAGATGCCTGTATAAACAAACTAGTACCTTAATTAACTTAATTCAAAGAAACTTGGTTTTATACATACATACATACATATACTCACGGCTATAAATCCCTAGAAGGAGTAGCCAGAGCTAAAAAATTAGAAATTCCTCAGCCACATTTTGAAAATTGAGTGGGGAAAGGATGGTAAAGTAAAGGTTGTTGGTGATGGGTCTCCAGCCGCATCGCCCAAAAATCCCTTAAAAACCCGAATACCGTTAGTCGCCTCTTACGTACACCCATCGGTAGAAACGGGATAGTGCTATTCTAAGCCGACACTACACGGCAAATACGGTTTAAAACGATGTCCGATATACTAATTAATATTCAGTAATACGTGTAGCGAATGCTTTAATCGCACCAAGCTTTTGTATCACATAAATTATTTTGAACGCATTTGAATCAAACCTTCTGTTAACTTGTGTTGTGATTTTGTGACAACCGTGATAGCTTGGTGGGTAGAACAACGCTTATCGTGCAGACGATGAGGGTTCAAATCCTGGGTCGGGCCTACAACAATTTGTCTTGCGTAAAGTCATGTGAGTGGTTAATTGACCATGGTTGTTAACGGTGAGGGAAAACATATCGTGAAAAAACCAACATGACTAGCTTTTACTTAGTGATTTGACAGTGTATTCGTACAAAAAGGCGATAGGCCTGCCTTCTATCACGTGAGTACACTCACCAAGCAAAACGTGGATACTCTGAACACTAGGTGACATTGTCACGTGATGTTTAGAAGTACTAACGATAAGTTGTCGTTTGTTGACCATTGTTGTTCTGTGGTGAAAAAATGTTACAGGCTTTTAGGGTTTCTGTCAAGAGTGACTCAGGATTTTAAAAACCCGGAGAGTATAATATGTCTTTTCAAGACTCTTGTATTAAGCGTGGTCGAATATGGTTGTGTTATATGGTCACCATTTTATAATTCCCATATAGAAAATCTTGAGTCAATTCAAAAACGTTTTGCCAGGATGTTAGCGTCTCGTTTTGGTCTCAGAAGAGAACTGAAAACATACGAGGCAAGATGTAACTATTTTAAATTGTTCCCTCTTGTTACACGAAGGCAAATGCAAGATTTGGTTACATTACACAAAGTAATTAATGGATCGATGGTCACTTCCGTTTTGCAGCATATAAATATTAATGTTCCCAAAAGAACATTACGTAATTATCGTCCATTTGCCATGCCCACATTAAGAACGAATGTTTGTTCAAATAATCCGTTGCATAGAATGACTCAACTATACAACTCTTTGTGTAATATCGCTGACGACGAGGAAAGCACTCCTGACGTCTATCATGACTCGCTGTTGGTTTTTCGTAATGGAATTAGGAATAGATTATGTTCGAGAAATTATTAATTATATTTAGTGTATTTTCTATGCTTAAACTTTAAACTCTAATGTTAATTTATATTTATTATTATGTCTTAATTTGTTTTTTATTGTGTTTCTTAAATTTTATTTAATTTTAACAATTTTAATAATTCTAACAATTTTAATAATTCTAACAATTTAAATAATTTTAACAATTTGTTCTTTATAATTAGTAAATACGTATAATTTTTTTATTATTTTTTTTAACATGCTGTGCCCACTATTAAGGTACATTTACTGAACTGATTTGTTTAAATGATGTAAAATATTATGTTAAGTAATTGTACTGTATGTGTGCCAAATAAATAAATAAATAAATAAATTAGTACCTCTGCCGACCCCTTTGGAGATAGACGGCATGAACGTTTGAGTTTGAAAGCATTTGAATCAAACCTTATGTTAAAAAAACTAATACTTTTTACTTATTCTCAAATCAATAGCTAACTTTTATCCCGATTTTAAAATAATACCCGACTGAAGATACAACAGATATTGAAGTGAAACTATTAAACGAGAAATGAAACTTTGTTTTATCTGGTATATATTGAGAGTCGCTTCTCCAACCAATACCAATGTATAGATCACAACTCAACTCAATACAAACGTTAACGCCCTTTATCCCCGAAGGGGTTGGCAGAAGTACTAATACTTCTAAACATCTATGACATAGTCACCTGGGGGGCAATTCTCGCAAGGTAGATATTATATCACTTTCGATATTTATCACTTACGTGATATTTTGCGATTGATATTTTACTTGAGCTATTCTCACTTTATACGATCGATATTTTTCTATTGATAGCCAGTTGATATGATAAAGGATGATATCGAGTGGTCACGATCAGTCGATATGGTAATATTTGAAGATGTCATGCGAACGGTAGCCATTTCGTATGAATATAGATAGAAAATTAAAATGTAGGTTATTATATCAAATGGATCATAGATCACATCGTCGTAGAAGTTATAAATAATTTCTACTTGGATCAATGTAAACGCAGCATTATAAAAAAATCAAAAACTGAAGCCGGTTGCCGCCAGCACCAGTTGAGAATTCAGACTTTGCTAGCTAACGACAAAGTGCCAGTTCAAGAAAAATTTAAGTAAACCAAAACATATGTAAATATTGACAGATATGAAGACCTTTTCACAACTAAGATGACAGTTAAACTGACCTTTCATTCAATTTGGATCATTGATTTCGGTCTTCATTCTTTAATGTGTAAGGAAAAATTACTACCGTGTGATATTTTGCACATGACATTGAACGCTTAGTATATTTTATATGATAGAAATGATATCGAACTTGTGAGAATAGCCCTCCTGGTGTTCAGAGTATCCACGTTTTGCTTGGACAGTTTAATCACTTGATAGGGGGTAGGTCTATCGGCGTTTTGTATTACAAATATTCTATCACAATTTTTGAGCACAACTTAGCCATGTGGGTTTCCTCATGATTTTGTAGTTTTTTTTTGCAGTAACGAATAAACGTGTTCTTTCTTTCTTGCTTTTTCTAAGTTTTCTCTCACCGTTAATAACCATGACAAAATAAACACACAAATGTCTTTAGAAAAAACGAATTTGTGTAGGTGTCACCCGCGATTTAAACCTTCATCATCGTACAAAAAGCGATGTTCTACCTGCTGAGCTATCACGGTTGATATAATGGTACGCAGGGTTTAAGTTTTATTTCAAGTTTTAAGTAAGTTTATAGCCGACGAAAAAAATATGAATCCAGCTCTGTATAAATCAGCGGTAGTTATTTAATCATATTTACATTAACCGGGCCAGCTACTCCGATCTTTTTCAAAATGCAACAGCGGAAGAAGTTCAATTTGGAAACACAATTGTACAACTTGACATTTTGCAATTGGATTTTAACATACACAAATTGGATAGCTGGTTGTTCTAGATGTTTCTTCTGCTTCGTTTTATAGGGTACTTCAGTTTTGGATGTTGAGGGGAAAAAGATGATTAAATAACGGTTGGGCTGTGTTGTGTCGGCTTAGAATAATACTGCCTCATTTTTGCCGGTGGGTGTACGTAAGAGGCGACTAACGGTGTTGGGGCTTTTAAGGGATTTTTGGGCGATGCGGTTGGAGACCCATCACCAATAACCTTTATTTTGCCATCTTTTCCCCACTCAACTTTCCAAAAGTGGCTGAGGAACTTCTAGTTCCTTAGCTCTGGCTACCCCTTATAGGGATTTACAGCCGTGAGTATATGTATGTATGTAAATATGAATGAGAAGAAGTTGCAAATAAGCCGTTCTGGTTTTCTCATGATTTTTGCCTCACTACACACGATTTTTAAAAAGCGTTGGTTTAGGTTTGATTTAGGAGGATTTTTACCCAAGCCTTTCTACATTCGAGAGGTTCCCACTGAGCTATAAAGTTTTTATGTTATGTAATACTCTAGAATATTTCAAAGTAAGTTTGGAAACATAAGGCTATTTTAGTTTCAGCTTACATTAATAATTCCAGCGCAACATAGCGACAGAATGGTTCAAGTTGAGAAACGTGACCGCGGCCCTCAATAAGTCTATTAAACCTTTTCCGTCATAATAGGTTAACTTTTGCATCCGTATTCATCAAAATGGTAGATTATTTTCTTTGTTACGCTCAAAAGATTTTTTTTATATTATATCGGCATAAATGCTTTGCGATGCCAAATTGGAGCGAACTAGCAAGTTTTGTTTACAGGTTGTTTCACACAAACTTACATTGGAAACTTTTAAGAGTAATTATTCCTCAATCATAAACATAATACTTTTTCACACCAGCCGTTTTACGTTTTTTTGATATAGTATTTATTTAACTAAATGACAGCCGGGATAGCTCAGTGGATAGAACACCACTGTAGTGCAGGCTATGTGTTTTCAAATCCCGGGTCGGGTCTAAACCAATTTGTTTTTTCTAAAGACATATGTGTGATAAATAAAGAATAAATAAAGGAAAGAAAACTTTATGAAAGAAATATTTATCAGTTATAATCCCCACTTGAGGTTTTCATGAACAAAAAGATTTAAATTAGACATATGTGTGGTTAATTAAGAATAGAATAGAAAAGAAAACTCTTTATTGCATATCAAATATGGAGAATCATTTACAAATACTCAGAATGAATTTAAAAAAAGTACAATTGGCGGTCTTATCACTAAAAGCGATCTCTTCCAGACAACCTTTGAACGGAGAGGTCAATAAATTAGAGTCATGTGAGATAGATGTACAACAACAATTTTATCATGGTTAATTTATCATGGTTATTAACGGTGAGGGACAAATCGCGAGGAAACCAATATGGCTAAGTTGTTTCTAGCCATGTGACAGTGTATTTGTACAAAACGTTGATAGGCCTGTCCCCAATCAAAAGAACGTGGGTACTATGAACACCAGGTGGCAACACCATGTGATGTTCAGAAGTATTAGTACTTCTGCTAACCCCTTCTGGGATATACGGTGTAAACGTTTGAGTTGAGTTGAATTTATCTAAATGTGCCTTTTATGGTTATCTTCTAATATCTTAACAACGCACTTTTGAGTTAGTACGTGACTAAGTAAAATCTTTAAAAAATTGCTATTTACATGTAAATACATACATACATACATACATATACTCACGGCTATAAATCCCTAGAAGGGGTAGCCAGAGCTAACGAATCAGAAATTCCTCAGCCACTTTTGGAAGTTGCGTGGGGAAAAGATGGTAAAATAAAGGTTGTTGGTGATGGGTCTCCAACCGCATCGCCCAAAATCCCTTAAAAAGCCCCAATACCGTTAGTCGCCTCTTACGTACACCCACCGGAAGAAAAGGGGTAGTGCTATTCTAAGCCGACACTACACAGCAAACAACAATACATAAAAAAAATAAAAAAATATGATTAATTTTCACGATCCTGACGAATCTCTTCATCATCTCTTGCTTCCCTCACATTAATTTATTCTTCTCATATTAGCCCTTTAACTCCTTTCACCTGCATAAATTAATTACTGTTTTATAATAAAACAAATGGTATACGTGTACGTATGCATGTATAGGGACTAATAATTTTGTCTTTGTAGTACGTGTGAAAAAGAACAAACACAGACATACATACATATACTCACGGCTATAAATCCCTAGAAGGGGTAGCCAGAGCTAAGGAACTTGAAGTTCCTCAGCCACTTTTGGAAGTAGCGTCGGGAAACGATAGTGAAATAAAGGTTGATGGTGATGGGTCTCCCCAAAAATCCCTTAAAAGCCCCAATCCGTTAGTCGCCTCTTACGTACACCCACCGGAAGAAATGGGGTAGTGCTATTCTAAGCCGGCACTACACAGCTATAACAACCACAGAATAATTTAAAAAAAGAAATAGAGAAATATTCCTATGATAAATATGATATCATAAATTCTATAATAGAAATAGACTCCAAGTCAACAACTTCGAATAACAAAAAAAGGTTACAAAGAAAACACACAAAAAATTTCAACGAAAACAGAACATTAAAGTTAAACAAACAAATAAAACAAAATAAGTTTCCCTCTCATGCAATAAGCAACAAAAGAACACTTGACTCAGCGTTTAATTATTTTACGTTTGCCCTACTCTTTATCTACTTGAAATAATCTCACATATTTTTTTAGGAATATATTGGATCTGACAGATCAACTGCACACAAAGGAGATATATCGAAATGTTTGAAACTTGATTTGAAGCGTCTGGACAAAGAGTTGATAGGAAATTCCAGTGCAGAAAAGCAAGTGCAATACGAAAATATTTTCTCGCATCCGTTTGGTTCACTATCGAGAAATAGTAAATGTCACTATCGCCTTAGCTTCCCAAACAATTAATCAAATTACTCATGACTCAGGACTCAAACGTTAACGCCGCTTATCCCCGAAGGGGTTAGCAGAAGTACTAATACTTCTGAACATCACGTGACATTGTCACCTGGTATTCAGAGTACCTACATTTTACTTGGACTGTGTACTCAGGTTTTAATTTACATACATACATATACTCACGGCTATAAATCCCAAGAAGGGGTAGCCAAAGCCAAGGAACTAGAATTACCTCAGCCACTTTTGGAAAGTTGAGTGGGGAAAAGATGGCAAAGTAACCGTTTTATTTATTATGCTGTGTAGTGTCGGCTTAGAATAGCACTACCCCATTTCTTCCGGTGGGTGTACGTAAGAGGCGACTAAAGGTATTGGGGCTTTTGAGGGATTTTCGGGCGATCCGGTTAGAGACCCATCACCAACAACCTTTATTTCACCATCGTTCCCCCACGCAACTTTCAAAAGTGGCTAAGGAATTTTCAATTCCCTTGCTCTGGCTACCCCTTCTAGAGATAAAAAGCCATGAGTATATGTATGTATTTTTATTTCTCAATTTTATTTTGCTTTAAAGAATAAATAAAGGTAAAAAGAATTCGGCACAGGCGGGATTCGAACCCGCGACCTCGGGTATACGCCCCCGTCGCTCTTGCCAATTGAGCTACCGTGTCAATGGCCGCCAGCGCGAAATTCTGCTTTTCTTTATTTCTTATACACGTTTTAGTAGTGTTTGCGATTCCTACCTCCGAATTTTTTACTAATTCGGAAGGCCACTAGTCTATCTTTTCAGATAGAATTCAAATGTTGAAAACGCCTAACTATCACATAATTTAAATCTTTTTGTTCATGAAAACCTCATGTGGGGATTATTACTAATAAATAAAGGAAAGAAAAATTTCGACACAGGCGGGATTCGAACCCGCGACCTCGGGTATAAGCGCCCGTCGCTCTTGCCAATTGAGCTACCTATTTTTTTATTCTTTATTTATTAGTAATAATCCGCACATGAGGTTTTCATGAACGAAAAGATTTAAATTAAATTATATATTTTGCTTTGTCCAAGGTAATTAAAATATCTTTCTTTCATTCATATTGTAGAACTAAGATTACGATCATACCACACCCTGACAAATCAACTATGAAACCCTTATTTTGGAGCAGTGATGTAAAACCAATTGACCCGTTTCGATATCGAGAAATAGAACGATATTTAATATAGAATTTAGATTAGGCGTTTTCAATTTCGGCAGGAGAACGGTTTCGATGAAATCCCGAGGAAATCCTTCATCAATAAACATTACACACGGGAGGAATTTTTATTGAATTCACTCATCGATATTGGTAATCAATTTTGCTTTATTACTTTCAGTATACATTCATATTTTTCTGTTATGGGTAACTTAGAAATTTACGCCACATTTTTGTCATGTGTAAAGCTTTGTTTTATCGGCTTACTAAGTGGGTGGGTGACTAAGAATTTGAGGTATTAAAAGTAATTGTATGGCAGTATGGATGAAGACCCATCGACAATTATCTATGTTTCCACAATCTAAAAAATACTTTAATATTCAAATGCTATACCAAAATTTAACATACATACATATACTCACGGCTATAAATCCCATGAAGGGGTATCCAGAGCTAAGGAATGAGAAATTCCTCAGCCACTTTGGAAGTTGCGTGGGGAAAAGATGGTGAGGTTAATGGTGATAGGTGTCCACCAACCGCATCGCCCAAAAATCCCTTATAAGCCCCAATACCGTTAGTCGCCTCTTAGGTACACCCATCGGAAGAAATGGGGTAGTGCTATTCTAAGCCGGCACTACACAGCAAAATTTAACATACATTCATATTATATATACTCACGCCATTTGTTTGTCATCAATATTTTCATATTTGCTCTTTTACAATTCACTCTTAGGATGACTACCTATTTTAAATCAAACATTTGGAACACTAAAATTCTTTATCATAATCTATCTATACTTATAATAAATCTGTAGAGAGGTCAATTCTGTACATGAAATATATTTTCAAAATAACCATCAGGTGGTGATTAGGGATCGATACTGATGCCAAAAATGCAATCAGTAAAAGTTTTGTCTGTCTGTCTGTCTGTCTGTCTGTCTGTCGGTTTGTATGTTCCTTATGGAAACAAAAACTACTCGACGGATTTTAACGAAACTTGGTACAATTATTCTTCATACACCTGCGCAGGTTTTTGTATACTTTCCAGCAGAGTAGTAAAGGGGAATTATGGGAAATTTTGGGAAAACGGGAGAAGTTACTCCATTTTTTAAGCTTCCGTCGCGTGTGCAGCCTCAATGGTTAAACTTACATAGAAGTCATGTGTGACGGAAATATTTTTCATAAAATTATCTAAAAAAAAATCCTCAACAGTTTATGTCTATCTTTTACGGTTGACTCACAATAACACGTGTAATTCCTGATAGCTTAGCAGTTCGGAACAATTTAATTATATTTGTTTACTCTTACGTTTGTAAACCTCTCACTCATCTTTAATTTAAAAAAGGTAACATTATTACCTATGCAATAAAAAAAGAATCATAGAAATCGATAGAGAAACACCGAAATTATACATAAAATAAGCCATCGCGCCCGTGACCAAAACCGAATCGTTACTAATTTACATATAACATACTAGATGGCGCCAGTAGTTGCATCCTACAACACGTAATGATTTATTTTTTAGATTGTTATAAATACTTCATAGCGTTTTATTCCAAAATTTGCTATTAAACGGAAAAACTGAACCGTTCTTTAAAGCGCATTCAAAATCACCAAACTACACTGTTTAGGGAGAACTATAAATTTAATAAATTGAATACATTGCGCTGAATTTCACAATGCTTGAGCAGTGACTGAAGAAAGAAACCTCAGATATTTAAAAAAACAGCGCTACCCGTGCGAAGCTGGGACGATCCACTAGTTAATTATAAAATTACATAACCAGTCTGAAAATAACCGTATGACAAACTTAAACAATTAGTCATTGAAGCACTCGGATTCTTAAAGCGATTAGAATCCTGGCTGTTAGAAAGAAAGAAAGAAAGAAAAAGAAAAGTTTTTTTTTTATTTAGTACACATATACAGTATTCAATGACATAATTCAAAGAAATGGTTTCGCTAAATTGGGCCCACATCAGTAATTTCTGATTTGTGTATAAGTATACACAAAATCAGAACTGGTTTTCATTATGAGCCCTACATGGTGATGACAGTACGTCAGCAGCTATCTTTATAAACTAGAAAATTAAAAACAAGTTAGAACAACCAAACAAACATATTTTCGCTTATTACTGAGTCATTTATCAAAATTGTGAATAAAAAATAAAAAAAACCTACTGTTCTGACTTACTTTTGCCTTAAATATTCTCTATTTAATGCAGATAAATTAGTTCCAGTTTAAGTTGCAATATAAATCTTACTGACTATTCTTTTCAGAGAATCAAGTCATTATGATGATTTATTTACAATCTTATAAAATTATATCCATCTGCTGACAGCACTAAGAATTGTAATAAATTATTGAAGTCACAACTGAAATTTTCATAATTTGGTCAGATTTATTGAAGTTAATTTATCATGGTTGTTAACACTAAGGGAAGAAACTTGTGAGGAAACCCACATGGCTAAGTTGTACTATGTTATGTGATTGTGTATTGGTACCAAACGTCGATAGACCTCCTCCCTATCACGCGAGTACACTGTCCATGCAAAACGTGGGTACTCTGAACACCAGGTGACAATATCACGTGATGTTCAGAAGTATTAGTACCTCTGCCAACCCCTTCGGGGATATTCGGCGTGAACGTTTGAGTTTGGGTTAATGAAGTTTGTTTTGTGATTAATTGTGTAATTGTGTCATGTAGTAATTCATATTAACATAACTTAATTATGTTTTCAATTTATTATATTTCATTATATTATAAGTACCAAGACCAAGTTAGTTAGTAAGTTAGTTGTAATGTTTATATAAAAATAAAGGGTTGTTAATATTTTATATTTATGAATTATATAGTTTTTTATTTTTAGTACGATTAATGAACCACGCATTATGACTTTAGAAAAGACAAATTGGTGTACCGACCCGAGATTTGAACCCGCGCATTTCTAAATAAAAAGAGGATGGTGTAACAATGTATCTCATTATTATGATGAGGATTGTATTATATTCCAAAAACAAGTGAACAAAATTTTCCTTCAAATAATATTAACAATAATTAAATTAAAATTACTTGCGGCCACTTTTGACTGGCTGCGTGTTGTCAGTGTATTCTTCTATTCATAAACGTATTTTTATTTATTTCGCAGCGGGATCTTATTCTATTACATGTTCAATTTTATGAAATTGAGACTCTAAAGTTTTAGGAATCAGACCTTAATTCAGCTCCAGGTTTGCACCACTGACTTTTCAAATTGACTTGCACGCGCAACGTGACATTTATTCGTGTTATTTTGATTGACATTTATTGGTGTTAAGACGCGACTCTTTGGGAGTTGATGAGGGTTTTTGGGCATTTTCGGTGATTGTTAGGCAACGTGACAGAAGGCTTATCACTAAACATTCGTTGATTAAAAAACGCTACGCACACAACTTCCAAAAAAAATCTAAGGAATTACATAATTTGTGGCCCAGTTAGAAATAGCATTGATACGAAGAAAGAATTAAACCAACCAACCCATTATCTAAATTTACCATACCACTCTTGAAACAAATTGATTATATAACATATCCAATATTATATCAAGACAGAAATGTTGCAATTTATATACGATAAACGGCTTCAAAATACCATTTCTTAAGACACGTTAAGAGCACTTCAACAAACTGGGTTTCGAAAAGCGGAAATTAAGGTCTATCTTCTAACGATACCAAACATCGAGCAAAGCAAAATGACCCTTATCTACAGCTACCTCATTTGTGACCAAGTTTTCTCATTTTTTAGCTCTAATGCGCTGTTTAGATTTGAAAGAAAGTAGCGCTATATGGCTACATAAAAAAAGCGTGTTAAAAAGAGAGTTATGTTTTTACAACCGTGATAGCCTAGTGGGTAGAACACTCGGTTAACGTGCAAACGACTAGTGTTCAAATCCTGGGTCGAGCCTACACCAATTTGTCTTTTCTAAAGACATATGTGTGGTTAATTTATCATGGTTGTTAACGGTGAGGGAAAACATCGTGAGGAAACCCACATGGCTGAGTTGTACTTAGTCATGTGACAGTGTATTCGTACAAAACGGCGATAGGCTTGCCCCCTATCACGTGAGTACACTGTCCATGCAAAACGTGGGTACTCTGAACACCAGGTGACAAAGTCACGTGATGTTCAGAAGTATTAGTACCTCTGCCAACCCCTTCGGGGATATTCGGCGTGAACGTTTATGCTTTATGCTTATTATGTTTTTACAACCATGGTTTGACCAGGTAAAGACAAAACGCGATATTTAAAAGGTAATTGATAGTTTCTTTGTGTTATTTAAAATACGAAATTACAGAAAAATATTATTTTACCATCGATAATTTGTTTATTTTTATAGGCGCACAATTTCAACCAAAGACTAAAAAAGCTGTGCAGTGTCGGCTTAGAATAGCACTACTCCATTTCTACCCACGGTTGTCGTAAGAGGCGACTAAGGGTACTAGGACTTTTTAAGTGATTGTTGGACGATTGGAGACACTTCACAAACAACTTTTATATTGAAATCATTTCCCTACTCAACTTCCAAAAATGGCTGAATAATTTCTTATTCCGAAGCTCTGTCTACTCCTTCTAGAAATTTATAGCCGTGAGTGTATGTACGTATGAATATTAAAAAAGCGCTAAAGCGCTTAGCAAGTAGCACCGTCACCTCCAATGAAGCAATCTATAAAGAATCGGCTATATTTTCAATTTGAGAAAACGATTCCGTCCAAAATTAGGTATTGATGTGTTTTCATCCACAAATAAAAGATTATTACACTTAATTTCGCGCCTTTATCCCTGAGTATTCCGAAGTCTGAATCTTTTGTTCTTTAGCAACTAAGGTGATGTAAGAAGTTTACTTTGTATTTATTATAACGACGAAAGATGTTCGCCGTGTAGTGCCGGCTTAGATTGTCGCTACCCCTTTCTACCCACAGGTGTCGTAAGAGGCGACTAAGGGTATTGGGGCTTTTTATTGGATTTTAGAGCGATGCGGTTGGAGACTCATCACCAAAAACCTTTATTTTACCGCCTTTTCCCCACTCAACTTCCAAAAGTGGCTGAGGAATTTATAATTCCTTGGCTCTGGCTACCCCTTCTAGGGAATTATAGCCGTGAGTATATGTATGTATGTATGTATAAGGTTGAAATACATAAGACTTTAAATACCTAAATTAATATCGGATAGAATATATAAATTCAAAAAGTCTAAAGTTTGTTTAACACAGTAAGCGAAATCAAAATACATAAGTTTTTTGAAACTAAATCCATTGAAACCATTTTTACTGTCATGATTGCGGTTTGTTTTGCATTTTATGGTGATGATGGTGATAGCGTAGTTCGTGAAAAGTGTGGTGTGAATGTGATATTGCAAGATGTTTGTATGTATGTATTGCGGATAAAACATGTGACACAAAGTAATAATAGTGACTCTAATCCTTTTATATTAAACAAGAGAGGTTTGCTGTGTAGTGTCGGCTTAGAATAGCACTACCCCATTTCTTCCGGTGGGTGTACGTAAGAGGCGACTAACGGTTTTGGGGCTTTCGAGGGATTTTTGGGCGATGCGGTTGGAGACCCATCACCAACAACCTTTATTTCACCATCTTTTCCCCACACAACTTCCAAAAGTGGCTGAGGAATTTCTGATTCCTTAGCTCTGGCTACCCCTTCTAGGGATTTATAGCCGTGAGTATATGTATGTATGTATGTAAGAGAGGGTGAATTTTGTGAACCAGCCTGTGTCGCGATGCTAAGAGCTAGAAAATTGGTACCAAATTGAAGGTCTCCATCTGAAGTTTTTCCACTTCTCGATCTGAAGAACTCATACATTTTCCATAACTGGATTAGTTAAATTTGTATTAAGAATAACCTTACTTTCCATATTACTGAGTCCACATATTCTGTTATCTCGCACCCATGGTTCTTGTATCTGTCGCAGGCGGATTATATAATCCGCCGTTTTACATTACGGCTAGCCGTTTTCTAAAACAGCGCCGTTTTGTTATGCGGCGGTTCCAGCATTAGCCGGATTGAATGCGGCTAGATATAAAACCGCCGGTTTGCATTCGGCGCCATATGTCATTCAATACGGCTAGCCAAAATGTATAAAAGCGAGAGATTAGCCGCCACTTTGAAAGTTTTTAGTTCCGATTCTTAACAATCGTAGCGCTACCTGATATAACAACAACAATGGCGAGTGGGTTGTTAAATTGCGAAGTTTTGAGTGAATTAAACTATGAAAACGTTATAAATATGTCAGTTAACAGTGACTTTGTGAAACAATGTCAATACAGATTTAAAATACAAATAATGAATTAAAGGTGTTCGCTCCGCTGCGGTTCGCTCACTCGTTTTATACATAACCTAACCTAACCTAGCTAAATGTGACCTAGCTTTTCTTCCCTGCAGGGGCTTTCGCCCCCCAACACATCCAAACAGAACTTATTTTTTTTATGCAGACTAATCATTATGATTTTAAACGGTATGTGAAATATTTTCGAACCTCCGATGATAGGAGTTAAAAAGTTGTGTAAGAAAAAGCGCACCGAGTATAAGTACGATGCGGCTAAACGTGGGCCGCCTTATTGAAGAACGTATCGCAATAACATTCCGGCTAATGCTTGAACCACCGCATTACAAAACGGCGCTGTTTTAGAAAACGGCTAGCCGTAATGTAAAACGGCGGATTATACAATACAATCCACCTGCGGCATATCTATTACAACGTCCGCGGGAATATAAATATAAAAAAAAAAAACAGAAGTTAAGATAGTGTTTTGGTATTTTGGATGTAAACCGGATGCAAAAAATGTAGTCCACGCGGACGTAGTCGCGGGCAAAAAGCTAGTAACAATTAAAGCAGAATAATAATAACTAGCTTTATGCCCGTGGCTTTTTGCTAGATTTAATATCTAAAGTAATTATTGTTTTTTCGATAGGTAATTCGGTGTCGTTTAGATTGTTATAGTTTAGTTTAGGATTTTTTTGGTTCCTAGCATTTTTCATTGAAATGAGTATTTTATAAATTCAGGTTTTAGGCAGTAGCTGAATAATATTAAGGCTAGCGCCAACTGTATCGCCAAATAATCACTTAAAAAGCCTTAATGTCTTTTATATCATTTACAACGCCCGTGAGAATATGAATATAAAAAACAGAAGTTGACACAGTGTTCCGGTATTTTGGATGTAAACTAGATGCAATAAATGTAGTCCACACGGACGAAGTCACGGGCAAAAAGCTAGTATTAAATATATTGTAGAGCTAGTATCTCATTATACAAGTTTAACTTAGTTTAGGGCTAACTTGATTTGTGTTTGTAACTTGAAAAGCGACATGATAGTCCAGTGGGTAGAACACCCGCGCGAAAAACAGAAGGGCGTGAGTTCCAATCCTGGGACGGGCCTACACCAATTTGTCTTTTCTAAAGTCATATGTGTGGTTAATTTATCATGGTTGTTAACGGTGAGGGAAAACATCGTGAGGAAACCCACATGGCTGAGTTATACTTAGTCATGTGACAGTGTATTCGTACAAAACGGCGATAGGCCTGCCCCCTATCACGTGAGTACACTGTCTAAGCAAAACGTGGGTACCTTCTCTGGAAACTAGATGGCGCTTGCCATGTGAGTTCAGGAGTATTGGTACCCTTGCCAACCCCTTCGGGGATAAACGGCGTGAACGTTTATGTTATGTTATGTTATGTTTGATTTGTGTTTAATATGTCGGTATATATTTATTTATTAAATAATTAAAATAGAAAATAAGGTTAACATACATAACATAACATGAACGTTCACGCCGAATGAAAATAAGGTTACTGATTTAAAAATAACTTCTCTTGAATTGGCTTCATATAAATGTTTCGGTCAGAACAAGGCATACTAATAGGGAAATATCGGTGAGTTTGCCCTAGCTCGTTACAACAAATGAAAAAAAAAACTATTCAAAATTTCAATCATTCTAGCGTCTTCTTTCACTCGGATAAGTCCCTGAGAGAAAACGTGCAATAAGAAGTAATGAATCGGAAATGTGATTTATTTTTAATGCCACCAACTTCGGATGGTGACTGGTAAGACCTATAATGCTATATGAAGATACACCGAAACCTATTCCTGGCATCTAGACAAAAATATAACAACTTACAAAAATCCCAAACTTAAATAAAATATTCAATCCCTAAAATACTTGAAACTAACTTTAAATTTAAAAAATACAGCGTCATATTTCGCACTTTACAAAACAAACTCTAACTCTAGAAAACTTTTTTTCATTACCATTGAAAACTACCGCTACGCGACGCCATTATTGTACCGGAAGCTCGGCCATTTTTCCAAAGCGCACTTCCTGTCTGCAGCATGAGCCAGACAGGATAAAAAAAGGTTTTACAAGAACCCAGTGATTTATCACAGGCTGTAAAGACATCAGATAGGGTAACAAAGATGCCTTCATTTTGTACTAGCTACCGAAGAATAGTGTTTTAATTATGCAGTATTTTTACTTCGATTTTTATATAACTGTATACGTTTTTTATAGAGTAGTCTTTAGATCACAGTATTCTAAAGGTATTAGGAGTTATTTATTTATTTCATGCATACATACACTCACGGCTATAAATCCTTATAAGGGGTACCCAGAGCTTTAGAATGAGAAATTCCGCAGCCACTTTCGGAAGTTGTGTCGAGTTAAGATAGTAAAAAAAATGTTTTAGGTGATAGGTCTCGTAAAAATTACTTAAAAAGACCCATAGCCAACACTAAACCGGTACTTTTTTTATTACATACATACATATACATATATTTACTCACGGCTATAAATCCCTAGAAGGGGTAGCAAGAGCTAAGGAATTGAAAATTCCTCAGCCACTTTTGGAAAATTGAGCGGGGAAAAGATGGTAAAGTAAAGGTTGTTGGTGATGAGTCTCCAACGGCATCGCCCAAAAATCCCTTAAAAGCCCCAATACCGTTAGTCGCCTCTTACGTACACCTATTTTTCTTATTCTATAAAATAATTATACTCACGACTGTAAATCCAAAAAAGAGTCAGCCAAAGCTTTTCCTCAGCTACTAAAGGAAACGCAAAAATGATGCTATTGGTTTGTTTTGCGATCTTACGAAGGCATTTGATTGTGCAGATCATGAAATCCTTTTTATTAAATTAGAACATTATGACATACAAGGTGACGCACTTAAATTAATAAAGTCTTACTTTTTGGATCGGATACAGAAAGTGCAGATCAATAATGCAATATCACCTGGAACTCATGTAAAAATGGGTGTTCCGCAGGGTTCTATTTTGGGCCCATTTTTATTTTTAGTTTATATTAATGATTTGGCGTATGATAGGGTGGTAAGAAAGTGTTTATGGGAGGTGTTATCCAAGTTCGGTTTGGGGAGTCGACTTATACGTGCACTGGTATCACTCTATGAGAATTCCAGTGCATATGTGAGAGTAAACGGGGAAAATACTGACTGGTTCGGGATCTCTCGGGGTGTCCGACAGGGTTGTGTAGCTTCCCCGTGGCTCTTCAATTTGTTCATGGATGACTGTTTAACAGAGTTGCGTGAAAGTGATTATGGATTGAGAATGGGTGGATTCATCATTAAATGCCTTTTATATGCCGACGATCAAGTGCTACTTGCATCATCGATAGTAGAGCTGCAAGAGATGATGAATATTGCATGTGCGTCTTTTGAAAAAAAGGGAATGAGGGTGAATGTGGATAAAACAAAAACTATGGTTTTTGAGAGAGAGGTGAATATGACCGAATGCGTGATTGAGATTAATGGTAAGAAAGTGGAACAAGTGAAAGAGTTTGTATATTTGGGAAGTTTGTTTACTAGGGATGGAAAGTGTGATGAAGATATCGAGAGAAGAGTGAAAAAGGGTAATGCGGTAAATGGAGCACTGGATAGTCTAATGTCTAGTCAGTCGGTGTCTGAAAAGGCCCGAATGGCTGTGCATGATGCTGTCCTCGTTCCTACGCTTATGTATGGCAGTGAATGTTGGGTGTGGCAGAAGAAGCATAAAAGTAGAGTGAATGCAGTAGAAATAAGATCCCTCAGAAAAGTGTGTAATGTAAGGTTATGTGATCATGTGAGGAATGATGTGATTCGTGAAAGGTGTGGTGTAAAAGATGATATTGTAAGAAAGATAGAAAAAGGAATGTTGAGATGGTTTGGGCACGTAGAGAAGATGGATGACAGTAAATTGGTGAAAGAGATATATAGAGCCAATGTGGAAGGTAATGTTAGTAGAGGACGACCTCGGAGGACACATTTGGATCAAATAGAACATGTGCTCAAAAAGGCAGGTGTCCGCAGTATGAAGAATAAAAGAGCATGTATGAAAAGATTGATGGATGTAAACGAAGCCAGAGAGGTTTGCCAGGATCGTACAAAGTGGCGATCGATAGTCTCTGCCTACCGCAATGGGAACTAACGGCGTGAGAATATGTATGTTTGTATGTATGTATTAATGATTTGCCGTTCATGGTCGAGAAAATGTCCGAGATAGTGTTATTTGCTGATGATACTTCTTTAGTATTTGACGTTGAAAGAAATAATCAGAATATTGACGAGGTGAATAACACGGTTTCAGAGATTCAAACATGGTTTGCTTCCAATAATCTTGTACTGAATGGTAAAAAAACCAAATGCATTAAATTTGTATTACCTAATGTTAGGTGCGTTGATAACGAAATAATTTTAAATAATGAAAAGTTAGTATTTTCGGATAACTCAGTTTTCTTAGGGATAACTCTGGACTCCAAGCTCCAATGGGGACCCCACATTAGCTCACTAGCTGGCAGGCTAAGTAGTGCTGCATATGCCGTTAGGAAAATAAGACATTTGACAGATGTACAGACAGCTCGATTAGTTTATTACAGCTATTTTCATAGTGTAATGTCTTACGGTATTTTACTCTGGGGCAGAGCAGCTGATGTTGGTTCCATATTTATTCTCCAAAAGAGAGCAATAAGAGCTATATACAATTTGAGATCCCGAGATTCCCTGAGGGAATTGTTTAAAACAATAAATATAATGACGCTGCCATGTCAATATATTTATGAAAATATTATGTATGTAAGAAAAAATCAGGCCTCTTTTGTGAAAAATTGTGACAGACATATTCGAAAACTGAGATGAATGAATGATGAAGTGGCTTGGTGTCATCAGTGCTCTGTGCAGGATGTTTCCGGGCTAACACCAAAATTGTAATGGACGTAAAAAAAGATGTGTGTTGCCGAGTTTCTTACGGGTTCTTCTCTTAACAAAACACCTTCCGAATCCGAAGTAAACTTAGTATTAAGTTAAAATTTGACGTTCAAAAATCAAAGATTTATCTTTCTTTTTTGAAATAAATGATTATTTTATTTTATTTATTTTAACTTACTGGAGGGAAGGGATACTGACATTCTGAAAAAAACAATTTAGTGTAGGCCTGACCTACGATTTGAACCCTCATCGCCTGTTCGATAAGCGGTGTTTTACCCACTGAGCTATCACGATTGCTGATACCATAATCTCTTATTTTTGCTTTCGTTCCATTTTCTTTCTCTTGACACAATTTGTAAACACAAAAGAAAAGCTTTAACCCTCTGCACCCCTTATGCATGATTATGTCTCTAATGGCGTCTGAAGACAATTGTGAGACTTCAGTTTTCTTTGTTGTTGTAGGGTTAATCTGCGTGACGTCACTATCTCGTTATATTCTTTACTTCAAAGCTGAATCGGTCAAGTTATACTTTTGAACTTGGAATAGGGTGCATGGTTTAGTGATGAGCGGCGAGGTTCGCAGAATTATAATTAATACAGAGACATACTACATGATAGTCCAGTGGGTAGAACACCCACCTGAAAACAGAAAACAGAAGGGCGTAAGTTCCAATCCTGGGTCGGGCCTACACCAATTTGTTTTTTCTAAAGTCATATGTGTGGTTAGTTTATCATGGTTGTTAACGGTGAGAAAACCCACATAACTAAGTTGTACTTAGTAATGTGACAGTGTATTCGTACGAAAACGGCGATAGGCCTGCCCCCTATCACGTGAGTACACTGTCCAAGCAAAACGTGGGTACCTTCTCTGGACACTAGATGGCGCTGTCATGTGAGTTCAGAAGTATTGGTACCTCTGCCAACCCCTTCGGAGATAAACGGCGTGAACGTTTATGTTATGTTATAAATATACTCAAGGCCATAAATCCCTAAAAGGGGTAGCCAGAGCTTCGGAGCTAGAAACTCCTTAGTCATATTTGGAACTTGATAGAGGAGAAGATGGTAGAAATAAAGTATCATTGGTGATGGGATTTCAACCGCATCGCCAAAAAAACCACTTAAAAATGCCAATACCCTTAGTCACCTAATAACACACCCGTTGGTAATAATAGGTTGTGACATTCCAAGCCGGCACTACACGGCAAAACCTAACTATAGATGAACGTAAGGAATAAAAAAGTATGTTTACTGCATCGCTCATAAATGCACGTTAAACGCAACCTAAAGACGCTTTGTCAGACACTTTTTAACATTTTCTTTTATACATTTTCAATTGTTACAAATCTCGGGGCAACTCCTTTCATTATAACATCAGATAGCGCAAACTTTCTTTACTTCTGAAGTCGTTTTGTTTCAGCGAAATTTATTTTTTGTGTATTGTGGCTTTAATTTGTAGCGAAGTCTTTCCATTTTTGTTTATGTAACACAAAATTATTATTTTATTGATGCGGTGGTTTGTTTTGAATGAATATGTTTTTACATACATACATATACTCACGCTATTAATTCCCATTGGGGTAGGCAGAGACTATCGATCGCCACTTCGTACGATCCTGACAAACCTCTCTACCTCCTGTTTTTATGCCGTGTTATGCCGGCTTAGAATGTCACTACCCCATTTCAGCCCGTGGGTGATCATTAACCCGAGTCACCGAGAACCCTCATTTTACTTCTATCTTTTCCTAACTCAACAGAAGCAGCTCTGGCTACCCCTCTTAGGGATTCATAGGCGTGAATGTATGTATAATTGTATGTATGTATTTTTTTATGTGACCTTGGTATCTCAATGAGAGCACTACTGCTTGTCATGCAGGAAACGTGAGTGCAAATCCTTAAGTGCTTAAGTGTAAACCCGACGCTTACACTAATGTGTCTTTTCTTAAGTCAGATTTGTGTTTATATTATCAAGGTTGTTACCAGTGAGGAAATCATTGTGAGGAAACCGATATGGCTGAGTTGAACTAATTCCTAATTCATTTGCCGGCTTGCCCTTAATTGCGTGGAGACACTGTCCCAGCAGAACTTAGGTTCTCCGAACCTCTGGTGATAAAAAAAATACGAGATTTTTAGCAGTAGTAGTATTTCTGCCACCAGTTAGGGAATTTAGTTGCTGAACGTTAAGATGAGTTGATTATATTTTTATGTCAAGGGATTTTTTTGTGTGGCGCACTAAAATAAGAAAATCTTTATTCACCGTGTATTGTTGGAGGACATCCTCCCGTCGGTATCGTAGGGGACTATTCTTTGGTCCTTCACCAATACATATGCCACGCCGTATTCATAGCCAGGGGAACGCCAATGAAAATGGTCTCAAAAGTACGTGATTCGTGCTTTTATGCACCTAAAACCTGGCAAAACAAACATACTTTCTGAAATAGAATGTTGAAATATGACATTGTGCAACAATCTTAATAACTTCCACAAAATTTACACATACATACATATACTCACGGCCATAAATCCCAAAAAGGGGCAGCCAGAGCTTCAGATACCAGATACTCTTCAGCCACATTTGGAAGTTGATAGGGGACAAGATGGTAGAAATAATTCCTAAACATTGCACAATCAACATATTTTCTGCAATATAGTGTTGAAAAATGACATTATGGAACAAACTAAATGACCCCACCAAAAATAAGTACCACATCCAAATTTCCTACCCATCAACTAACTAATATATTTTTCATGTTTTTTGTTGCAAAGTCCAATCCAAATTGATATCCATAACAATCAAACATCAGTAACAATCGGAGGCCATTTGTCAAAGTCACAGGCTGGAGCGTCCATATTAATTATACTGCAAATGATAAACGTCATCAGACGACACAACCCTACATGTATTATATTGTACATATAGGATTGAAGTATAGAGCATATGTGCAGAATTATTACATTTGTGAAATAGTTTAAGAGTTCAGTATATATTTTTGCTGTGTAGTGTCGGCTTAGAATAGCACTACCCCATTTCTTCCGGTGGGTGTACGTAAGAGGCGACTAACGGTATTGGGGCTTTTAAGGGATTTTTGGGCGATGCGGTTGGAGACCCATCTCTAACAGCCTTTATTTTACCATCTTTTCCCCCCACAACTTTCCAAAAGTGGCTGAAGAATTTCTAATTCCTTAGCTCTGGCTACCCCTTTTAGGGATTTATAGCCGTGAGTATATGTATGTAAGTATATTTAAGAGTTCAGTATACTATTATTTGTTTTTTACGATTCGATTTGCGAGCGATTCTAAGTGGTTTTTAAGCGATGCAGTTGGAAACTTTGTTTTACAATCTTCCAAAAGTGACTGAGGAATTGCTTACTCCGATATTCGGGCTACCCCTTCTAGGAATTTATAGCCGTGTGTATGTATGTATGTGATTAGCAATGTAAAATCTTGAATATAATAAACAAAGACCCTAACATTTCTCCATACTTATAACACGGCTGTAGTTTCCAGAAAGGAGTAGCCAGAGCTTCAGAATTCGAAAGTTAAATATACTTTACCCAACAATAACTTGTTGATTTATATAACATACATACATACATATACTCACGGCTATAAATCCCTATAAGGGGTAGCCAGAGCTAAGGTATAAAAAAATAATCAGCAACTTTTGGAAAATTTAGTCGGAAAAAGATGGTTAAATAAAGGTTGTTGTTGATGGGTCTCCAACCGCATTGCCCAAAAATCCCTTAAAAGCCCCAATACCGTTAGTCACCCACCGGAAGAAATGGGGTAGTGCTATTCTAAGCTGACACTACACAGCACTAGCAGCAATTTAAATAAAAAAGTGATATTTAGATGGTTAGTGATGAGGTTAGAATGATCCACCAATGATCCTTAATGTTTATATCTTTTCCCTTTTATATTTCCAAAACAGAGCATTTTAGCCAATGTGGAAGCTAATCTTAATAGAGGACAACCATGGAAGACACAGTGGAACCAAATTGAGAGTGTGCTCAAAAAGGCAGGCGTCCGAAGTATGAAGAATAAAAGAGCATGTATGATAAGATCTAATGGTGGAAACGAATCTAAAGAGGTTTGTCAGGATGTTACAGAGTTGCATTAAATAGTCTCTGCCAATCTCAATGGGAAATAATGGCGTTAGTATATGAATGTATGTATGGCGTGAGTATACGTATGTATGTATGTAGAGCATTTTGCTCTTTGAACCGTAGTACCAGAGAGGCGATATTAGCGTATGCATAATCATTATTTTGCAACGCCATTATTATTTTCGGGATATCCAAAGAGTACATATAAGCTGTTATGTAAACCGCTGTATGATGAGTGTTTGTCAAAGTGATGATGTTGACTTTAGCTTGAGGCATCTCTTTAATAACAGCGAAATATTGTGCAGTCGCTTGCAAACAATAATTTAATGCGCACTCACTACATGTTGGTGTTTTCCCTGTGAAATTTATTAACAAAAGTTGTTGTCTGAAAATATAAATACATAGATTTGAGGCTATACATCCCTAGAAGGGGTAGCCAGAACTTCGAAATAAGAAATTTAGTAGCCATCTTTGGAAGTTGAGTAGGGCAAAGATTTTAACATAAAGGTTGTTGGTGATGGGTCTCCAACCACATCGCCCAACAATCATTTAAAAAGCCCCAATGCCCTTAGTCGACTCTTACAAAAATTAAAAGTTAGAAACGGGGTAGTGGTATTCTAAGCCGACACTAAACAAAATAATTGTTTAAAAAGTCGGTAAAAAAATTGTTCGGTAGTTACTGTCTTGACAAAACTGGAAATGGATTAGAAACATTTATTTTACTATAAAACGGTACCCTAAAAGAATCATTTTTCCTCATATACGCGTGAAGATTATCTTGGTGATATTTAGCTGCACACAGCTACATGTTAGTCTGATATTACCGTTCTTCCCGTAGATGTATGTAAGAGGCGACTAAGGGTATTGGGGCATTTTGGGTGATCCAGTTGGAGACCCATCACCAACAACCCTTATTTTACCAACTTTTCCCCACTTAACTTAAACTAAAAGCTGATAAGGAAAATTTTAATTTCTTAGGTCTGGCTGCCCCTCCTAGGGATTCAAAGTCGTGAGTATATGTATGTCTTCATTAAGAAATCAAATCCTCAGATCTATTTTCCCTTAGAGACGTTACAAAATTAAACAACTTTGGTTTTAATTTCAAATCTTCTAAAGACATTGGTTATTTTTTTCATTGCAATAAACCTGTCTAGTTTCTATATTTTCACTAATTGTTTTCATTGGGATAGGTTTCATAAATTAATAGGTTTTCACTGTCGATCGCCACTTTGTACAATCTTATTAAACATCTTGAACATCGCTTCCAGAGCCATAGTACCGTCTGCAACTGCAGAGGATAACCACGAATACGCATTATGATCAAGTAAAGAATGTGCTCAAAAATACAGATATCCGAAAACTGAAGAATCAAAGGACGTTATATAACTGAAGCTAAAAAGATTATCCAGGACTGTACAAATTTGCGTTGTAGAATCTCTGCCTTCCTCAACGGGAACCAATGGCGTGACTATTGGTTATATGACTATTAATTGCCGTGTAGTGCCGGCTTAGAGTGTCGCTACCCCTTTCTACCCACGGATGTCGTAAGAAGCGACTAAGGGTATTGGGGCTTTTTATTGGATTTTGGGCGATGCGTTTGGAGACCCATCACCAAAAACCTTTATTTTACTATCTTTTCCCCACACAACTTCCAAAAGTGGCTGAGGAATTTATAATTCCTTGGCTCTGGCTACCCCTTCTAGGGAATTACAGCCGTGAGTGTATGTATGTATGTATTTTACGACGTCCGTGGCTAGACGATAGTTGACTAGCTTCGCGGTCCGGAGGTAGCGGGTTCTATCCCCGTTGAAAGCAACATTGGTGTGATGAGCATAAAAGTATGTTTCTTAGTCTTGGATTTTAATATTTAGTTATATTTATAAGTTTACATACACACATATACTCACGGCTATAAATCCCTAAAAGGGCTAGCCAGAGCTGTGGAATTAGAAATTCCTCAGCCACTTTTGAAAAGTTGCATGGGGAAGAGATGGTAAAATAAAGGTTGTTGGTGATGGGTCTCCAACCGCATCGCCCAAAAATCCCTTAATAGCCCCATACCGTTAGTCGCCTCTTACGTACACCCACCGGAAGAAATGGGGTAGTGCTATTCTTAGCCGACACTACACAGCAACACACTACACAGCACTACTGTTTCTTAGTCTTGGATTTTAATATTTATATCAAATTAAATATGTCGTTGAATTAGTATCCCATAATACAAGTTCTACTTTATTTGGGGCTTACTTGATCTGAGATTAATATGTCTGTATACATTTTTATTAATCTAAGTATTTTAATGGACTTATTAACTTAGCCAATGTGAAGCTTTCATTTCCATTCATTTGCAAATAGGTATCTTATATAATTTACCCAAGCTTTCCTTTAAATAAATTGGAAGCAAACGTAATGGAAATACAAGAAATATTAATCAATGAACCCTCTTGAACAAAAAATAAAGGAACAAAAAGCCTGTAATCAATAAAGGTTTAAGTGGGAATGTAAATAAGTTATTTTTAATTGACCAAATTGCCTTGAAGTAATTGTAATTGAAAATCAACTAACCGTAGCCCTAGGGATTTTCCTTATAGAGTTTTAGTTGTTAATATTATTTAGAGGTCTGCTTTGTAGTGTCGGCTTAAAAGAGTACTAACTAATTTCTTCTAGATTTTTTCACAGGTATCAAAAGAGGGGACATCGGATTTGGGGGCTTTTTAAGTGATTTTTTATATATTAAACACAATCAATAGTTACTTCTTGAGATCCTGGCAAGAATTCCTGACCTTATTTTACAAATTTCTTTCCTTTCAATTCTTCATACTTCAGACGCTTTTATTATTTTGCATTCTCTGTACATACGAAGTAATCTAATGTTTCCTACTTTATATATCCGTTTTTCCAATTTATTTTTATACGCACATATACATACATATACTCACGGCCATAACTCTCGAAAAGGGGTAGCTAGAGCTTCATAGCTGAAAACTCCTAAGACTATTTGGAAGTTGATAGGGGACAAGATGGTAGAAATAAAGTATAGTTTATGATGGGTTTCCAACTACATCGCCCAAAAACCACTTTAAAAGCCCCGTACCCTTAGTCGCCTGTTACAACACCCGTGGGTAGAAAGGGGTAGCAACATTCTAAGCCGGCACTACACGGCCCGGCAATTTATTTTTATCTAATACTCATAAAACGTCAGTAGAGGATCCCGTCCGAGTCTCCCTAACCACGGAGGACTCATTTAGATCATATAGGTATCTCTGCATACCCAAATGCGAATCAATAGCGTGAGTATACATACATACATATAGTCACGGCTATAAATCCCTAGATGGGGTAGCCAGAGCTAAGGAATCAGAAATTCCACAGCCACTTTTGGAAAGTTAAGTAGGGAAAAGATGGTAAAATAAAGGTTGTTGGTGATGGGTCTCCAACCTCATCGCCCAAAAATCCCTTAAAAGCCCCAATACCGTTAGTCGCCTCTTACGTACACCCACCGGAAGAAACGGGGTAGTGCTATTCTAAGCCGACACTACACAGCGTGAGTATAAGGATGTATATATCCTCATAATATATGTATGAAAATTATTTATCAGGATTAACGAGGAACACTTAAGGTTCTGTGGGAGTTATCAATGGATCTTTTAATTAATGCTGTCAAATGCAGACGGACATGAACTCGCGTTTCTAACTTTACAAGTATAAAATTGAATTTTGTACATGTATATTTTTTATTAGGAGCTAATCGTGATGTTTGTTTAATATAACATGCTTTTAATAAAATATAACTTTCTATAAACGTTTCTTGAGAAAGGTTTTGATAGCAATAATGTTTTTAGAATACAAATGTATTTATTGATTTTACATGCATATACTCACGACTATAAATCCCTTAACGGGGTAGCCAGAGCTTTGGAATGAGAAATTCCTCAGCCACTTTTGGAAGTTGATCGGGGAACAGATGGTAATAATAAATGTTTTTGGTGACGGGTCTCCAACCACATCACCCAAAAAATTATTAATTTTATTTTTGTAATATAGGTTTAACAAGAAATATAAATAGATACATTTAATTTTTAAGAGTTTAATTTACAAATCTATCATCTAATAAATCTGCCTACCATAATCATTTATTTAATGACCTAAGCATCCTAAATATTTCTGGAAAAGATCGCTTGAAGATATAAGACTAATTGTCCAATCAAGAATACAATAGCAGTAAAATATAACTTTAAATCACCGTAAAGTAATAACATTATCTCACCACCCAGAAGTTGGCTGGATGAGTTAATTTAGTAAATAAGACCGCCAATTGTTCATTAATCTAAGAACATCTACTCTGTAAAAATTTTTTTCCTATTCTAACAAAACGATGATGATAACAAAATGATAAAGAGTTTTATATACAAAATTTAACGTGATAATTTTTTAAGAGCTTATTCCATTTGTCTGAATGAAGACGTCTGAAAGCCACAGAATCTGAATTCAGACTAGTGGAATAACGTTCAAACTGAAATTTGTGTAGTGGAATAACAAGCGTCTGCGGCAGTAACTTTGAAGGACGTCTGAATTCAGCAACAACAAAGTGTAATGGAATAAGCTCTTTAGATTGATGAGTGCTGCTTGCATACCGATGTGGTCTATTTAGATCGCTGCTGCCATACCAAGAATTCAAATACTCAACGTTGATGACGTATATCTCCGAAGGTGTGGCAAAGGTACTAATACTTCCGAACATCACATTACATATCATATTAGTAACCATATTTTGCTTGCACAGTACAATGGACGATAGAGTACATGGGACGAATTACAACGCAGCCATTAAGGTTTCACATCGTTAACAAGCTTTATAAATTAACAAATTTGTGTTTTTTGGATAGAACATACATACATTTGTTAAGCCGCACTATCATAACATAGTGCTGCGCCTTTCCCAAAGGGTTGGTAAAGAATATAATTAAAAGGACTGTATTTTATAGGTGGCGACATCTGGTGTAAAAGATGTACATTAAAACCATCAGAGGCATGTTGATATTGATATGTTAAGTTAGATCCTACTATTGCTCAACAGATGTCGCTAGTAAATTACGTAATAAAGAATATTCTCGATCAATGTAAAACAACCGTTAGGAACATTAGAACTTTCTGTTTCTTCCAGAAACATTCGAATTAATAAAGTACCGTTTTAACGGTCGATTGCTATGTATTCTAGAAGCTTCCGCTATTGTTGTACAGAGGGCACTTGTAATGCCCAATTATTCAAATGATCACAATTAATACAGAACTTGAAGAGAACACAAGCTAGTTTCATTATTCCTGGACACGGAACCCCCCAGACAGAGGACGTCGGCGCATTTCCACCTCTACGAGTAACCATTTGGCGCCCAACGTAAAAAGGAAGAAAAGTAAATACCTGAGAGAAAATAGCTGGAATCCTGCTGAGGCTGCGTCGTTTTGGGTCAGAAAAACCACCGAAGGAGAAGATTGAGAAGCTACCAGGATTGTGAGAGGGCTAAGTATCGGCCTGAAATCGTGAGTTGGTTGTTTTTTCCTATCTTTCCTCATTCCTTTAGGGTTAACTCTGTCTGGGAGGTTATGTTGTATTTGTAATTGAATTCCTCTTTATTTCGTTAAAATCTCGTTTAGACCGCTTATGTTTATCGCTGTGTTCATTTAAACCGTGTTTATTGTCATTTTATTGCTATACCGTTCTAAAATTTATACCGTTACCCGTTAAAAAGAGGAAGGCGTCGTAAACGCTTTTCGATCAGATATACTAAATATCTATCCACGGATAACGTGTCTCAGCTAAAAGAGGAAGGCGTCATAAACGCCTTTCGATTAGATATACTAAATATCTATCCGCGAATAACGTGTCTTAGTAGCTTGAAAAGAGGAAGGCGTCGTAAACGCTTTTCGATTAGATATACTAAATATCTATCCACGGATAACGTGTCTTAGCTCGGGATGAGTGTCCTAAACACTAATCCCGCGGGTGAAATGTACCAAGAATGTGACGAAGAAGGTCCAACAATAGAACCTGAAGGTCACAAATTAAAAATCCTTAAAAAACAGCGATCTACTTGTAAACTGAAACTCACTTTATTTAAAAAGTGGGTCAGCACCCCCAAAGTAAAATTGAAACTTTAAGTGATAACTTAGATGAGGAATTAATGACTAGGAAATCTTATTATCAATAATATTATTATGTATAAAATAATTATTATAAATTAAATTCAATAGTTAAACGATTAATTAGTCAAAATCATGACGATATGTATAGCGTTGCTCACATATGAGGAGTTTTCAACAGCACTTACTCAGATAGAGGGAATCCTAAATTCCCGACCTCTTTGTCCCATACCCAATTCCAATTCTGACAATTTCCCAACCTTAACACCAGCTCACGTCTTATTGGGCCGATCACTGACAGCCCTCCCAGACCACGACCTGACTGATGTACCAGAATGTTTTGTCAACTCCACCAGATATACCAGAGCTTCTGACGGCGGTGGTCCAGCTTTATATCCTGGGAACATCGTGCTGATCAAGGACAGCAGGACACCCCCGTGTCAGTGCCGCCTGGGGAAGATCGAGCAAGCTCACCTCGGGGCGGATGACGTCGGTCGAGTGGCTACCATTAAAACAGCCAACAGGCTTATAAAGCGGGCATTCAACAATATATGTCCGTTACTACTACCATCACAAATGTAAATTTGGGAAGTTGGATGCAATCCAAAGAACACCACAAAGAATAGAATTTGAAACCCTTACACCGAGACCATACTTGAATTAAATTACTGAACTCAATTAGCGGAAACTAGCAGTAAATTTTTACCGAAGATTACTAAGTAATACTGAAGTTTAAGAAGCCAAAAATTACCAGAATATATAACATTAAAGATTTATCCGTTCCAAGCTGATCATTAGACACAACGCCGACGAAGAAATCCCAAGGCCGGAAGTCCAGATGAAGAAAGAAAACATTTAGAATTAGTTAGATATAAGTTATGTTCCGTTTTTAATCAATTTATGTTTACCAATAAATCTTTATTATTCCTGTGTTTTAATTCAAAATTAGATTAGTAAGTATAGGCTTGTCAGTTAGGTAGGCCAGGGTCATATATACCAAAAATACAGTGCCTTTTGTGGGGAACATGTTAAGCCGCACTATCATAACATAGTGCTGCGCCTTTCCCAAAGGGTTGGTAAAGAATATAATTAAAAGGACTGTATTTTATAGGTGGCGACATCTGGTGTAAAAGATGTACATTAAAACCATCAGAGGCATGTTGATATTGATATGTTAAGTTAGATCCTACTATTGCTCAACAGATGTCGCTAGTAAATTACGTAATAAAGAATATTCTCGATCAATGTAAAACAACCGTTAGGAACATTAGAACTTTCTGTTTCTTCCAGAAACATTCGAATTAATAAAGTACCGTTTTAACGGTCGATTGCTATGTATTCTAGAAGCTTCCGCTATTGTTGTACAGAGGGCACTTGTAATGCCCAATTATTCAAATAATAACAATTAATACAGAACTTGAAGAGAACACAAGCTAGTTTCATTATTCCTGGATACTGAACCTCCCGGACCCCTGGACGTCGGCACCTTACCAGCTCTACGAGTAATCAACATTCTTATACTCACAGCTATAAATCCCTAAAAGGGGTAGCCAGAGCTGAGAACCTCAGCCACTTTTGGAAGTTGAGTGGGGAAAAGATGGTAGTACAAAGGTTGTTGGTGATGGGTCTCCAACCGCAACGCCCAAAAATCCCTTAAAAAGCCCCAAGTCCGTTAGTCGCCCCTTACGTACACCCACCGGAAGAAATGGGCTAGTGCTATTCTAAGCCGACACTACACAGCTTAGATAGAACCAGTTTAGAATATAAGGAGTATAAGGGCTAAGTTATGCATTAAGTTTAAATCACCGTAAAGTATGCACCTCGTATAAAACAGATAGAGATGAGATGCGTGCGTTAAGCTGGCGTACCATGAAGCTGTATCGAGCTGGTTACTATGTCAAAAAACTCTGCCTAAATAGTGCCTAATTAGTGTAAAACTAAAAAAAATAGTGCCTCTTTAGTTTAGGAAATAAACACCATTTTCACTGTGTACGCTGGCGTAACGTCAAGCTAGCGTACACATCGCCGTACTCAAAAACGGCTAATTGTAAAGCAACAGAGTTTACACGAAAAAACTCTGCCTAAATACTTCTCCCGTTATGCAAAATTTCATAACGATTGATCTTGTAGGAACAGAGATATTGAACAAGACTTTTCAATGACATACCGTCCTGGCGTTATGCCAGCGTACACAAATAGTGCTTATAGAAAGGGACCTTTTATTTTAATAAACTCTATATGTATAAATAGTGCGTGAAATTCTGCCTCTCGTAGTGTAAAAACTTTATGCAAATACGCAGTGGAAAGATTTAAAAAATCTATGTTAAGTTTTAGGAACAAATGAATAGATGTACAGACGCGATCAAAATGTATAACTAATGAAATTATGTAAGGAATTATAGCCGAAATATAGCGTTATTTTCTAATAGAAGTTACTTGTTAAGCATGATGTGTTTTGACATAAATAAATTAAATAAGTATCTTTACCTACAACAAAGCATAATTTTAAATGCTAGTGTGAAATGGACTATTATACTTTTTCTCTCGCGTTTGAACGTTGGGTTGGCAGCAGGCAGTGGGGTGTGGAGTGGTGGTGATCAACAAGCGCAGGCGACGGGTAGTGATGTACCAACTCGGAAAAAGCCAAACTCGAGTTAACCCGAATTAAGTTATTCGAGTTAACTGGATGGGCAAGTGAGTGTTTTTTGAGTTTTGTCCAAATTATCCCATCTCCTTGGCTGAAATTCTTTAAAAATTTGAACAGGCAAATCATATATTTATCTGTTGCAATTCTGTCAAATTAGAGGAAATTTGACAAAGCATAATATAGCTTCTACTTTTGAAATTTATTCAATTGAAGAAGTTGATAGGGGACAAGATGGTAGAAATTAAGTATCGTTGGTCAAGGATCTCCTACTGCATTGCCCAAAAATCATTTAAAAAGCCCCATAACCTTAGTCGCCTATATCGACATCCGTGGGTAGAAAGGGGTAGTGAGTGACAATCTAAGCCAACACTGTACGGCACCAGTATTAAGTATAATATATAAATATAATTATTTTATGAGTGATACCATACACTATTTGCACCTAACACGTACAGTCGTACACTCACTGACGTAGATTCGAATATATCGCAATATGAGCTCCATGTCGGTTCCATTCGGTGTTCGAATTCGAGTAACAGACGTTTCAACTCGAGTGGATACGAATTGTGCCCAGTTGCAGTTGACATTAGACCTGTGTCGATCGATCATTTTAGATGACCATTTTTTTTGATCATTTTTATCTTAGGTACTTGTTTATTTTACAGTAAAGTTATATGTTCTATTAGGCCATTTAAGCCAAGAAAATAGTACTAAAAAAATGTACTGTGTACTGTAATAATTAATACCTAGTTGTTTATGGCAAATTATATATAAGTTTTATGATAAACCTATTTCTTTTTATTTTTCCATTTTTTTACTATTTCATTTGCACTTCGAGCTGTATTTATAGGTAAATAAAGTTAATATTCTCTTAGATCGGTGTTTGACCCACGTTTCAGTTTCAATTATAATTTTTAGAAAAAAAAAAATACAAAGCACTTTTCATCATACCTGTACCTGTACTATGAACAGAAATTAACACAGAATTTTTAATTAATCCACTGCGTATTTGCATAATGTTTTTACACTAAGAGGGGCAGAATTTGACGCACTATTTATACATATAGAGTTTATTAAAATAAAAGGTCCCTTTCTATAAGCACTATTTGTGTACGCTGGCATAACGCCGGGACGGTATGTCATTGAAAAGTCTTGTTCAATATCTTTGTTCCTACAAGATCAATCGTTATGAAATTTTGCATAACGGGAGAAGTATTTAGGCAGAGTTTTTTCGTGTAAACTCTGTTGCTTTACAATTAGCCGTTTTCGAGTACGGCGATGTGTACGCTAGCTTGACGTTACGCCAGCGTACACAGTGAAAATGGTGTTTATTTCCTAAACTAAAGAGGCACTATTTTTTTTAGTTTTACACTAATTAGGCACTATTTAGGCAGAGTTTTTTGACATAGTAACCAGCTCGATACAGCTTCATGGTACGCCAGCTTAACGCACGCGATGAGATGGATCACTCTTTCTTCCTCTATATTTCAGAATTTACATAGATAAACAATATAAAAATATAGACAAAGATAAACCAAATGAATAGTTATTCGGCCAACCTTTCAATAAAAGACGGCATGATACAGTATTACTAAAATCTTTGCTACTAGAATAATATATTCAATCTGCTTCGACAGCTGTGTTTTTACCCCAAGATTCAAGAATCAACAGAATGATTGAATATCGAATATTAACGTGAAAGCGTGTTAGGCATTCAGTTCCATCACTGGGGACCGATAAATTTACATGCGTCCCGTCCCTTTGACAGGATTGGGACCACTTCATTTGCAGACTTCTGGGACTAAGATATTGGTGTTCAATTGTAATTAATGCAGAATCAATCATTCTTATGGTTTCCGATTAGCATAGAACTAAGGTGGATTAATCGAAGACCCGTAAGGGATGGTTCAATGCTATAGAAAGGAAATAGTTAACTGTAGGTTTAATTTAATGCTTAAGCGGATAATTTTAGTTCGATTTTTCACTTCGATACCAAAACATTCACACGTAAAAGTGGTTATGTGAATTGTAATGTCATTGGGAGAAGATGACGGAGGACACATTTAGTTCAAGTAGAAGACGTTCGAAATATGACGAATAAAGGAACATGTATGAAAAGGTTGATGAATGTAAATTAATTTTGACAGAAGGATCATACCAAGTGGTGGATCGATAGTCTCTGCCCACCACCGTAATGAAAATGAGCGGATTCAGTATTTGAATGTATATTGCTTTAAATAGTATAACGCAACCACTTTCTAGAAATATTTTTTTTTTTTGCAATATTGAAGATTGACATGATGATTTAAAGAAAAAAAAAGAAAAAAAAAGATTATCATTTATTCATTGCCTCAGGGAACAATAAGACATTACATTTTTACAAAAACACACACATTTTTAACAAAGAACAAAACAAAAAACAAAAAATATATTAATAAAACATTTAGGGACATACATAATTAAAGCCCCTTAAATGCAAAGAAAATTTAAATTTATTTTTATTTACGAAGTGGCGATCAATAGTCTCTGCCTACCCCAATGGGAACTAATGGCGTGAGTATATATGTATATGTATGTATATATATTTTCTTCTACGCTACCGATTAAAATCTTAACCTTAGTCGTCATAGAATAAAGGTATCTCCAACCAAAAATACCATCACGATAAAAGCACTCTTTACAAGATAAATTGGATTAACTTTTGTATTTATTTTGCCCGGACACCGATTTACCGGGACCCGGATAAAATCATTTTCACTAATTTTCAAATTGAGGTCTAAACACTCTAAGGGATGCTCAAACGTAAAATTGCTCAAGTTTGTAATTGAGTTTTATAACTTAGTGATTAATTGTTTTAGTTCAGGCATATTTTTTGTGCATATATTAAAATTGCGTCTAATGTGCAGAGACAGAAGGATTTGTATGACAAAAATCATAAATTCCCAGCTAGCACGAGAGATCTTTCAGCTAGATAACGCGTGGTATAAAACAGCCATCTCTTTCACACTTACATAGTATCGTATATTTTTGTCTCATTCTAACCGACAGAGTAAAGATAAAATAACGCTCGTGCTTTTGGAGCGCGTGTTCTTCGGGAGTGCCTGTGGAATTCCACAAAAAATATAAATAACATAAACATAAACGTTCATGCCGTTTTTATCCCCAAAGGGGTTGGCATAGGTACCAATACTTCTGAACTCACATGGCTAGCGCCATCTAGTTTCCAGAGATCTTAGATCTTAGACTTCGTCTGACACTGCCGTTTCACTATCACTACTAGTAACATTATAACCGCTTTATTCCCATGTTTCCGCTTCATGATACGCAATACTTATTAATGTATATGAGCTAATGTTCAAGTTAATATTCGTCATTAAGTTAATTGGCTATTACGAGTAAGTAATACGAAAAACGTGTGATGAAATATTTGGATTGGTGTTAGTACATACATACATATGCTCACGGCTATATATCCCTAAACGGGGTAGCCAGAGCTTTGAAAATAAAATATTCCTCAGCCACTTTTGGAAGTTAAGTGGGGAAAAGATGGTAATAATAAATAATTGTTGGTGACGGGTCTCCAACCACATCGCCCAAAATTTACTACAAAAGCCCCTATACCCTTAGTCGCCTCTTACGATCACCCACAGGTAGAAATGGGGTAGTGCTATTCTAAGCCGACACTACACAGCTTGGTGTTGGTCTTATTATTTATACGACACAAATATTGTTTAACCAACCTTGATAGCTCAGTGGGAACATGCAAGAGATGTGAGTTCAAATCCTGAGCCTGGAACTCGATATTTGTATACTTAAAGTCATATTTGTAATCAATTTATCAAGATTTTGAACGGTGGAGGAAAATATCGTGAGGTAATCCACATGAGTTGGACTTGGCACTTGTGGATGCACGTCCCATTAAAACGTGAGTACTATGAACAACAGGTAACTGAAAAGTTACATTGTTCAGAAGTATCAGTGCGTCTACCAGCCCTTCGGAAATTCAGGGCGTGTGAGTGTGATGTGTGTGTTATGAATGATGTGTCTAGAAACTCATTACAAATGCTCATTTATGTATCTATCTTTTTCTATTCTCTTATGTATTCACAAATAAAACAAAATAGAGTATTTTGCTTTTTCATCAAAGCCGTTTTTTGCTGTGTAGTGTCGGCTTAGAATAGCCCATTTCTACCCGTGGGTGATCATAAGAGGCGACTAAGGGTATAGGGGCTTTTTAATTGATTTTTGGGCGATGTGGTTGGAGACCCATCACCAAAAACGTTTATTATTATCATCTTTTCCCCAATCAACTTCCAAAAGTGGCTGAGGACTTTATCATTCCAAAGCTCTGGCTACCCCGTTAAGGGATTTATAGCCGTGAGTATATGTATGTATGTATCAAAGAGCAGTATCTAACCTTTATACGTCGGAGGTTGTTGGTAAAGCAAAACGTAATTACATTCAACACAAGGTGACAAAAATTACATGTTCAGAAGAATAAGTACCTCTGCCATGTCTTTGCGGATTGACGGTGCCCATGTTGAGTTGAGTTGAAATTTCTCTGGCCTCGGTTTTTACTAACATAAACCGCTTCCATATTTTTTAAATAACATACTTACATATACTCACGGATAAAATTCCCTGAAAGAGGTAGCCAGAGCTAGGGGATTAGAAATTCCTCAGCCACTGTTGGAAGTTGCGTGGGGAAAAGATGGTGAAATAAAGGTTGTTAGTGATGGGTCTCCAACCGCATCGCTCATAAATCCCTTAACAGCCCCAATACCGTAAGTCGCCTCTTACGTACACCCACTGGAAAAAATGTGTGTACACAAAGCTTTTCAACACACACAATTTTTCAAGTAAAACTGTCAAAAACTCATTAACAACGCCCCTTTAGTTCACAATCTTAACCCGTTTTAGATTTATTGATAGTGACATTCCTTGATTTTGATAAATGTAAAAAGATTTCAGATTCACAGTTATTTTTGTTCCAAATCAGATTCAATCTCAGTTTTATGCAATGGCTGAAAGTTATGTTTTATAAGCCTAAAATAATAAAATGACGTTTTAACTTGTCCCAAAAAATATTCGCCTCGTGACGGCTTGGTCAACAGTTAGCTTGATCCCAACTTTTATCGAACCTTTTCCTGTAATTTACATCAGCCGAGTTTAGATGTGCCAGTTTACTTGATCAATATGAAATGAAATTTGCGCTCAAAAACTGCTATTGTAATTTGAATGTTTTTGTTCATGAAAACCTCATGTGGAGATTTTTACTAATAAAGAAAGGAAAGAAAAGTTTCGACACAGGCGGGAATCGAACACGCGACCTCGGGTATACGCCCCCGTCGCTCTGCCAATTGAGCTACCGTGTCAATGGCTGCCAGCTACACATAACACTACTTAAAAGTGTAAAAGAAACAAAGGATAGGAGAATTACGCGCTGGTAGCCATTGACACGGTAGCCGAGGTCGCGGGTTCGATTCCCGCCTGTGTCGAAATTTTTCTTTCCTTTATTTATTGCTATTGTAATTTTTATGTAGTAGCTATCAGCCTCAGATTTGTATGGTTAGTACGAATTTTTATTATTAATAACATAAAATACATGTACTCACGGCTGCTCGTATAGTTTAGTCTTAGTTATATCATTATTCTCGGATATAAATTCAATTGTTTGTAATAAATTGCATACATGGAAATGTGAGGATTCAGTTTTCAGTAATAGTTGGATTTTTGCTTTTAACTTATTTCACGAAACGATTAGTAACATTATTTTTAAACAACTGAGTACAGCTCTAATAATATATGTGAATATTATATAGATTCACCCTTGCTTCAATTTTACAAACATACATATACATTTTTTATTTAACAATTACAAAAACAAACATATTTTAATAACCTATTTTATTTTAGTGTTTTACCTCTCCATAATGATGATTTGAAAGTCATATTGTGTATCATTTTAGTATTTTGTGGAAAATGAACATTAAACGCAGTATAGTTATTGAACTTGTGTTTTTGCTTTAAGCTTGATTTTTTTCATGTTGCTTTGACGGCATATTATTGCGTATGTTCTTTATTATCACCTTTATTCACTGAGTAACATGCACGGGTCACTGGTATACCCATACACTTCTATGGGCAATTTTGTAGTGTTCAGCAACAACAATTCAGCAATTGTATCTTTTTTTCTTTTGAAATTATCACTCCGAAAAATATTTTCTTATAGTCTTCGACCAATGTAAAATATTTGAATAAGTTCGGTCAAATGTTCCAGGAAAACCTAAATGAGAAACAAAATGCAAAGAACTAAATGTAAATGGATCTTACCTTCAATGAAAGGTAAACAGAGCTAAAATAAGGAAAAGTAGATTGACTTCACAACTACTAAATCACAGCGCAGCTCTTTTGAATTTCTAGTGAATTTTTCTGATTGGCCGGTTTGAAAAAAATTCGACCAATCACAGCGCATCTCTGATCGACTAAAGTTTGCGCTATGGGCCAAAATCGAAACTTTTAAATTCTGTAACAATTAACTTAATCCAGTTACATCAGATGTCTGAATTTTGTGCACACCACGGCCGCGAACTGTATAAAACGATACCTGAACCAAATTTCTAGCTTAACTCATCGCGTCACAGGCTTCCGGGCAAGAAAGAGGCTTACAGATATAATATATAAAGATGTATCTCGTCATCATATCGAAACAAAACCATATACTTATTTAATTTACATGAACATTTCTTCAAGGATAAAGCTATCAAGTGTATCTGAGTAGATGGGCATTTTTACTAAAAGGTGCACCCATTTGAAAATTTGCGAATTTAAAAAAATAAGTTTTTTTTTGTTGTTTAAGGTTTTTAGAATGTTCTTTAAAGTTTGATGTACTGGAAATCATATTTGATTTCCGATAATTACATTGTTTAATTACTAAAAAACATTAATGAAATGGACAGTACGTTGAAATTGTGATCAGTTTGGTGACTCTTTGAAACGGCTGTATGTCGAAAACAAAATGGTAATTGAGTTAAATTTTGCTTTATATGTATTCCAAATAAGTCAATATATTATATTTGAATGCTTAACAATGTAGAAATAAAATGAATTTTCTAAAATTTTCATTTTACTTTCGGTTTGGTGACAAGTCATGCCATTGTGCTCATAATTTTCTGGTTTATGTTAACTTAGAAACCGGTTATTAAAATTATAATTTGTTATTACTTAATATTAAGCCAATTAAAAAAATATAAAAAATAAATACTAAGCAGAATACTAAAAATAAAATTAATAAAAATAAAACAACTTTATTATAATTTGGGACAGTCACCAAACTGACATACCTAAAATCCTAAAGCTTAGGTTACATGTATGCAAAATTTGTTGAAATAAAACTCAGATTTTTTTTATTTGTATGTAGTTTAATTCTTGAATATTTAAACGTAAACGTAAACATTTTTGAGTTTATTTATAACAAACAAACAAATCTTTCCTCTTTATAATATTATTATAGTGTAGATGTTGTACTTTGAAGCTTAATAAATAAATATCCGGGATATTTCACATACACATTACACAGGTCAATCAAGGCCTAATCCAAACTAAGCAAACCCTGTACCATGGAAATCGGACAACACCCAGACACAAAACAACAAACATCATTGTTCATCACACAATTATTTGTCCTGGATGGGAAGGAAACTCACCGCCTCTGACTCTGCAGTAATAAATAGATGAAAGTTTATTTCATGTAGTCCTAGCCTTATGCGTCAGTTTGGTGACTTTGGTAGTCCAGCCTGTAGGTGACGACTTATAATGTCACCAAACTGACCGTCACACATATCCAGGCGAAATTAAATAAAAATGGATTATACCTAAATAAATTGTTATTTTTCAGCATTGTAAAGCTAAAAGTTTATCGTAATAACGTATAAATAGATTTAAAATAGTTAAAGATTATAATAAAAGCATTAAAGAAGAAAAAGAGGCTCCAAACCTGACTCGGAAACTTGTGGACAACCGTTGATAGCAGTAAAACACTCCCTCCTCGTCACGAAATTTCGGCAAACTGACAGACTTCAAAATGGAAGCTTGATCCTTTGTAGGTAGTGTTGCCATTTTTAATAAACAAAACAGATTTGGTGGAAAAAATATATCCATTCAGACCGTCACTATACTGACATGTCCGGTCGGCTGCAGATTTAGACATTATTTTCAAATCAATTTTACGAGTGTTATTAAAAAGTTTTAAATGACCAGTTTGATTCAGTTGGACTATCCATATAATTTCCTTCATATTTAAGTAAACTTTCCATAGTGTGTATTATAAAATATTGCCGTAAATTTCAATTACCCGAAGATGGTAAGCACTGGGACAGGCTAAAAATATCTCCTTTCAGTATTTTGAATTAACATTATTTAATCAACTAAACTTATTTTCACAACGACTGTTCATTAAATACAAGTCTAATATATTTAAATCTAATTTGAGAAATTTTAAAAAATATATGTATATATATGAATTTAATAATACAACTTCAAAAACGTGGGACACCCTAAAAAGGAGGGGGGCACTTTTTAGTGAAAATGCCCAGATAAGGGTAATATAAAGATGAAGAACATTCAAGTACAAACGGCAAGTCAGCTCGCGCAAGTAGAGTTTTTCATTCAAACGCGTCTTATAACTTCAAAAGTTTTGCTACGAAGATAATATTTACGTCGTACCCCACAAGATGGCGTTGTTCTTCGAACATCGCAAGTCATGCTAATCAAGTAATTATATTATTTATATACTATTTTATTTAGCAAAGCACTTCTACTAATTTGATGCCAGAATTTCAACTTTATTATAAACTAGGTACCACTCTAGAGTTTTTTAATACATTAGAGTTATTTTTGTAGGATTTCCAAATCACTCCTAAATCTATCTGAAATTACGAAAGAATAGAACCAGAATTTATTATTTGAATCCTGCCAAAAACCATGCCAAGACTACTTTGGTTCTATCTAACAGTTCAGCCAACAGACGATCACATTATACTTCCTAATATATTATCGTTGGCAATTAAAATATGATCTTGTTGATCATACATATTTAGTCAGAGAAAAAAATTAATATAAGTACATACGGAATCATTTATTTATGCATACATACATACATACATATACTCACGCCGTTAATTCCCATTGGGGTAGGTAAGGTAGGTATTTGTGCAGAAAATAATAAAAGAAAGCAAAATAGAATAGAATAGAAAACTATTCATTGCACATCATAACTAAACTTTATATATTGACCGTCATCTTTAAGTCATGGGTCTGCCTTGTAAAATGCCTCCCCAAACTACATAGCCCGGTAAGTGGCTGCAACTTCCTAAATTTTTATTCCAATGACAAGGTAATTAGCCAAATTGCGTAAAAAACAGGCTTAATTTTAATTGGTTTCGTCATTTATGTTTTTCTGTATATACAATGTGGTGTCCACACGTTCATGAGACGGTAGAATTAGGTCACAAACATAATGAAAGTACGACACAAAGAGCTCGCACATTACTTTTGAATTAAATTTTCTGCCTCCAAGCTCCGTAATAATATAATAAACTTATTATGAATCACGCCTTTTTCCTGTTGGGGCAGGTTTAAATATGAATAATCAGGCTTATAACTTTCTATTTTGATCATTAATTATATACATACGACCATATACTCACGACTATAAAGCCCAATCAGGGGTAGTCAGAGATTCAGTATCAGAATTTTTGTATCCACTTTTGGACGTTAAGTAGAGTAAAATTTGTAAAACAAAAGATGGTTGGTGATGGGTCTTCAATCACATAGCCCAAGAATCAATGCCCCAAACCCTTATTTCATCTTTTAGTATACCCGAGAGGTAAAGAACAGGATCTCTGCAATGTAATTTGCTCATATCTTCATTTGTATGCTTTCTTAAATAAAAATACATTTAAAATGGTTTTCCTCACCAATGTATGGAAAGGAAGCTTGTATTATATTTGACGGAAACCTGTGAATTGTTCACGCGAATTTCATGAAAAGGCTTTAGATACGAGCTTTGTGCCCGCATCGTGGTCGGCCTTTGTGCCCATTGTCTAAAGGTATGCACACACTATATTCCATTCATGAAAACATGACAATTGCAAAGACAAACAATAAATGTTCTTAATTTAGAAATGTAATGACACAATGGTTTGGAGGCTTTGGTAGGGGAAAGGAAAAAGGAATAAGATATTGTTGGTAATGGGTTTTCATCGATATCGCAAGAATATCTGAAGTTTTACATGATTATCTAAAAAAAAGGGATTTATTTCTAAAAATTAAGTAGTTTACAATGAGTTGGTTTCGGTGTTTACCGCAGTAGGTTTCCCTGTGACGCAGCAAACAGGCTCTTTTAAATAACTAAGTACATACATACATACATACATATACTCATGGCTATAAATCCCTAGAATGGGTAGCCAGAGCTAAGGAATTACAAATTCCTCAGCCACTTTTGGAAATGATAGTGGGGAAAAGATGGTAAAAATAAAGGTTGTTGGTGATGGGTCTCCAACCGCATCGCCCAAAAATCCTTTAAAAGCCCCCAATACCGTTAGTCGCCTCTTACGTACACCCACCGGAAGAAATGGGGTAGTGCCATTCTAAGCCGACACTACACAGAATAACTACTTTTAAATAACTAAGTAACATAAAAATTATGTGCTGACAGCCATCTCTTCCACCTATTCTAATGAATCTGTGCGTCCGTGATCTGACGGCTAGAACGTTTGGCTCTAGAAGCGTAGGTCTTGGATTTGATTGCGGGGGAGCTGTATCAAATATCACAGATTTCACCCAATTCTGAAGACTTCACCTGATCACCTGATCACTGACATTCTTCATCTGATAGGCTTCCATTTAATCTACAAAAGTTATTTTCGATACTAAATTGTTATCCATACCCATATAGACTATAAAAAGTAATGTAATCATCGAAACTATGATATCTCTGGCGAACTTTTTTTGCTAACATCTTATATCCTAACCCCATACTTTCGGCTCAAAGTTCTATAAACGACTAGCTAATTGATAAGACTTTAAAATTATTCTTTTTAATTTTTTAAAAAATTAAGTGGCGAACAATTGTAACATTAAAGATCGGTGGGGACATTTCTGCAGTCACATCATCCAACATTCACTAAGAATTTGCGAAAAGAAATAGGTTGGTGTTATCATAAACCGACAAAATATCCTTTTAAGAACATAATACTTTACAAAAACAACGGTCATTTGTTGTTTGTAAACGTCCGTCGTAATGAGGACCGTGCGGTTCGCGGCTTGCATAATAATTACAATTATATTTGTTTTTCGCTTTAGAATGAACTGTTTTGGATATTAAATTAATGTTTTTGGTCATATATTTTGGCTGGTTAGGCTAGGTTATTGGTTGTGCCATTTATTCCTAGTGAAAATACTTAGTAAAATAAACTTAAAATCGTTTATTTTACTTTACTTTAACAATTATCTAATTTTTTGACATACATTTACTCTCCTCATTATTTTTTATTGAGTAGAAAGAGATAGACGATAGCCACTTTGTGCGATCCTGGCAAATCTTTCATAATATATTTTCATACAACACATTTGATTTATAACAAGATAAAAAAACAGAATCGTACAAGTATCAATATTTAAACGGAAGTGGTCTTATAACACAGACCACATAAAAACAAGAAGTAATTAGTATAATTTATTCTCTATTGTTTTGTGGCTAATTTATTCACAGAACCGTGTCTCGTTTTGCTCTTCAGAGATTATATAATTTGCATCTAATCTCTTGCACCTCAAGTTCATTTGTACATACATACATATAATCATGGCTATATATACCTTGAAGGGGTAGCCACTTTTGGAAGTTGCATGGGGAAAAGATGGTGAAAAAAAGGTTTGATGGTGATGGGTCTCCAACTGCATCGCCCAAATATCTATTAAAAGCCCCAATACCGTTAGTCACCTTTTACGTGCACACACCGGAAGAAATGGGGTAGTGCTATTCTAAGCCGGCACTATACAGCAAAAGTTTTTTTGTATTTTTTTATAAATTGTAGTTGTGTACGTTGTACTACACTTACACTCGTAATGCTTACAGAGTTATAAATAAATTTGAGGGATTTGAAGTAAAAATTTGTAAAACCAAGTGCGGGCCAGCGAAAACAGTATCCTGAAGAATAGGTGGGCTCTGCAATTATATATATGTATAGATTTTATAGAAAAATTAGCTTTCATGCTATATAGAATAGCACTAATTGCTGACTTATTTCGGTATTTGGAATAATCATATTTAATTATGCGATGCGGTTGAAAACCCATCACCAAAAACCTTTATTTTAAAACCATTTTCTCTATTACCATATACAAGTTTTTATATCTGTAGCTTCCTCCTTTTTCAGATTTACAGTACTAATTAGATATTTGTTTAGTTAAAGTATAGGTTCATACACATTGAGTATATATCTAAGCCTTTATTTTCCATTGGGGTAGACAGAGACGATTGATCGCCAATTTGTACGACCAAAACCTCTGTAGTTTCGTTTACACCCATAAATCTTTTCATACATGATCTGTATACACCGGCCTTTTCGAGCATATTTCTTATTTGATGGAAATGTGTCCTCCAGGGTAGTCCTTTACTAACATTACCTTCCACATTGGGTCTATAAATATTTTTTTCTCAAGTGGCTGAGGAATTTCTGATTCTGATTGGAAAGTTAAGTGGGGAAAATATGGTAAACTAAAGGTTGTTGGTGATGGGTCTCCAAACGCATCGCCCAAAAATCTCTCTAAAGCCCGAATACCGTTAGTCGCCTCTTACGTACTCCCGCCGGAAGAATTGGGGTAGAGCTATTCTAAGCCGACACTAGGTGCTGTGTACACCTATTTCTATCTTTATTACAATATATTTTTTCACACGAATCATGCTATTTCTAACTGAACTAGCCTAACTCTAACTTATAATTACAAAAATTTACAGCTACCATACATAAGCGTAAGAACAAGATAAGCATCATGCACAGCAATTCGAGCTTTTTAAGGCACTGATTGTCTATTCATAAGTTTTCCCATCCCCCTAGTGTATGTCTTGTCAATGAATGTTCTGTCAGTTCTACGAGTATATCCGGATTCCAATGGAGCTTAAACATACATACATATATACATATACTAACGGCTATAAATCCCTATAAAGGGGTAGCCAGAGCTAAGGAACTAGAAGTTCCTCAGCCACTTTTGGAAAATTGAGTGGGGAAAAGATGGCAAAATAAAGGTTTTTGGTGATGGGTCTCCAACCGCATCGCCCAAAAATCCCCAACACCGTTAGTCGCCTCTTACGTACACCCACCGGCAGAAATGGGGTAGTGTTATTCTAAGCCGACACTACACAGCAATGGAGCTTAAAATTTACAAAATAAATTTCAAGCAGGTTTTAAGTAGACATAACTGGATGTAACCGCAATTCGCTTTAATATTAGCTTCAGAACTGATAAACAATGTATTAATACGACGAAATATATTACACGACACACATTCTTAGATAAAATTACAATACAAGGGTTATCGTAAGCATTGTTGATATCAAATTCAGTGTTCAGAGTCCGAATGTAAGTCATACGCATGATTTAGGCATGAGCTTGGTTAAAGGCGCATAGAGCGGTCCCATTAACAGGCGAGAGCGGGAGCGGAGGCATAAGAGAAAGCGATTTAATAATTTATTAAGCACAATCTATATATATATATATATACTCACACCCCTAGATCACCTGGCAAACCTCCTTAGCTTCATTCACATCCATTAATATTTTTATACATTCACTTTTATTACTAACTACTTACACTTCGGATGCCTCCCTTTTTGAGCACACTCACTATTTATTTCAAATGTATCCTCCGCAGTCGTTCTCTACTAATATTACCTTTCACATTAGCTTAGTTCAGCTGGTTCAGCAGATGAATTTTATTGGATAAATAATAGGCTATTTGACTGTAATAAAAATATATATTTATTTTATTTCATAAGTCTTAATATTTCTTTCTTAAAGAGATTTGTAATAATGCGAGATAAAAATATTGCATTATTTTACCAAGATTCGTCTTCTAAAATAAGTTTTTTCGATGCAACTGTCACGTGACTAAAAACGAGCGTAATTGGCTATTTTTATAATGACGTAGATTGCGCGTAAACAGACTGTGTATCGCTTCGCTTATTGGTGTATAATGCGGAATTGACGTCACTACGTGCCACAGCCGCCATATTACTTAAAGCCGCGTTTTCGCGGCACATTTGAATATTGCATTTTCTTTTTCGATTTTTTAATAAAATAGCTAAAATAAAGACAGTAAAGTATTATTTTAGGGCTCCTAATAAACAAATAAACACCGTAAAATAGTTTTCAAAACATTGTCAAATAGCCTATTAATTAAGTACAATCTTTCTACATAGGAATTGCGGCAAAGAACTATATACTTTGGATTGATACGGAATGTATAGAACGTAGACGTTTTATATTAAAAAACTTACATTAAATAATACGGTTTTATATAAAGTGAATGTTTGAAGAATAAATGTTTTAGTTTGTACGAATACTTTATCCATATAAGTTTCAGAAACGTATAATAAAATTTATACTCAAAAATCATAAAAACTTAGCATTTATGGAGCGATACCCAGCAAATACAGATTTTTTCAGTTCAGGCTTAAAATCAATATTTATAAATATTTGGGGCTTCGCATATTTTAAAATTATATTTGAATACTAACCAAATCAAACTTTATTCTAAATAACAGCACAATTTATAACTACAGTGCATAATGTTTCTGAACCATAGTTGAGTACCTGTTTCCGGAAAATCTACCCACAAACCACAAACAAACAACACTTTTTTTGACGACGTCCGTGACCGAGTGGATAGGTGACTAGCTTCTCGGTCCGGAGGTTGCGGGTTCGATCCTTCGATCAGAGCAACATTTTTATGATGAGAATAAATGATTGTTTCTTAGTATTTAATGATATTTATACGTTTATTATCTTTGTATATTATTTCTGTAAGCCTCTTTCTTGCCCGGAAGCCTGTGACGCGATGAGTTAAGCTAGAAATTTGGTTCAGGTATCGTTTTGTACAGTTCGCGGCCGTGGTGTGCACAAAATTCAGACATCTGATGTAACTGGATTAAGTTAATTGTTACAGAATTTCAAAGTTTCGACTTTAGCCCATAGACTTTGCTTGAGTGTCATAAGCGCGCGCAAACTTTAGTTTAGTCGATCAGAGATGCGCTGTGATTGGTCGAAATTTTTTAAAACCGGCCAATTAGAAAAAATCACTAGATATTCAAAAGAGCTGCGCTGTGATTGATCGGAAAATTTCAAAATAAACCCATTTTATTGGACGCGACGTAGTCGCGCCAGGGTTACCCACTAGGAAAGTATTAAATATATAGTTAAGTTAGTGTCCCATAATAAAAGTTCTACTTAGTTTGGGGCTATGTTGATCAATGTATAATATATCCGTATATTTATTATTTTTGATTTAACGGCGTCCACAAACGCGCTCGTGATCTACTAGCACACGTTGAAACCTTGACCTGTTTAACTGGCTCATCTTCATAACAATCATATTCAATATAAGTTCATTGTTCGGTTGAACCTTTCGTACGGATCTACCTACACTTTGATATAGTGACATTGGGGACAAATGCTCTATTATTTTTAATGTATGTGATTTCAATAACTGGTTATCTTTAAAGAATTAGATATATTTCTCATCTTAAACTGAATATTTTGCAGTTATTATATTCTCGAGTTTAGTGTAAACTAAACAGTTGTATGGAAAGCGTTTTTGTTTAAATAAATAAAACAGTTGTATAGAAAGCGTTTTTGTTTAAATAAATATGGCTTTCTCTCAAATTTCAATTAAATTTATTAGATTAAAACCCAACTATTTCTGAAAATATAATAGTAAGTTAAACATGAGTAAATAATTAGTTGAATTCAGTTCACAACACTTAATTTTGTGCAGTAAAAATATTTTTATGTCATATTAATTAATTCCTTAATACTTAGGGGGTTTTTTGGACCATCAATCTCAATTTTCATCATTTGGCCTTATCGACTATCGAACTATTTTCATTTTGGAACAGTCATTATTTCATAAATATGAAAAGGCTCATTTCTTATTTCTTTTTTGTAAAGGTACCTACATTTGACATGTACGTTTTCATATTTTAGTCACCAATTTAGTTTCATAGATGTGTTTGCCTCTTATTTAATTTGTAAGATGCCGTAAATTGATTGCTAGAAAATACTAAATAATATCTACGTTTCGAAGTAATTTCGTGACCATAATATTGCGGTAGTGTCGGCTTAGAATAGCACTACCCCATTTCTCATGAAACCCATCACCAAAAACATTTACTTTACAATCTTTTCCGTACTCAACTTCCAAAACTGACTGAGGTATTTCTTATACCGGCTACCCCTTCTAAGGATTAATAGCCGTGTGTATATATATTTATAACACTAGAATCGTTTTACCACAGAGACAATCCTTTTGTAAAGCATAATCCTCCAATTAAGACGTTCAGTAAATTGTAATCTAATACGGAACTAATAAATGAAGGCTGATGAACTTACATCGAAGATAAATTGGCTGTAAAACTGAGTTATCGACATGCGGCAATGACATCGACTAGTGTTGTTCACGAGTTATCGATGTTATTGAAACAATATCGATAGGCGAGATAATTCGATAGTTAGCGTCCCGGTTCGCTAGAAATACGAAGATTGGATGCAACATAGTAGGGATGGGGTAACAATTGATATGGCCATTTTGTAACAAACTACGTAATTGTGTATTTCAAAAGCAATTTTGGTTGATCACAATAAACGTTGCTTTGTCTGTTTTAGAATACATACATACATACATATACTCACGTCTAAATTTCCCTAGAAGGGGTAACCAGAGCTAAGGAATTATAATTTTCTCAGCCACTTTTGGAAGTTGAGTGGGGAAAAGATGGTAAAAATAAAGGTTTTTGGTGATGGGTCTCCAACCGCATCGCCCAAAAATCCCTTAAAAGCCCCAAAACCGTTAGTCACCTCTTACGTACACCCACCGGAAGCAATGGGGTAGTGTTATTCTATCCTCGTAACGCCCGTTGTATCACTAGAGGAACAAAACTCCTGTGACTAATAGTAACTATTAAAAAAAATAAAGCTATAGGAATAGTTCTTGTTAAAGATATCATTAATTTTAATAATGGGCAGTCAGCACATATTTTTTTGTTCCATTAGAGATACATTGGATAGAACTTACAAGTCATAACAATTTCTATACGGGCGTTACGAGGCTAAGCACAGCATCTAAAAAACTATCATAAAAACTAAATCTATTGTAAAAAATATTGAGCTATCCCTTCACTATGAACTTATTGTTAAAGGAGCTCAACGAGTAATATGATCGCTAAGTGATGCACATAAAAAAGGAGTCTCTTAGGTTTTAGTCTTCAATTTACAAGTGAAGTTGGATTCTTACAAAGAGTAATTGAGCAGACGGAATGAATTAAAGGAGTGGAAAAGTAAAATTAATAAAAGATACATTACATACAGTACCAAATCGGTTTAGAATAGCACTACCCCATTTCTTCCGGTGGGTGTACGTAAGAGGCGTATGGGGCTATTGAGGCATTTTTGGGCGATGCGGTTGAAGACCCATCACCAATAACCTTTATTTTTACTATCTTTTCCCCACTCAAATTTCCAAAAGTGGCTGAGGAATTTCTAATTCTTTAGCCTGGCTACCCCTTCCCGGGATTTATAGCCGTAAGTATATGTATGTACATACAGTACCATGTATCTACTGCGCATTAAAAGTATTTAGTTAAGTATAACTAAATAGAGAAGAAACAAAGAATCCGTCAGTATCCGCAAGGGATTCAGTGTATTGCCATTAGGGATTGCAATCCGGTCCGGCGGATCCGGTAATCCGGCGGATCCGGCGTGTTTTTGGACCTACCGGATCCGGTGGGTCGGCGCCGGATCCGGTGGCGGATCCGGTAAAGCGAAAAATATGTACGCGAAAAACTGTAGTACAATCAACACTATGTGTTTTCTTAGATCGTTTTTTCAGGCACAGAAGTAGGTAATATTAACTCGCATTTTTCCATTGCAAAAATAAATGTTTTCTGCTTTTATTGTTTCTTAGGATTATGAAAATTGATTTTATAAGTACTGATTTAAAAGACTGTTTTGTTAATTAAAAAGTAGTTAAAAGTCTGTGTAGATTATTAAAAAGAGTTTAATAGTATTATTATTTAAGTACTTAGTACTTAGAGCAATAAGTAAGAGTCAGACTGATTACTTAGGTACTTTATTATTTAGCAACCGTGATAGCCCAGTGGGTAGAACACTCGGTTATCGTGCAAACGACTAGTGTTCAAATCCTGGGTCGGGCCTACACCAATTTGTCTTTTCTAAAGACATGTGTGGTTAATTTACCATGGTTGTTAACGGTGAGGGAAAACATCGTGAGGAAACCCACATAGCTGAGTTGTACTTAGTCATGTGACAGTGTATTCGTACAAAACGGCGATAGACCTGCAAAGTCACGTGATGTTCAGAAGTATTAGTACCTCTGCCAACCCCTTTGGGGATATTCGGCGTGAACGTTTATGTTATGTTATGTTTATTATTAAGAATAGTCTCATAATTTCATTTAGTACAAATAGTACTAAAAATTACATTGCCAAAAAATATAATATATAAAGTGAAATAAATAAATATGATTTAATTTTCCATAAATACGTATTTTATTTTTCTTTATATGTATTATTATCAAAACTAAAAATTACTAATACTATGCCCTAATTAACTTTAAAATCCGACCGGATCCGGCCGGATCCGGCCGGATTGGAGCTAATCCGGTGAAATCCGGCCGGATTGTAAATTATACCGGATTGCAATCCCTAATTGCCATTAACTTAAGCGAAGCTAATGTACTCGTATGACCAACAAAAGACAAAAAAATTAATCGAACAAAAAGTACTCGACGGATTTTAACGAAACTTGGCACAATTATTCTTTATACTCCTAGGCAGGTTATAGTATACTTTTCAGCAGAGTTGTCGAGTCAGAGTAGTACGATCCAGGCAAATCACTTTTGCTTCTGCTACATTCATCATTCTTCTCATACGTCGGCCTTTTTGAGCACACACTCTATTTGGTCCAGGTGTGTCCTCCGTGGTCGTATTCTACTCACATTACCTTCCACGTTGGCTCTATAGATCTCTTTCAACAATTTACTGTCATACATCCTCTCTATGTGCCCAAACCACCTTAACATTCCATTCTCTATCTTGCACACTACGTCATCTTTCACACCTAAACGTTCACGAATTACACTATTTCTCACTCTGTCACACAACTTTACATTACATATACTTCTGAAGGATCTCATTTCCACTGCATTCACTCTACTTTCATGCCTTCAATACAGAACCTTTTATTAAAATGTATTCAAAGTCACAAAGCTACAGCAACACAGTTCAGGAGTGGTAATAATTGCAATCATTGCGCTAAATGTGACAAAGCTTGAACAGTTATTGAAGAAACCTTAGATACTTACTTAAAAAACAACGCTACCCGTGCGAAGCTGGGCCGATCCACTAGTTTAGAATATATTAAAGCACTTAAAATTTACGTTTTATATATTGCTTTCCTCAATCAATGAATAAAAATCAGAGATGCGAGAACCCATCATTGAAGTTAGTTTTATTAGAGTCAGAAATTTCTTTTGAAGTGAGTCAACGGGAAAGTTGAATTGGTTTTTCTTTACTTACGCACTTCATTGGGGCGCGAAATATTATTTGAGCGGAGTCGTGTTTGTATTTAAGTTATTAAATTATTATAATTTTTATCAAATTACAAACAGACATACATATATATACTCAAGGCCATAAATCCGTAGAAGGTATAGCCGTGATAATCAGAATATGAAATTTCTCAGCCACTTTTGGAACCTACTTTTGAGTAGTGAAAAGATTGTAAAATAAAGGTTATTGGTGATGGTTCTCCAAACGCATCGCCCAACAACTTCTATAAAAGCGCCAAAACCCTTACGCCCGACTTCGGAATTAAGTGTTCAAGCTGAGAACGACTTAAGTATTGTTTTGTCTCATTCAGTTTTAAGATGTCAATGCGACAGAACGATACTCAAGCTGTTCTCGGCTGGAATACTCAATTCAGAAATCGGGCGTTAGTCGATACTACACAGCAAACAACTGTGAAAAGTTTAAATCATCAGCGATACTGTATTTGACAATCTTTTGAATTAGGCATAGGATTTTGAGGCCGAAGCTTAGGCCACTTCTTTTTTTGGGATTAAAGTCGTGAGTATGTGTATGTGTGCATGTATGTCAAATATTTAAACTTTTAGGTTGGTGATGTAGATTATAACGATGTACTGTTACACTGTTAAAAGAGATATATAGAGCCAATATAAGGATTTCGGGAAGCTGGAGAAGATAACCAGGTTGTCTGTAAAGTTGGATTAAATATTATTTAATATCGTTAAAAGACTAAACAGAAAGTTGACAAAACAATGCATGTCTTGAATAATTTATAGTGTTTAGCTGTATGACATCTTGTGTGAAGTCAATGTTATAGACGGTGTTTAACAAAAACTTTATCGCTCCTATTTAAAAAACAAATTGCTAAAGCTTATACAAACATACAGAGATATAAATTTCCATTAGTTACATTTGGGAAAAAAAACTATCGTCACCTTGTACGATCATAGCAAACCCCTCGAGCCTAATATATGCATTCATCGATTTATTTATATATGCTCTTTAATTTTCAAAAGCTAAATTATGGCTGTGAAGGGTAAGTAGTGTAGTACGTCAATGATCTAGTTAACAAACTAACATCACCATTTCACCACTCATCATCAAATACACGGAAAAAAACAAGCGTTTTAGAAAGTATAAAATTATTTCTTCAAGAAAATACGAGACATTATCATCTAACAGAGCATCTCAGTAAAAACAACAAAATAGAATTCAAACTTCTTTCGAATATTACGCTTGATTCTGTAAAATTTATTTTTCACTTTGAAGGGTTCTGTACCTAAAGGTAAAACGGTACCCTATTACTAAACCTCCGCTATCTGTCTGTCTCCAGACTGTATATCATGGATCATGATAGCTAGAAAGCTGAAATATTCTCAAATGATGTATTTCTATTGTTGTTTTTAATTACTTGACCTATTGAGAACATCATTGTATTTATACGAGTCTTTATTATAATCATCGTCAGCTAGTTGACTTCCACTGCTGGACATAGGCCTCCCCTCAGTCATAGCTCCAGACATAGGTCTTTACAGCGACAGATCTTAGGCTATCTTAATTCATCGCTTCTCGCGACCCCCAAAAAGTGGTTAGTACATTTTAATGCCTACCCTCACTGCGTCGGGCAATCGTCTGCTTGCAATGATCCTTGCCTGTGGGTGCTGAAGTTTCAGATGAATTTGGATCATATTACATCAATACTAATATTATAAAGCTGAAGAGTTTGTTTGTTTGTTTGAACGCCAGGATCTCAGGAACTGCCAAATCAAATTGGAAAATTGTCTTTGTGTTGGATAGTCCATTTATTGAGGAAGGCTTAAGGCTATATATCAGAAAACACTTAAAAAGGCCCATTTCTCTTAGCAACCATGGTATTTGAAAGAGAGGAAAGTATGACAGAATATGACATCGTTATAAATGGTAAGAAAGTGGAACAAGTGAAATAATTTGTATATCTGGGGAGTTTGTTTACTAGGGATGGAAAATCTGAGGGAGATATTGAAAGGAAAGTTAAAAAGGGAAATGCGGTGGATGGAGCCATGAACGGTCTGATGTCGAGCCAGTCGTTGTCAGAAAAGGCTCGAATGGCTGTGCATAATGCTGTTCTGGTTCCCACGCTGATGTATGGTAGTGAATGTTGGGCATGGCAGAAGAAGCATGAAAGTAGAGTTAATGCAGTGGAAATGAGATCCCTCAGAAATAAATGTTATGTAAGGCTGTGTGATAGAGTGAAAAATAGTGTGATCCGTGAACGAGTAGGTTTGAAAGATGACGTAGTATGCAAGATAGAAAAAGAAATGTTGAGGTGGTTTGGGCACATACTCGTAAAGAGGATAGATGAAAATAAAGTAGCGAAAGAGATATATAGAGCCAAGGTGGATGGGATTGTTAGTAGAGGACGGCCTCGTAAAACGTTTCTAGACCAGATAGAAAACGCTCTTATAAAGGCGGCGGTCCGAAATGAGAAGAATAGAATAGCATGTATGAGAAGAATAATGAATATATGGGAAGCAAAAGAGGTTTGTCAAGATCGTATTAAGTGGCAATCGATAGTCTCTACCTACCCCAATGGGAATAACGGGCGTGAGTATAAGTAAATTCTCTTGGCAGCCTTTTACGAACAGCCACGGGAAGAAATGGGGTAGTGCTATTTTAAGCCGAAACTACACAGCATATAATAGCTGCATGTAATCTTATATAATATTTTTTTTATTTGGAATATTTATCTAACTAGTATTTAAAAAAGATATGAAGATAGATAAACATTTACCATGCAATTTTTTCCACATTCAACTTCCAAAAGTGGCTGAGGAATTTCTGATTCTCGTCTAACCAACCGTGATAGCCCAGTGGGTATAACACTCGGTTATCGTGCAAAACGACTAGTGTTCAAATCCTGGGTCGGGCCTACACCAATATGTCTTTTCTAAAGACATATGTGTGGTTAATTTATCATGGTTGTTAACGGTGAGGGAAAACATCGTGAGGAAACCCACATGGCTGAGTTGTACTTAGTCATGTGACAGAGTATTCGTACAAAAACGGCGATAGGCCTGCCCCCTATCACGTGAGTACACTGTCCATGCAAAACGTGGGTACTCTGAACACCAGGTGACAAAGTCACGTGATGTTCAGAAGTATTAGTACCTCTGCCAACCCCTTCGGGGATATTCGGCGTGAACTTTTATGTTATGTTATGTTTATGTTATGAATTTCTGATTATGAAGTTTTGGCTACCCCTTCTAGGGATTTATAACCGTGAGTGAGTATATATTTTATGTATGTATTTTAGCAACAATGTTTCAATTGATAAAATCCAAAAGAGATTTACTTTTCTAAAGGATTTCTTGATATAAAATCTCAAAACAATCTTAAAACAGAATAAGACTCCTCGCAAATACAGCGCAAGTGATAAAAAAATACTTAAATATACACAAGAAGGGGAGTGCGTCTGTAAACCAAACTCGTTATAGTTTTTCAATTTAAATAAATTCGAAAAAGTTTTTACTGTCTTCTGTTTTGCCCCTCGGCCTATTTCTTCTTGTAAGTTTAAGTGGAACTTGTATTAAATGTACCAATAAAAGTTTGTGGGGTCGCTGTGACTTCTTTTCCAGATTGATCGCAGAGTGTATTTGACGAGTACTAGTAAGGTATGTACATTGACAAAGTCCGTATAAACCGTGCTATCGTTGTATATTTATTTTTTATGAGTTAATACTCGTATATAGTGCATTCATACAAAAAAGCGATAGGCCTGTCCCTATTACGTGAAAGGACTGACCAAGCAAAATGTGGGTACTCTAAACACCGGGTGAAATTAGTCATGTGATGTTCAGAAGTATTAGTACCAGCTTCCCCCGTTAGGGGATAGTATAGTTAGTAACGAATCATAGTAATATACTATAGACACATGCATTTACTCACGGCTGTAAATCCCTAGAAGGGGTAGCCAGAGCTAAGGAATCAGAAATTTCTCAGCCACTTTTGGAAAGTTGAGTGGGGAAAATATAGTAAAATAAACGTTTTTAGTAATGGGTCTCCAACCGCATCGCCCTTAAAAGCCCCAATACTGTTAGTCACCTCCTACGTAAACCCACCGGAAGAAATAGGGTATTGCTATTCTAAGGCGACACTACACAACAAATACTATATTATGTACAATTATATCATATAACAAAGAAGCAAAATTACTTAAGTTTTATTAATTGTTCAAACTAATAACGCCTTTCGTCTAAGATAAAAGTTACTGTTGAAACTGCCTGTTGTTTCCAGGTAACGTTCATAAGGTTCTAGAAGGCTGCATTCACGAATGTTTACTTTGAACTAAGAAGAGGAAACTGCTAAAGTTCTAGCCTAAAGCTCACAGAAATAAATACACAAACAAAACATATTTTACTAAGGTTTTTACTGTGAAACTGTCTGTGTTATATAATTATTATAATTTTTTTTCATTTGGCTTAAAATAGAATATCTTGTAATCACTTAAAAAAACCGCGATAGCTCAGTGAGTAAAACACCGCTTATCATTCAAACGATGAGGTTTAAATTCCGGGTCGGGCCTACACCAATTTGTCTTTTCTAAAGACATATGTGTGGTTAATTTATCATGGTTTTTAATGATGAGGGAAAACATCTTGAGGAAAAGCCAACACGGCTGAGTTCTACTTAGTCATGTCACATGTATTTGTACAAAACGGTGATGGGCCTGCCCCCTATCAACTAAGTACACTGCCCAAGCAAAACGTGGGTACTCTGAACACTAGAAGTATTAGTACATTTCCCGACCCCATCGGGGCTATATGGCTTGGGCGTTTGAGTTGAGTTTGAGTATGATTACTTACTTATCTTAGTGTAGTTACAAAATTATTAAAATTTCAATTTCATGTACGAGTAGGAACTTTAATCTTGAAACTCGCTTTTATTGCGTCGCTAAACTTTCTTGTGTAGAAGCACTTAAGCGATAAGTTTGGTATGAAAATATTTAACACTATATTTTGTGCAAAACTATGCTCTATGGCATCTATGATAGGTACATGTTTTTAGTATTATTATGCTGTGTAGTGCCGGCTTAGAATAGCACTACCCCATTTCTTCCGGTGTGTGTACGTAAGAGGCGACTAACGGTATTAGGGCTTTTAAGGGATTTTTGGGCGATGCGGTTGGAGACCCATCACCGAAAACCTTTATTTCACCATCTTTTCCCCACGCAACTTCCAAAAGTGGCTGAGGAATTTCTAATTTCCTAGCTCTGGCAACCCCTTCATGGGATTTATAGCCGTGAGTATATGTATGTATGTATGTATGTTTTGTACCGATCTTTTTTTGTAATTGTTGTTTTTTGTGATGTGCAATAAAGAGTTTTTATTATTATTATTTTTATTATGTTTTTAGTAAAATTTTAAGCGTGGTGGTTAAGAATATCACTATTACATCTCTTCCCATGTAAGGCGTATGAGGACACTAATATTATGGTACGGAGCTTAATAAGTATTTATAGGTCGATGCAACACAACTCTCAGCAACTATCCTTTATTTTACTACATTTTCTCCTTTTACTTGCGGCTTAACATACCAGCAATGATAGTCCAGTTGGTAGAACACCCGCCCGAAAACAGAAGGGGTACCTTCTCTGGACACTAGATGGCGCTGCCATGTGAGTTCAGAAGTATTGGTATCTCTGCCAACCCCTTCGGGATAAACGGCGTGAACGTGTATGTTATGTTATGCTTAACATACCACAAATCAGTTTCTTTTCGCGGGTGTCATAAGTAAGTTTAACTTTCAAGTGGCTTCCCCCTTTTTGGAATTTATAGCAATGAGTATAAATGTTCTTTTTAAATATAAATCTTTGAAAATTTCTTCAACGCAGAAGAACTTGTTTAGATGACAGCCTTGAATATAGATAATGGTGAAGCAAAGCACCATATAAATTATACCTTCGAAACAAAATGGGATAATTCTAGAGACTATGTTATATAATAAAATTCTCTAACGAAACCTCTGCCGACCTTTCAGAAATATGGACAAATTATGTATAACTGTTTAATAGACTTGCTTCTGGATTTGGTTCAGTCTTCTGGGGGAAAAAATATACATATTTATTGTCTAAATTAAATAAGTTCATTATCGGGAAACTCTGATGATGCCTTGCTTCGGAGGGCCCATGAAGCTTTCGTAGTGATCATCTAGTCTGTAAATCCACATAGGGACAGTGTGTGCTGGAGATTTGGCCCCTGCAACCTATTAGGATAGGCTTGAGTCCATTGGTGGCAATGCACTAGGACTTTAATGCAAATTGTGATTAAAAGGAATGAGCTGAGCGAGTTCGGTAAACTTCAGTCTTCTTACATTCTGTGCAGTCGGTCTCAAGCTCTAAATAAGAAACGTAAGTATGGCTTCCTTGACGAAAGTCATATTTTTGTTCCTTTTGCTGTAGAGACCCTCGGCCCATGGGGTCCAGATGCGCGTAGATTATTCAAGGATATATCTACGCGCCTTGTTGAAACTAGTGGGGATCCTAGGGCTGGCACGTACTTTGCCCAAAGAATAAGTATAGCCGTTCAAAGGGGCAATGCAGCCAGCCTTTTGGGAACCCTTCCCCCCAGCGGCAGTGATTTTGAAAATATTTTTTATATTGTTTAATTATTATTTCTATCTTTTGTATATATATTTAAAACTCATAGTTTAAGATTGTATTTAAATGTTAATTACTGTATATAATTTTGTGTGTTTACCAAATATATTAATACTTAGAAACAATTAACTTTTTCTAATGACTTTAATGGGAAAATATGTTTTGGAGATTATTCCTCAATGATAGGTTGGATCACGACATGCGATACTCAGCAATGTCCACTTGATCAGTGTGCCAAATTTGGTTGAAATCGGTCCAGCCGCTCCAGAGGAGTTGGATCACAAAAAAGTGGCCTACCCGCGTATGAGATCTGTGCTCGACTACACAGAGAGCATCGATTTCCCCTCCAGATTTTGCCGACACACCATTTTTCACCACTCGCAATTATTGTTTTCTCCAACATACATTTTAATCCTTCTTATTTCAGAATCCCGTCTTTATTAACCGACTCTATCCAGTCTGAAATGAAGTTATCCTATTCAAAGTTGCCATTACAAAGCTAACAATAGGAAATTTTAATCAACACAAACGCAGTGAATTTAATCCTGTGTAAAACACCGAATCCTAACGTCACATGTATTTCCCGTTCCATATGGAATTTACGCCGTTTTAAAACCGATACGCGTAATGGACGAACGATTTCTACTGATATGGGTAGAAGGAAAGTTGGGAGTACACTGAGTAGTATGATAGTTTTTGAGCGCTAAAATGCTTGAGATGTTGGAATGGAATGGAATGGATGATGATAGCATAGGACTAATCCTATGTACTATTCTAAAATAGTACTACCCCATTTCTTCCCGTAGGTGGTTCGTAAAAAGCGGCTAAGGCTGTTGGGGCCTTTAGTGACTTTTTGGCCATGCGGTCCTTCTTGCGGCACACCATCCTTAGTTTCACAATCTTTACTTCACACAACTTCCAAAAGTGACTGATGATCATGAACAAAAAGTTTTAAATTATGTGAAAGTTAGGCGTTTTCAACATTTGCATTCTATATGAAAAGATAGACAAGTGGCCTTCCGAATTAGTAAAAAATTCGGAGGTAGGAAACGCAAACACTACTAAAACGTGTAAAAGAAATAAAGGATAGAAGAATTTCGCGCTGGCAGCCATTGACACGGTAGCTCAATTGGCAAGAGCGACGGGGGCGTATACGAGGTCGCGGGTTCGAATCCCGCCTGTGTCGAAATTTTTCTTTCCTTTATTTATTCTTTATTTATTAGTAATAATCCCACATGAGGTTTTCATGAACAAAAAGATTTAAATTAAGTGACTGATGAAGTTTTATTCCGGAGCTCTGGCTACCCCTTCAAGGCATTTATAGCACTTAACATTTTGCAGTGCTGAACAAGGTAATTATAAAATAATGCTCACGACTGGATCTTTTTTATTATTTTTTAGCTTTTAGTACATTTGTGTTAAACATAAAAATGTATGTTCGACAGAAAAACCGTTTAACTTAAAAAGTTATTTTTTCCTCTTTTTTATCTAATAGTACAGTATGCATATAATAAAATGTCCCAACTGAATCTTCACCCTTACATATCACGCAACAGTATATTTCGGTGACAATACCGTGCTCGCACACACGAATATTCTCAGTTGAATAAATTCATACCAGCGTTGGACTATTCAACTTTGCTGCAACTAGAAGAATGGAAACTACTTTTTTGAAATGTTTGCCTGTCATGGTTGGGTATTCTGGAAATTTTAGATGCTGCCAAATGCAAGCTTTATTCATGCAAATTATAAATTTTCAGCTCTTAAAATTACGAGCGATTAAAAAAATACGTCCTGTTGATCAAATAGGGCATCAATATATACAAAAAACACTTCTATAAATCCCTTAATTAAAGGGGTAGCGAGAACGACAAAATAAGAAATTATTCAGCCACTTTGGGAAGGTAATTGGGGAGAAGGTAAAATAAAGTATCATTGATGATGGGACTCCGGCCACATTGCCCAACAACTATTTTAAAACCACCACGACCATTAGCCAACTCGTACGCCACCCGCAGGATGAAATGGGGTAGTGTTATTATAAATTCATTTTATTTCTTTATGCATGTCACCGGCCGTATGACTAAACTCTATGAATGGTTTTTCATTTATTAAGAAACAAAGACAAATATTGAGACGTAACCAATGATATATTGATTACGGTAACAAACATGATAGCTTAGTGGACAGAACACCTTGTTAAAGCGTTTCAACAGAAGCACGCTGACACTGGCTGAAAACATGGAGAAGCACTTTGTGGACGTGGAGCAGACGCACAAGTGCTGCTCCCGTTCACACCTCCTTCCCTGCTGATAGACGTAAATTCAAATCCTGAATATGGCCTATACCAATTCGTCTTTTCTAAAGTCATTTGTGTAGTTAGGCCTACCACCTTTCAATTGAGTACTGTCTACTGTCAAAGCAGAACCAGAGGGTTCCCTGAACAGCAGGTAACAATGCCACATGATGTTTAGAAGTATTGATACCTCTGCCAAACTCTCCGGAGATTTACGGCATGAATGTTTGTGATGAGTTTGATATTGGTTGTATTGTAAGTAATTAAGAATTACGCACTTACATACAGAATTACAGTTGCAGATATCAAAAGCTATTTACTTTTAGACAGCTTAAATCCTATGAATCACCCTTACAATTATTTAATACTATAATTAAGATGTAGTAATGTACAGAAATATTCGCGTCTTTCTTGATATAATAAGTAACTCAAAGTTACAAACTGCGGAGCTCTGTAATTATATTCTCAAGAAAAATGTCTAACATTCATTAAAAAGAACTTTCAGTGAAAGATATAATTAAATTCAAGTCAAGTTACTGTTGAGTATTCAGCTCTCGGACTATTCTGCAATTAGGCTGCTAATACTGGTAGTTAACTCATAGTCTAGGAGTACGTGGCGAGAAATGTTAATTTATGATGAACTTTTTACTACTATTTTAAAGCATATGATTTAAAATAGTGGTAAAATGTTTTATATTCTGTTTATTATTTTGTGTGTTAAAAAGATGCTGTTGAGAGACAGAAAATAGCAGTTAAAAAGTAATAGTGTTTATTAAGTATTGTAAGTAAATTCTGTTTGTACCTACGTGAGATTTTTGCTAAGACAGGCATAAAGGTTCATTATTCAGAGAATAGAATAAAATAATCCACCCAAGACTTCCACCCCAAATAGTTAATTTATTTAATGTTAATTTATGATGAACCTTCTACTACTATTTTAAAGCATATGATTTAAAATAGCGGTAAAATAGTTATATTCTGTTAACTATTTTGTGTGTTTTAGAATTTGTTATTGAGAGATTATTATTATTAAAAAGAGCAAATGAATAGCTGTGGTGTTAGTCTTTTAAGAATATTATTTTAAATCAGGATTATAAGCGAAAATATTCGTGGGTAAAATCAGTTTTTACATGCTGTTTTTACTAAAAAGGACTAAAAGATTTATGATACAGATCATTTATATTAGAACACAATAATTCCTCAAAAGGGGAGTTTTTGACTTGCAATTGCAACTTATATAGTTAATTCATTTATTTACCCTCCATTTTATTATAGCTATTGTTGAGCCTTCCAAATACATATTCTTAAACATAGGGAAATGATTCTCAAATATATAATAATAATAACCGTAAAGTGCCGGCTTAGAACGTCACTACCCCTTCCTACCCATGGGTGTCGTAAGAGGCGACTAAAGGTATGGATTTTTTTAAAGTGGTTTTTGGGCTATGCGGTTGGAGACCTATCACCAACGATACTTTATTTCTATCATCTTGTACCCAATCAACTTCTAAATATGTCTGAGGAGATTCTAGCTCTGAAGCTCTGCTTACCCCTTTGTGGGATTTATGGCCGTGAGTATATGTATGTATGCGTTCTAAATCTTAACATTTACACCTTTTTACCAACTTGTTTTTTATAGACAGTACTTCTGTTGATAACGATAAAAATAGCATCCATTGGAAATAGTTAATTCTATAATTCAGACTAGGGTTGCCAATATGCTATGAGACGATAATTTTGGAAACAAAAATGTGAAAAATCTAAGTAAATGATTTCAATAAAGGCTATCAATGAAAACTGATATAAAAAAAGATACAGTGACCAAGCAGCATTGTCATGTTATGTGTCATCTTTGAAATGGTTTTTATAATCAATTCTTGAATTGATAATCTTTATATATTATTTCTGTAAGCCTCTTTCTTGCCCGGAAGCCTGTGACGCGATGAGTTAAGCTAAAAATTTGGTTCAGGTATCGTTTTGTACAGTTCGCGGCCGTGGTGTGCACAAAATTTAGATATCTGATGTAACTGGGTTAAGTTAATTGCTACAGAATTTCAAAGTTTCGATTTTGGCCCATAGACTTTGCTTGAGTGTCATAGTCATAAGCGCGCGCAAACTTTAGTCGATCAGAGATGCGCTGTGATTAGTCGGATTTATTCAAACTGGCCCATCAGAAAAAATCACAAGAAATTCAAAAGAGCTGTGCTGTGATTGGTCGGAAAATTTCAAAACAAACTCATTTTTTTGGACGCGACGTAGTCGCGCCAGGGTTACCCACTAGTCTAGATTAATTTTGAATGCTGTTTAGTTTTTATATAAAGTATAGTTTAGTTTTTTTAATGTTTAGCTTTATATATTTCTTAACTTTGTCGGAATGAATAAATGTATTTCTTTGTTTATTTTTTAACATAGCGATTTTTTTCAATATTATTTTCTTTCAATATTTTATTAAACTAGTAATTCAATTGCAACATGATGCTAGAATAAGTAGCATTTTATTTATAATAATGTAATTCAACCCATTTTATTTAAATTTAGCAACCGTGATAGCCCAGTGGGTAGAACACTCGGTTATCGTGCAAACGACTAGTGTTCAAATCCTGGGTCGGGCCTACACCAATTTGTCTTTTCTAAAGACATATGTGTGGTTAATTTATCATGGTATTTAGATTGTAAAGTAATATTGTAGATTATATTATGATGCAACTTTTATTAATTAAAAAACATCGTGAAGAAAGCCACATGGCTTAAGTAATACCTAGTCATGTTACGGTGTATTCGTACCAAATGGTGATAAGCATGCCCTGTATCACGTGAGTATAGTGTCGAAGCAAAACCTGGAAACTCTGAACACAAGGTGACAATGTTATGTGATGTTCAGAAGTATTAGTACCTCTGCCAATCCCTTCAGAGATATACGGCATGAATGTTTGAGTTGAGTCATTTATGTGGTTAATTAGTCAAAGTTGTTCACGATGAAGGAAATCATCGTGACTAAACCCACTAGGCTGAAATGTACTTGGTCATGTGACAGTGTTTTCATACAAAGCGGCGATATGCCGGCCCCGTATCACGTCCAAGTGACAGAAATTTTACGGGATGTTCAGAAGTATTTGTATCTCTGCCACACCTTCAAGGATATACATCGTGAACGTTAATTTTAAGGTCTTGAATAAATCAATTTTATGAGGGAACAGCAAAGATATACTGGCCAGTACACCCTGCTATGTACCAACTTAGAATTTGTATTTATGTTTAGCTAGAGAAACATTTCGATACCGCGATGTACGATTTTTTATGAAGCTGCTAGTATGCGAGTGAGTTCGCTGTCTAGCGGTCGCCACAATTATATGTATTATAACAAACATACATACACTCATGGCTATAAATACCAAGAAGGGGTAGCCAGAGCACCGGAATAAAAAAATCCTCAGTCACTTTTGGTAGTTGTGTGGGGATTCGTTTGTAAAATAAAGGTTTTTGGGGACAGTTCTCCGACTACAATGCCCAAAAATCACTTAAAAAGCCCCAATATCACCTCTTACGGACACCCATGGCTAGAAATGGGGTAGTGCTATACTAAGACCACACTACACAGAAAATGCAATATAAATATTCATAGATACATGCATGGATACACTTCATTCAAAGCATTCGTTCTCAACATGAAGCTCATACCATAGCCGTGTCAAAGGCTTTTAGAGCGACTGACATTTCTTATGAGATACATTATCAGAAGTAACGTTTCTGTGAAAATGTCATAACTATTATAAAACAAGTTGAAGCTGTGTAGTGTCGGCTTAGAATAGCTACCCCATTTCTTCCGGTGGGTGTACGTAAGAGGCGACTAACGGTAATGGGGCTTTTAAGGTATTTTTGGGCGATGCGGTTGGAGACCCATCACCAACAACCTTTATTTCACCGTCTTTTCCCCTCGCAACTTCCAAAAGTGGCTGAGGAATTTCTAATTCCTCAGCTCTAGCTACCCCTTCTAAGGATTTATAGCTGTGAGTATAAGTATGTATTTATGTAAGTTGAAGACATCCGTGGCCGAGTCGACTAGCTTCTCGGTCCGGAGGTTGCGGGTTCGATCCCCGCTGAGAGCAACATTTATGTTATGAGCATAAATGTTTGTTTCTTATAATTAGATTGTTTTTGTTCATGAAAACCTCATGTGGGGAATATTACTAATAAATAAAGGAAAGAAAAATTTCGATGCCCGTCGGTGTCGAAATTTTTTTCTTTCCTTTATGTATCCTTTATTTGTTTGTTTCTTAGTCTTGGATTTTATTTATATCTATACTAATATTATAAAGCTGAAGAGTTTGTTTGTTTGAACGCTAGGATCTCAGGAACTACCCGATCAAATTGAAAAATTCTTTTTGTGTTGGATAGTACATTTATTGAGGAAGGTTTTAGGCTATATATCATCACGCTGCGACCAACAGGAGCAAACTATCAGCAAATAATGTTACAAAAACGAGGATAAATTATTCGTACTAAGGCTTCCGTTGTGTGCGCGGCGTAAACGGTTTAAGTTACCAAAAAAAAAATGTATTAAAGAATTATTTCTCTTTAAATGATTTAAAAAATGCCCGCGACAGTATATGTCTAACTTTTAAGTTTCACTTACTATAACCATTTTTATGGTAAATTAATTTGGTCGAATTTAATGCATAGTTGCCATAATGTTTTATCAACATAATATAAATTTTTATCCGAATAAATATGTTGTTGATTGAGATTATTTAATTGAGAACAAAATTGTCCTTGACATCACTTAATTTAAATAAACATCTTAGAAGATAATACAATTTAAAAATTACTCCGTAACAAAATTTACACGCGTGCATGAAGCGCAAGACAAGACGCTACGTTGGCCGGCGAGCGAGGTCACCTGCGCGAGAAGCTTATGTTTAAGCCTTATCCTATTAATATTATAAATGTGAAAGTTAAGATGTTTGTGTGTTTGTAGCTAAATGAAGACTAATTCACAGAACTTATTTAAAATAAAATTTACAGGAAGCCAGGTAATGATCCCAATTAACACAATAGGACACTTTTTATCCCAGAAAAATTAAGAGATCTATAAATTTTCTTAAAAAATGGTGAAACAGACTAACTGACTAAGAATGAATGCTCAGCCGAAACTACTATACTTATAAACTTAAAATTTATAAAGTTAAAAAATTGTGAGGACACTATGAAAAACACCTTTTTTCTCATCCCATGATGACAGAGACAGGTCAGTTAAATTTCAGTTTGACGACGTGAAAGTCTACACTTTTGACAGTACGAAGTCTGTGGGGTCAGCTAGTGTGTATTATATAATATTAAATATATCGTTGAGTAAGTATCCCATAATACAAATCTTACTTAGTTTGGAGCTAACTTGATCGGTGTATAATATGCCTGTATATATATATTATATAAATATAAGGGATATTTAGAGCTTGTGAGATAGAAATCTTTCAGCCCCTTTTGTATTACTGATTATATGATAGTAAATTAAGGATGTTTGTGACCGGATCACCTAATCAATTAAAATGCCCTTAATCACCTACTACGACAAGTAGTGAGTTAATGCTATTTCACCCAACACTACACAAAGTGTAGTGTCAGCTTAGAATAGCACTACCCTATTTCTTCCGGTGTGTGTACGTAAGAGGCGACTAACGGTATTGGGGCTTTTAAGAGATTTTTGGGCGATGCGGTTGGAGACCCATCACCAATAACCTTTATTTTACCATCTTTACCCCACTCAACTTTCCAAAAGTGGCTGAGGAGTTTCTAATTCCTTAGCTCTGGCTACCCCTTCTAGGGATTTACAGCCTATGTATGTATGTATGTATTACACAAATGTAACAAATCACGTTATATAGTTGGCAACCCTATTTCCGCCAGACTTCCAAATCTAGTTATTCAACTTATTTCGTTTTATTTGAGCAATTAAGTACTTACATTTCCAGTTTTTAGCCAGTCTAGATCAAACTTCGGTCGTTTACCAATGTGTTTTAAATAAACCGGATTTTTATTGTATAAGCATTAATTTCAAGACATTTAATACAATTGGTGAGTGAAATATGTTTAAGTATGCGGAATATCTATGAGGAAAAGAATAGTGATACGACGTGATAGCTCAATGGGTAGAACACCGGTTAACGTGCAAGCGACTAGTATTCAAATCCCGGGTCGGGCCTACACCAATTTGTTTTTTCTAAAGACATATGTGTGGTTAATTTATCATGGTTGTTAACGGTGAGGGAAAACATCGTGAGTGTCGGGAAACCCACATGACTGAGTTGTCATGTGACAGTGTATTCGTACAAAACGGCGATAGGCCTGCCCCCTATCACGTGAGTACGCTGTCCATCCAAAACGTGGGTACTCTGAACACCAGGTGACAAAGTCACGTGATGTTCAGAAGTATTAGTACCTCTGCCAATCCCTTCGGAGATATACGGCATGAATGTTTGCGTTGAGTCATTTATGTGGTTAATTAGTCAAAGTTGTTCACGATGAAGGAAATCATCGTGACTAAACCCACTAGGCTGAAATGTACTTGGTCATGTGATAGTGTTTACATACAAAGCGGCGATATGCCGGCCCCCTATCACGTCCAAGTGACAGAAATTTTACGTGATGTTCAGAAGTATTTGTATCTCTGCCACGCCTTCAAGGATATAAATCGTGAACGTTAATTTTGAGGTCTTGAATAAAACAATATTATATGTATTATAACATACATGCATACACTCATGGCTATAAATACCAAGAAGGGGTAGCCAGAGCATCGGAATAAGAAATTCCTCAGTCACTTTTGGTAGTTGTGTGGAGATTCGTTTGTAAAATAAAGGTTTTTGGTGACAGTTCTCTGACTACAACGCCCAAAAATAACTTAAAAATCCCCAATATCACCTCTTACGGACACCCATGGCAAGAAATGGGGTAGTGCTATACTAAGACCACACTACACAGAAAATGCAATATAAATATTCATAGATACATCCATGGATACATTTCATTCAAAGCATTCGTTCTCAACATGAAGCTCATACAAGAGCCGTGTCAAAGGCTTTTAGAGCGACTGACATTTCTTATGAGATGCATTATCAGAAGCAACGTTTCTGTGAAAATGTCATAACTATTATAAAACAAGTTGAAGCTGTGTAGTGTCGGCTTAGAATAGCACTACCCCATTTCTTCCGGTGGGTGTACGTAAGAGGCGACTAACGGTACTGGGGCTTTTAAGGTATTTTTGGGCGATGCGGTTGGAGACCCATCACCAACAACCTTTATTTCACCGTCTTTTCCCCACGCAAATTCCAAAAGTGGCTGAGGAATTTCTAAGACAAGTACTCTGTAAGTTGAAGACATCCGTGGTCGAGTAGATAGGTGACTAGCTTCTCGGCCCGGAGGTTGCGGGTTCGATCCCCGCTGAGAGCAACATTTATGTTATGAGTATAAACGTTTGTTTCTTATAATTACAATGTTTTGGTTCATGAAAACCTCATGTGGGGATTATTACTAATAAATAAACGAAAGAAAAATTTTGATCCCCGCCGGTGTCGAAATTGTTTCTTTCTTTTATGTATCCTTTGTTTGTTTGTTTCTTAGTCTTGGGTGTTATTTATATGTGTATAATATAATATTAAATATATCGTTGAGTTAGTATCCCATAATACAAATCTTACTTAGTTTGGAGCTAACTTGATCGGTGTATAATATGCCTGTATATATATATTATATAAATATAAGGGATATTTAGAGCTTGTGAGATAGAAATCTTCCAGCCCCTTTTGTATGTATACTGAGTATATGATAGTAAATTAAGGATGTTTGTGACCGGATCACCTAATCAATTAAAATGCCCTTAATCACCTACTACGACAAGTATTGAGTTAATGCTATTTCACCCAACACTACACAAAGTGTTGTGTCGGCTTAGAATAGCTTTACCCCATTTCTGCCGGTGGGTGTACGTAAGAGGCGACTAAGGGTATAGGAGCTTCTTAAGTGATTTTTGGGCGATGCGGTTGAGACCCATCACCAATAACCTTTATTTTACCATCTTTACCCCACTCAACTTTCCAAAAGTGGCTGAGGAGTTTCTAATTCCTTAGCTCTGGCTATCCCTTCTAGGGATTTACAGCCGTGAGTATATGTATGTATGTATGTATTACACAAATGTAACAAATCACGTTATATAGTTGGCAACCCTATTTCCGCCAGACTTCCAAATCTAGTTATTCAACTTATTTCGTTTTATTTGAGCAATTAAGTACTTACATTTCCAGTTTTTAGCCAGTCTAGATCAAACTTCGGTCGTTTACCAATGTGTTTTAAATAAACCGGATTTTGATTGTATAAGCATTAATATCAAGACATTTAATACAATTGGTGAGTGAAATATGTTTAAGTATGCGGAACATCTATGAGGAAAAGAATAGTGATACGACGTGATAGCTCAATGGGTAGAACACCGGTTAACGTGCAAGCGACTAGTGTTCAAACCCCGGGTCGGGCCCACACCAATTTGTTTTTTCTAAAGACATATGTGTGGTTAATTTATCATGGTTGTTAACGGTGAGGGAAAACATCGTGAGTGTCGGAAAACCCACATGACTGAGTTGTCATGTGACAGTGTATTCGTACAAAACGGCGATAGGCCTGCCCCCTATCACGTGAGTACGCTGTCCATGCAAAACGTGGGTACTCTGAACACCAGGTGACAAAGTCACGTGATGTTCAGAAGTATTAGTACCTCTGCCAACCCCTTCGGGGATATTCGGCGTGAACGTTTATGTTATGTTATGTTATATTATGAACAGAATAGGGACTTTTAAAGTGCTTGGCAGAAGAATAGTGATGAGCAAATTTTTTATTTATTTATTTGTTTTATTAGGAAAATCTCCTGTAAATTATTTCTTCTCCTTAATTGCTACAGCTTTTACAGAGAGGAAGAAGTGGTAAAATAAAAGATTTAATCAATTTGACGACATCTGTATCCGAATGGATAGGTTCTTGGTCTGGAGGTTGCGGGTTCGATCCCCGCTGAGAGTAACATTTGTGTGATGAGCATAGTTTGGGGCTAACTTGATCTGCATGTAATATGTCCGTATAACATTTATTTATTCTTGTACATAAGTTGTTAAGTAATGGGAAGGAAAAATAAAAACTCACCTGCTCAAATTACCAAGAAAATTACCGTTTGCATACTAATGCATCGTCGTATTCATAAAATACATTTATCTTTTTTATCTTGTTCTTTGAATTGTTTGTTTGAAAAGGATAATTGCATGAAACAAGTGATTTTAATGGTTATTATTACACACATACAGCTATATTTAACTGACCGCAAAAATTACGTGATTTACCTACTCCTCTTTTCCGTATAATTAATCCTACATACATATATTCACGGGTGTACGTCTCAAAGAGGCAGAGCGACAGCAATAGAAATAGTCACTTTTGATAATTGCGAGTGAAAAAGATAGTAAATTGGTTCATGAATTTCCTCCCTTAAAACCTCCACTTAAAAGTCCCAAAAGCCTAAAGAGTTTATTCCATTGCACTTTGTCGTTTCTGAATTCAGACGTCCTTCGAAGTTACTGCCGCAGACGCTTGTTATTCCACTACACAAATTTGTCTACTTTTCAGAAGCCTAGCGTTCTGAACGTTATTCCACTAGTCTGAATTCGTCTTCATTCAGACAAATGGAATAAGCTCTTAAAGTGTCATCTGACTACATCCGCGCTAAGCCACTACACAACATATATACATATACTTACGGTCATGAATCTCACAAAGGGGTAACCTGAGCTTAGACTTAGAAACTCCTCAGCCACATTTGACAGTAGATAGGGGACAAGTTTGCCGTGTAGTGCCGGCTTAGAATGTCGCTACCCCTTTCTACCCACGGGTGTCGTAAGAGGCGACTAAAGGTATTGGGGATTTTTATTGGATTTTTGGGCGATGCAGTTGGAGACCCATCACTAAAAACCTTTATTTTTACCATCTTTTCCCCACTCAACTTCCAAAATGGCTGAGGAATTTATAATTCCTTAGCTCTGTAACCCTTCTAGGGAAATATAGCCGTGAGTATATGTATGTATGTATAGGGGACAAAATGGTAGAAATAAAGTATCGTTGGAAATGGATCTCCAAGCGCTTTGTCGCCTCTTACGACACCCATGGGTAGACTTTCTAAGCTAAGGATCTAATATAAGGCACCACACGGCAACCACTACCCAACGATATAATTAATCATCATCAGTTTTCCTAATGTCTTCATAATCATCATAATGGCAGCTCAAAGACATCCACTCTTCCACACCTCCCTCACAGATGACTAATACCTACTAATACGACCATTTTGCCGTGTAGTGTCGGCTTAGAATTGCCGTGTAGTGTCGGCTTAGAATTACACTACCCCATTTCTACCCTTGGGTGATCGTAAGAGGCGACTAAGGGTATAGGAGCTTCTTAAGTAATTTTTGAGCGATGTGGTTGGAGACCCGTCACCAAAAACATTTATTTATTATTACCATCTTTTCCACAATCAACTTAAAAAAGTGTCTGATGAATTTCTCATTCCAAAGCTCTGGCTACCCCGTTAAGAGATTTATAGCCGTGAGTATATGTATGTACGACCATTTCTATATTACCCATTGAGTTCCTTGACCTACACCAATGTCGATACCAATATTTAAGCTAAAGAGTTCTGACTTTCTGAAATGTAAGTAAATTCTTACTTTAATAACACATAGTTATTATAACTAACTAAATACCCATACAAAAATGAAATAATCACGTCATTATTTCAAATCGGGGTGAAGGCAGAGACTATCGATCGCCACTTCGTACGATCCTGGCAAACCTTTCTAGCCTCTTTTACATTCATAAATACATACATACATACATATACTCACAGCTATAAATCCCTTGAAGGGGTAGCCAGAGCTAGGGAATGAGACATTCCTCAGCCACCTTTGGAAGTTGCGTGGGGAAAAGATGGTAAAATAAAGGTTGTTGGTGATGGGTCTCCAACCGCATCGCCCAAAAATCCCTTATAAGCCCCAGTACCGTTAGTCGCCTCTTACGTACACCCTAGGAAGAAATGGGGTAGTGCTATTCTAAGCCGACACTACACAGCAAAATCATAAATCACACATTCATAAATCTTTTCATACATGCTATTTTATTCTTCATCTGCGGACGCCTGCCTATTTAAGCACACTCATATTAAAGTATAAAATTAACATAAAATGTGTGTCTCTAAATTTAAAAAAATAGTTGAAGTTGAGTGGGATCAAGATTGTAAACGAGTATAAATGTCTCCAGCTACACGTCCAACATACATACATACATACATATACTCACGGCTATAATTCCCTAGAAGGGGTAGCCAGAGCTAAGGAATTAGAAATTCCTCAGCCACTTTTTGAAGTTGAGTGGGGAAAAGATCGTAAAATAAACGTTTTTGGTGATGGGTCTCCAACCACATCGCCCAAAAATCGAATAAAAAGCCCCAATACCCTTAGTCGCCTCTTACGACACCCGTGGGTAGAAAGGGGTAGCGACATTCTAAGCCGGCACTACACGGCACTTCTAAGCCGGCACTACATGGCACGTCCAACAATCAATTGAAAAGCCCAAAACATTAACTTCCCTCTTAAGCCGTGGGAAGTAGTGAGTTTACCATGAGTACTACTTCTCTCCATTACACAGGTAAATATAAAATACGTGTTACTTATTGTTTTTTATTAGTTAGAATTAGAAGTATAAAATGCCAAGTACCTTAAGATCTGAATAAAATTATAAAACGCATGTAACGCCATCTACACATTTACGCTTGAACTTACTTGAGTGGGGTGGCTGTTTCTGGTTTTCATCGTCTAGAGAACCTAACACAACACTCGACTGAGGAACGCTTTCATGAAATCATCAAAAGCGACGACATTCACTTGTGTGTTTTTCTACTAAACTGATCGTCGCTTCAATATCTAATGCGTTTAAAGTTTATTTTTATTTTTGGATGACCAGGCCTTCGGGGGCCTAAGCACTTTTTAATGATGGTACAATGGTGAAAGAATTTTATTATTTTGAACAAATTAGGATCGTAATTTTCTTATAGGACGACCATTTATACTATTAAGATAAATACTAATAATATAAGAGTTTGCTCGCGCACGTAGGGTTCTATACTGAAAGGCATAAAACCAAGAGACGTGAGCCGTGGGCTTTTTTAAGTTTTACGGAATGAACGGAATCCATACCCGCGACTTCAGGGTCGCAAGCCCAGCGCTCTTTACGCTAAACCACTAAGACAGTACTATTCTAATATGCTTAATAGCATTCATATACATACATACATACATACATATATTCACGGCTATAAATCCCTAAAAGGGGTACCCAGAGCTGAGAAATTTCTAAGAACTTTAACACTTTTGGAAGTTGAGTGGGGAAAAGATGATAGAATAAAGGTTGTTGGTGATGGGTCTCCAACCGCATCGCCCAAAAATCCCTTATAAAGCCCCAATACCGTTAGTCGCCTCTTACGTACACCCACCGGAAGAAATGGGGTAGTGCTATTCTAAGCCGACACTACACAGCATTCATTTATTCCTTCCCAAATACTTCTCAAACTATCTAACCTAATCTAATCATTTACAGTTTGCCCTTATACCTACTACTCAAGACTCAATTGTTCACGCCGTATATCTCCGAAGGGATTGGCAGAGGTACTAATACTTCTGCACATCACGTGACATCGTCACCAGGCTCCAATTTCACCACGACTACAATTGTCAGTGACATATGTCGAGCTACAATTGTCAAGCAAATTGTGACATATTACAATTTTATGAAATATTTTCTATAGAAATGCTTACAAACTTGACAGGCATTTTGCTACAATTGTATGTATTACAATTGTGTTGTGAAACAGTAATTATTATTATAGTCGACATATTTGTAGAATTGTCGTAGAATCTTGACATGAGATTGAGCACATGTCGGATTTGCGTGACAATTGTAGTATTTCGTGGTTGATACACGCGTATTTTAAAATGGCTCTCCATGCGAGTAGTAGTGACGCTAGTGATAGTAACAGTGATCTTGATGAATTTACAATTGTAGCACTTGTCGCGTTGGTGAAATTGGAGCCTGGTGTTCATAGTACCCACATTTTGCCTGGACAGTGTACTCAATACCTACCTATTTGGTAATCTAAAGTTAAATGAAACTGTAACTGTGAGATATGAAAAACAGTCCTGATTTTGTGTATTCACTTACACAGAATCAGAGAATACTCATTATGTGCCCGATTTAGCATAAACATTTTTGTGGCCCCTTGAATAATTTCTTTCATTTCATATACTCACGCTGTTAATTCTCATTGGGGTAGGCAGATACTATCGATCGCCACTTCGTACGATCCTGGCAAACCTCTCTTGTCTCGTCTACATCCATCAATCTTTTCATCCATGCTCTTTTATTCTTCATACTTCGGACGCCTGCCTTTTTGAGCACACTTTCAATTTGGTCCAAGTGTGTCTTTCGTGGCCGTCCTCTACTAACATTACCTTCCACATTAGCTCAATAGATACCTTTTACTAATTTCCTATCATCCATCCTCTCGAATTTTTTTCTTTCTTTCATATCTATTTTGGCTATGTAGTGTTGGCTTAGATGGCTAACACTTTTCTAATAGGTGCGGAACGAGGCGACTAGGTTGTTGGGGCTTTTTAATTATTTTTGGTTGATAATGTTGCTGAGGAATTTCTAATTATGAAGTTCTGGTCTCCCTTTTTTGGATTCACAGCCGTGAGTATAGGTAATGGTAATGTGTATCGTCAAAAAACACAAATCCAAGAAAGAATACACCGCTGTACATAAAAAAACAACATTTAATGCCTCTATAATTGAAACAACTATTGATTTTCGGATATTTTAATCGCGTGTTATTACATTATTTTTAAAGCCCGACGTTTCGAAAACTTTTCAGTTATCATGGTCACGTCAGCCAGGTCAGTCTTCCGGTGACCATGATAACTGAAAAGTTTTCGAAACGTCGGGCTTTAAAAATAATGTAATAACACGCGATTAAAATATCCGAAAATCAATAGTTGTTTCAATTATAATGTGCAATCGTGAAAATCTTAGAAAATACTATATTTAATGCCTCTGCCATCCTCCTAGCATAGTCGTGTAAAATAAAACGTAAACGCTTACTTAAAATTGATTTAAAACAACCGGAAAATTCTGTTTCTGCTCCGAATTCAATACATTTCAACGAATGTCAACATGTTTTTCACTCGTCTACTAACAAGAGAATTAATATCGGTAATATGGTTATTACCACATATTGTATTCAAAGTACCAGAGCAGCTATTCAGATAAAATGGTCTTTACACTCGTCAATCATTGCTTTGGTCCACGGTCAGCCTATTGAATGCGATATCAATAGATATAATATATGCCAACTAGACCAGTACGCTATAATAAGCATACTTACGGTTGTTTCCTTAAGTATAACTGATTCTTTTAATATATTGCTTTGAGCTTAAACCACTGTTTTTATGACCACCTTGTTAGTCTGACCTAGTAAAAAAGACTTCCAAAGTAGATCCTACAAACAGTTCAATGTTACTATTATTGTTTTTATTTGATGGTCAAAATACCCACTTATTGTCCAGATGCCGTGTAGTGCCGGCTTAGAATGTCGCTACCCCTTTCTACCCACGGGTGTCGTAAGAGGCGACTAAGGGTATTGGGGCTTTTTATTGGATTTTTGGGGGATGCGGTTGGAGACCCATCACCAAAAACCTTTATTTTGACCATCTTGTCCCCACTCAACTTCCAAAAGTGGCTGAGGAATTCAAAATTCCTTAGCTCTGGTTACCCCTTCTAGGGAAATATAGCCGTGAGTATATGTATGTATGTATGTCCAGATAGTATGCCCGTGTGTATAAATATATTCTATATTCATTCAAATAAATCAAATTGGGATGTTTTAACACGAAAACACCCGTTCTTAACTACATGCATATGAATGAAGCAAGAGAGGTTTGCCAGGATCGTACAAAGTGACGATCGATCGTCTCTGTCTACCTCAAAAGCGTAGTAGAGTATATAAATGTTTGTATGCATATGAATAATTATACGATAGTGACAAACGATTGACATTAAGGAGGTCCCGGGTTCGATCACCATCGCCCCGGTCACATTTGTGTGATGAGCATTAGTATTATCAATCACTTATGAACAAAATATTAATAATTCAATTCAACTGGATCGATTTTATTGGGTTTTAGCCAACAGATAGTTGACGTCGTTTGGAGTAACTCAGGACACTTTTTTCATACTCTTAATACTTATTTAAAACTGGGTTGGTTTGCAATAGTGTGATAGGAGATAGGAATCGTCGTAAAAAACATGTTATATCGAGCGTTGTAAAACGGCGCGAAACACAAAGAATACATAATCTCAGTACTTATCTCTTTGCCACGTGTCATTCATAATTCCTTTCAGAAAATTCATTCGATCTGTCTCCGCGCACCGCACAGTGCGGTTGCTGCGGCCGCCATTTTGTATTGATCAAAAAGTCATTTAGTTGTAGTTTTTTGTTTTAAATAAATGACACACATTAACTGTAAGGGTTTGTTTAAAATATCTGTCAACGTTTTGGCGGTAAGTTGTTGTTTATGTTTTTTTAGGGTATTTTTGTGTTGAGATTGATCGATATACTTTAGCATTATTTTTACCTTATTATTTAATTTAAATTTTCTTTTACGGCCTGTGTTTTGTGTTTATTTTTATCTTTGGAGTTTAATCTCATACGAAATTTAATATTATCATAAAATAAAAGTTAAAATGTGTACTTAACAGCAAAATTGTTAACACATTTCATTGCGTGTAATTGCGAAACATAATTACTTAATTCGCTGGCTCGACGACCCAAAATGAGTCCGATACGAGATTTCGCCACTTGCCTCGGTCTTGTGTGGTTTCTCGCAAATCGTTTGCCTGAAGCTCACGAAGATCTGCTTCTACCACATCACACCAGCGGTACCGAGGGCACCCGACCGGTCTTCGTCCAGTCGGACGACCCATGTACGCTTTTTTGACTCCTCGATCTTCACCCATCCTTTCTAGGTGACCAACCCAGCGAAGTCTGTGGGCTTTGGTTTCCCCAAGGATGTTTGCGTTAGCGAAACATAATTAAAACGTATATTGTGCTTGCACTAGTGTTTAAGATTGCTTTTGCTGGACTAGTGTTATGGTGAAGGTCGCGCAAAAACAATAGTGGTCGCCATCTTTAAAAAAAGTAAAAGATATTATATCATTCACCTATTAAATAAAAGAAATTCCACTTATCTATATATTGGCTTTTGCACTGATGCCTATAAAACAATTAAAATGTTCCTCATTGGGGAGTATAAAATATAATATCAATTGAATTAGCATACAAATCAAACTCACTAACATTTACTCACGTTAGTGTTCCTATTAGGGTAGGCAGTGACTATCGATCGCCATTTTGCACGATTCTGATAAATGTCTCTAGTTTCTAAAAGTAACTTAGTAACTTCCAAAAGTGGCTGAGGAATTTTTCATTCCAAAGCTCTGGCTACCCCGTTAAGGGATTTATAGCCGTGAGTATATGTATGTATGTATGTATGTATGTCTCTAGTTTACTTCATATTCATTATCCTTCTCATACATATAAAATTCACAGAAATTGAAATATGACTTGTGTTATGCGATGCTTTAGATAACAAATCTTAGAGACGTTTAAAAATAGTATTATAGTAAAATACAATGTAAATTTAATTTTAGTCTTATCTGTATATATCTCTTAATTAAATAGTAAAATAATTTACGTTCAATTTACTTGAAACCGCCGCCTTATGAAAACTTAAACTCAATTCCATAATTTATAAAAGCATTGCTGTGTAGTGTCGGCTTAGAAAATCATTTCATGTATATATTAAAGCAAAGGTATATCTAATTTTGAAGATGTTTTTAGGTGAACTAAGACAAATAGCGCCTATAATTAAGTAATTAAAATCTATTTAAGTTTTCACATCGGTCTTTACGGTACGGATCGTGGTACTTTTTCGGCCAGTGCTCATCGATTCACAAAACATTATATGTCATATATATTATTATTACATGTCATAAGTAAGAAAACTTCACGTCGTAACGTATCATAAATAATATTACGATGCTCGGAATAAAATACCCAAACGGGGTGTATGTTGTATCCACTTAAACCTAAACGGGATTAAAACCTGCGACCTCCAGGCCAAACTAGATAGCATACTAAAATACTAGACCACTTCATTCATATTCACATCACTCAAACTGTTTGTATCACCATGTTGTTGGATATCTAATTAACATAAATAAATACATACTATAAATACTACATACATACATATAATCACGGCTAAATATCCCTTAACGGGGTAGCCAGAGCTTTGGAATGAGAAATTCCTCAGCCACTTTTGGAAGTTGATTGGGAAAAAGATGGTAAGAATAAGTTTGTACGAAAGGCATTACAACCCAAAATTAGCTCTATTACCTTGTTTCAACTATTAACATTCATCCATCCTCTTTTTGTGCCCAAACAAACTTTAAATTCCCATTTCTTTACAAGTTTAAAAAAAGTGACAGTGTATTCGTTCAAAACGGCGATAAGTCTGTCCCCTATCACGTGAGTACACTGTCCATGCAAAACGTGGGTACTCTGAAAACCAGGTGGCAAGGTCACGCCAACCCCTTGGGGTATATTCGGCGTGAACGTTTATGTTACATACAACGGGGTAGCCAGAGCTTTGGAATGAGAAATTCCTTAGCCACTTTTGGAAGTTGATTGGGGAAAAGATGATAATAATAAATGTTTTTGGTGACGGGTCTCCAACCGCATCGCCCAAAAACCACTTAAAAAGCCCCTATACCCTTAGTCGCCTCTTACTATTACCCACGGGTAGAAAGGGGTAGTGTTATTCTAAGCCGACACTACACGGCCGTTTATGTTATGTTTATAAAAAAGCAATCATGATAGATCAGTGGCTAGAACACCACTTATCGTGGAGACGATGAGGGTTCAAATACCAAGTCGGGCCTACACCGATTTGTCTTTTCTAAAGTCATAATGTGAGGTCAATTTATCATGGTGGTTAACGATGAGGGAAAACATCATGAGGAAACCCAAATGGCTAAAGTTCTACTTAGTAATGTGAAAGTATATTTGTAACAAACGGGGATATGCCCGCCCCTACCAGGTGACCTGTTCCTCTGCCAACCCCTTCGGGGATTTACGTCATAAACATTTGAGTGTGATAAAAAAGCAGATGAACAGCAGGTTACATTCATAAATACATAAAAACGCATCAAATTATAAACCTCATTTTCGTAGGTAACATACATATACTCACGGCTATAAATCCCTTAACGGGGTAGCCAGGGCTTTGGAATGAAAAATTCCTCAGCCACTTTTGGAAGTTGATTGGGGAAAAGATGGTAATAATAAATGTTTTTGGTAACGGGTCTCCAACCCCATCGCCCAAAAATCACTTAATAAGCCCCTATACCCTTAGTCGCCTCTTACGATCACCCCCGGGTAGAAATGGGGTAGTGATATTCTAAGCCGACACTACACGGCTTTCGTAGGTAAATAATGATTATATTCGTAACTTGTTTAATGAACAGTCAGATTTTATTGTCACTCAAATACACGCGCCAAAGATTATCACAAAATTATGTAATTCATTAATTAGCGAAGTTGTGTCGTTCGTAAAAAAATATAATGTTGCGTAACGTAAATTTATACATTATTTTTATCATAACTTCAAAGATAAATAAATATACTAACATGCATACATTCATCATCATCATATATTCACGGCTATAAATCCCTAGAAGCGGTAGCCAGAGCTAGGGAATTGGAAATTCCTCAGCCACTTTTGGAAGTTGCGTGGGGAAAAGAAAGTGAAATAAAGGTTGTTGGTGATGGGTCTCCAACCGCATCGTCCAAAAATCCCCTAAAAGCCCCAATACCGTTAGTCGCCTCTTACGTACACCCACCGGAAGAAATGGGGTAGTGTTATTCTATTCCGACACTACACAGCCTAACATACATACATATGAATAAAATAGAAAACTCTTTATTGTACATAACAATTAATGATATTCAGTCATGGGGGTTTCCCTTCGACGGTTTTCCTTGCTGTTAACGACCTTGATAAATTAATTGTATGCATGGCTTGATTAAAGAATCGATTGAGTATTTGAACCAATACCTCTTTGATTCTGATGAACAGCTTTTTTCACTAAACTATTCAGGTCGTAGGTTTTCTGATAAACGTGAGTATATTGCCGTGTAATGTCGGTTTTGCATGTCAATACCCCTTTCTATCCACGGTTGTTGTAAGAGCTGACTAAGCGTTTGGGGCTTTTTTAAGTGGTTTTTTGGGTGATTCGGTTGGAGACCCATCACCAACGATACTTTATTTAAACCATTTTGTCCCCTGTCAACTTTTAAATGGGGCTGAGGAGTTTCTAGCTCAGAAGATCTGGCTACCCTGGCCTCATTTCGAGACCCATCACCAACAACCTTTATTTCACCATCTTTTCCCCACGCAACTTCCAAAGGTGGCTGAGGAATGTCTCATTCCCTAGCTCTGACTACCCCTTCAAGGGATTTATGGCCGTGATTATATGTATGTATGTGCATTTCTAAGACGATTTTGTACAGATAAAATACTCTAAATTAGACATACTAACTGACACAGTGATTATAGTCACGTAAACAATATAGAAGATTATCAGCAAATTAAAGAAATGTGTATGTTTTTGCGAACTAGTTCTAAAATATAAATTAGAACACGTGCAAGTAATAAATGTAACGTGTTGCAAATATCAACTATTTTTATTAAATCTATTATACTACTTATCTTCTTACATACATATACGCACGGCTATAAATCCCTAGAAGAGGTAGCCGGAGCTAAGGCATTTGAAATTCCTCAGCCACATTTGGAGGTTGGTAGGGGAAAAGTTGTTGGAAATAAAGTATCGTAAGTGATGGGTTTCCAAACGCATCGCACCAAAACCTTTAAAAGGCCCTATACCCTTAGTCGCCTCTTACGACACCCGTGGGAGGAAAGTTATACTTCGTTATATTATAACTGAGAGCGTAAAATCTTGGATATATACTAACTCGTAACATCATAACAGTTAAAGGCAATTAAACTTTAAATCACGTGACGTAGTTACATGGTGTTTAAAATACTTACTACCCATGTGGTACAGAGGCTACGCTGGCTTTCGCGCCTTGGTTTGAAAAATTACTACATTGTGACAAAAGTATCACACGATTTAGTTTAACGCAGCCACGTGGGTTTCCTTGTCACAACATACATTAGAAAATTTTACCAGCCTGGATTTTTCTATAATTCCGAAGAAGCTAAAACTTCGGGATAGCAAACTAGCTAAAAAAATTGATTCGGGCAACGATTGTGAGATAAGGGAATATTAGTGATAGATCCTAGCCATATCACTCATTGTTCAAAAATTCAATATCATCGGTCACTTTATACGACACCCACATAGAGAAACAGTTCTATTTTAAGCCGACATTATACAGTAACATATTTACGTTTAAGGTCAACTAATACATTCGGCTAATGCCCTAAGATATTACTGGCTTTGAACTTTTTATCACAACTTTTTATGCTCCAATAACCTCATATAAAATAATCTATAATAATAATAGACAACGCTATATACTGACGGCTTAGAATAGCATTACCTTATTTCTTCCCGTAGCTATTCGTAAGAGGCAACTAAGGGTGTTGGGGATTTGTGAGTGATTTTTGGACGATGCGGTTAGAGACCCCACATCAAAAACCTTAATTTAATAATCTTTTCTCCACTCAACTTCCAAAAGTGGCTGAGGAATACTAGGCTACCCGTGTATGATTTACAGCCGTGAGTATATGAGTAGTGTGAATGTGAGTTTTACAGAAGTTCTGTATTTCTATCCTTTATTCTTCAAAATAAGCACAATAATCCTGCTAAAGTCTAATTTACCTATTTTGTTTCCAGGCAATGTTGGTGATAATAGTATTAACGTTATTAGCTCTAAGTTTCGACTTCAACAGCGGCGTGGCCATCACCTCGCCCAGCACTAGTGATGATGATAAGGAGCTCCTCCTCGCTTTTGTGGTAAGTTCAATTTTATAAATGGAAGTATCACCATATGTATGAAGGATAAAAGAGCATGTATGAAAAGATCAGATGTAAACGAAGCTAGAAAGGTTAGCGAGGATCGTAAAAAATGGCGATGGACAGTCTCTGCCTACCCCAATGGGAAATAATGGCGTGACTTTATGTATGTATGTATCACCATATGAAACACTCACGACTAACTACATACATACATATACTCACGGCTATAAATCCCTAGAAGGGGTAGCCAGAGCTAAGGAATTACAAATTCCTCAGCCACTTTTGGAAGTTGAGTGGCGAAAAGATGGTAGAATAAAGGTTGTTGGTGATGAGTCTCTCACCACATCGCCCAAAAATCCCTTAAAAGCCCCAATCACGACTAACTACCCTTGAATAAATCCTAAAAAGCAAGTTTTCAGGGCCAGAGCTTCACTATCAGAAATTCCTCAGACACTTTTGGAAGTTAAACGAAACAAAAAGGTTATCTATGGGGTTATCTGGTCATTGCCCAATAATTCCTTCAAAAGTCTTAAGTCGCTTTTAAAACCGCGGGAAGAAATAGAGAAGCAAAAAATACTGTTCGGGATTATTATTATACTTAGCAATCAGGTAAGTAATGGCAGCTGTTTACATGTAAGATACCTATTATCTCAAAAATACTAAATTTTTGGTCTACATGCGTTAACTCTAACATACATTTATTGCTTAGTCAATAGCGACCCAAGATGGCGGTCTTTCAAAGCCATATTCGTTCTTTTAGACATTATATATAGGAAATATTTTAGCGACATGATAGTCCAGTGGACAGAACACCCGCCCGAAAAACAAAAGGGCGTGAGTTCCAATCCTGGGTCGGGCCTACACCAATTTGTCTTTTCTAAAGTCATATGTGTGGTTAATTTATCATGGTTGTTAACGGTGAGGGAAAACATCGTGAGTTGTACTTAGTCATGTGACAGTGTATTCGTACAAAACGGCGATAGGCCTGCCCCCTATCACGTGAGTACACTGTCTAAGCAAAACGTGGGTACCTTCTCTGAACACTAGATGGCGCTGCCATGTGAGTTCCGAAGTATTGGTACCTCTGCCAACCCCTTCGGGGATAAACGGCGTGAACGTTTATGTTATGTTATGTTATGAAATATTTTCTCAATTTACTTTTAAATACAGATGCTACAACTTATCATAATTTGTAAAACTGTGTTATCAGTTTTTGGATTGTTTCTACTTGCCTTCTAAGTCTTCCGGCCCCCTGATTACGTATCTTTTGTCGCTGTCAATGTCATAAATTTGTATGCGATTTGACACTTTTGACAGCGACAATATTGCAACTTGCGACACAATCGCGGTTGCTAAAAATACATAATAAGCCTCCGGGTCGCCGAGACCCCCTTATTTTCAATATTATCACTGTAAAATAGTCCATAAGTGCCGTTTTTGTACGATTACACTGTCACATGACTGAGTACAACTTAACCTTGCGGGTTTCCTCACGATGTTGTCCCTCACCGTTAACATCCATAATAAATTCACCACACCGGAATTTGAACGCTCATCGTCTGCACAATATGCGGCGTTCTATCCACTGAGCGATCGCGGTTGCTATACTACTACTTCTACATATTATACATGTAAATATCATGAAAAGTCAGAATTCTTTGAACCGAGCTGATACCTTTGTACAATTTGAGTGCAGCTATTACCTTCTAATAAATAAAAGATAAATAATGGAAAAAAAATCCACAGCGGCGGGGTTCCAACCCGCTTCCTTAGGTATACGCCCCCGTCGCTCTGCCAATTTTTCTTTCCTTTATTTTTCTTTTTTTATTAGTGATAATCCCCACATGAGGTTTTTATGTCAAAAACATTTCAAATTATATCAGTTATTATTTATTATTGTTCGTTTATTTATAAAGCGGGGCTATATTTAGATTTAAGTCTACGACCCAGTGAAGGTTATCTAAAGCAACGGTTTATAGTTCTTTCACCACAGCTGTTTAACACATTTTACTGCAAACAAATTAATTTTCTTTGTAGTTGTTACAACGATACTTTATTTCTACCATCTTGTCCACTATAAACTTTCAAATGTGGCTGAGAAGTTTCCAGCTCTGAAGCTCTTGCTACCCCTTTTTGGGATTTATGGCCGTGAGTATATTTATGTATATTGTTCTCAAGTACTTTTTTAATACATTTATTCTTATTAACAAATAGCATAATAACAAATTAAAAAAGCGGCAACAAGTCAAAAAACTTAAGGAACTAAAATATACGCTAGTTAAATATTTAAAGACGGAGAGAAGATTTAAATTAAAAAAGAAAGGTCTTGAATTTTGTGTTGGTATTATTTACACCTTCAGCCTAACACGAGCGTTATTTTATCATTACAATGTCGGTTAGAATGAGATAAAAGCATACGATAAAAAGTAAGTGCGAAAGGGATAGCTATTTTATACCACGCGATATCTAGTTAAAAAGTCGCTCCTGCTAGCTATGCAGAATATAACATTAATCTAAATTAATCTGTATGATTTAAAGACCCATAAAATCTCAGACTAAGTTAAATCAAGTCGAATAAATACAGAGTGAACGAAACATTTTGTTATCAGTATTCTATCCGTGAACTATTGTATGATGAACTGATAAAATTACGGAAATGCTTTATTTATCACTGTTTTATCAGTTACGGAAATCATTATTTGAAGTAGTTAATTCCTTTTGCCCCGTGTAGTTTTGCCTTTTAATAACATAACCCCGTGTCTTCTATAAAGCAATTATGGTGTGAACCTTCAATACTTAAATTTATACTCACGCCTTTTGTCCCTATTGGGGTAGGCAGAGACTATCGATCACCACAATTTGATACTCATATATCAAAGTTCTGTGTAGTGTCGGCTTAGAATAGCACTACCCCATTGCTTACGGTGGGTGTACGTAAGAGACGACTAACGGTATTGGGGCTTTTTAAGGGATTTTTGGGCGATGCGGTTGGAGACCCATCACCAACAACCTTTATTTTATCATCTTTTCCACACCCAACTTCCAAAAGTGGATGAGGAATTTTTAATTCCTTAGCTCTGGCTACCCCTTCTAGGGATTTATAGCCGTGAGTATATGTATGTATGTATGTATATATCTAATCAAATATACAAAATTTGTTGTGTTGATTTTAATCAATAATATGAATAATGTTCATAATTTTTGCCCAATTTTATATTTTAGCTGTGAGAACAAGTAGCAATTAATTGTGTGTAACACCACATTGAATGCGCACTATGATAAGCTAATTAAAAGTATAATTTAGCTTAGTATATAACACATTCACTTGAACCAGTCCTGTTTTTACCGCGTGGTGTAATACTCCTTTTAAGGCTTCCTCACAGCCCATTTACGTCCCCACCAAAGGGGCTCGAGCCTACCCTATATAGGGCGATTTGGCCATAGTCCACCTCGCTGGCCAAGTGCGGGTTGGCAGACTAAGGACTACTTCCGTAATAGTAGCCGGGACCGACGACCGACCAAACTGGGTAAAATCTTACAAATTAAATTTGTAAGGTTACCACCCCCCGGGGATCGAACCCGAGACCTCCGTACTTGAAACCGAGCGCTTAACCGCGCGACCACGGAGGCAGTCAAGGCTTAAGGCTTAAGATATGAATATCAAAAGAGCATGTATGAAAATATTGATGTAATTGAAGCTAAAAAGGTTGGCCAGGATGGAACAAAGTGGCGATCGATAGTCTCTATCTACCCCAATGGGAAACGATGCGATGGCGTGACTGTATGTATGTATGTATGTACCTATAATGTATATTTACGGAATAATATGTGAAAAGTGAGTCAGAACGATCATACTTCCATAGTCTTTTCAAGAAACAATAATAATATTACTCACTGAATCTTACAATGCCTTCAAATGTCCTCTTATTAACTACTTTAAATTATGCAAAAGCTATTTTGTATAATTAGCATAATTTAAAGTAATTCTTATTCGAAGTATTCGTTCCGTCAGTACGTACGTAGTCTATCTTGTTTTGTTTCAGATACACATACATACATATATATTCTCACGCCGATAGTTCCCATTGGGGTAGGCAGAGATTATCGGTAGCCACTTTGTACGATCCTGGCAAACCTGTTTCAGATATATCTTCTGTTATGTAAATTCGGTTTGAAATACTTTACTTCTCTTTATTGGGTTAGAATAGCACTAATCCACTTCTTTCCTTGGGTGTCGTATGATCTGACTTCGGGTTTTGGGCTTTAAAAGTGTTGGACGATGTAGTTGGAGACCTATCACCTCTTCACCATCATCTTTAATTGCGCAATCAATCACATCAAATTTCAAAAGTGGCTAAGATACTTTAAGTTTTGTGGCTCTGGCAATCTGTTTTGAGATTTATAGTCGTGAGTATACGAAGATATATGGTTATGCAAATGAAAGCGAGACAATGTTAGTTAAAATGAAGTTGATATTAATATTCCAACCATGAAGCTGATACAAATTCCAACTTAGAAACACGTCATGTTAGAAGTTTCGCATAGCTACATTACGTTCGTAGTTGCTAAAAGGCAAACATTTAGTAATTTGCTGAAATATGTATAATACGATGGACAAAAAGATACATTTTTATAAGGCAAAACATTCAATATAACTTTTTGAGAGATTAAAGAAATACGACTACATATACTCACGGCTATATAACCCTATAAAAGATAGCCAGAACTTCGCAGTAAGAAATGCCCCTGCAACTTTTGGAAGTTGAGTAGGGAATAGATTTAAATATAAAGGTTGTTGGTGATGGGGCTCCAACCGCATCGCCCAATAATCACTCAAAATGACCCAATACCCTTAGTCGCCTCTTACGAACACCCACGGGTATGAATGGGGTAGTGCTGTTCTAAACCGACACTACACAGCTATGTACGAAATGAAGAGGCATAAAAAAACTATCCAACCCATGTTAGTGCTATTTTGAGCCGATTCTATAAAGCTATGTGTCGCCGTGTAGTGTCGGCTTAGAATAGCACTACCCCGTTTCTACCGATGGGTGTACGTAAGAGGCGACTAACGGTATTGGGGCTTTTAAGGGAACATTGGGCGATGCGGTTGGAGACCCATCACCAACAACCTTTATTTTTACCATCTTTTCCCCACTCACATTTCCAAAAGTGGCTGAGGAATTTCTAATTCCTTAGCTCTGGGTACCCCTTCTAGGGATTTACAGCCGTGAGTATATGTATGTATGTATGTATGTCTATAAAGCCAACGAAAGTAGCAAAGATACCTATAAACTGTAGGTCAAAATTAAGTATTTAGAACACATCGGAATCATATCAAAGACGACAACATACTTTCTAATTATAGCTGAAGAATAGATAACAGGATATTCTCACATAGAAACTAAAGGCTCTCTATGGATTCTTTCAATTTTGTCGCATTTAAATTATGAACTTAGAATAGCACATTTTTTTTCCTTTGGTAATTAGGATGTGCTATGTGAACACTACCCCATTTCTTCCGGCTGGTGTACGTAAGAGGCGACTAACGGTATTGGGGCTTTTAAGGGATTTTTGGGCGATGCTGTTGGAGACCCATCACCAACAACCTTTATTTTACCATCTTTTCCCCACTAAACTTTCCAAAAGTGGCTGAGGAATTTCTAATTCCTTAGCTCTGGCTACCCCTTATAGGGATTTATAGCCGTGAGTATATGTATGTATGTATTTAGGATGTTTAACATGAATATGTCGTGGCCATATCGTAGATTTGAACACATCGTGAAATGATCGATCATTTCATGAAATAGTCGTATTTCATGAAATGATCAACTGTTTATTGGCCATATCGTGATGTGGTTTGGGCAGATCGATGATAAGAAATCGTTTCTCGATATGGCCAACTAAACGCGCGGCCTCTTCATGAAATGGTTAAGATTATTTGGTGATATCGTAAAGTAGTCACATTAATTAACGGTAGAGGCGCTGAAAACGCTTTGTTTATGTGTGAATGTGAAGATGGCGGCCACTGTCAAAAATGTTATTTCTCCCAGTAAAAAAGTTAATTATTCGCTATTAAGCGAAGAAGAAAGTGATTGCAAAAGAGTTTTCGACGAAAAGGTTCTCGAGTACTTTGCAAATTACGAAAAAACTGAGCAATATGTTAAAAAACCGTTGAGTTTGGATCACATTTCACAGGTCGCCCTATTCTACGATCTGGCCAAGCGTGGATGATTAAATCGTGAAACGTTGACGATTTTATGATCTGGTCAAATTAAGTTGGCCACATCATGAAATGTGACTTTTTCATGAAATTATCGATCATTTCACGATGTGTTCGTATCTACGATATGGCCACGACAAATACATACATATCACACAACCATCAACTCATCACGGCCATAAATACCTTAAAGGGGTAGCCAGAGCTTCAAAGTTGGAAACTCCTCAGCCACATTTGGAAGTTGATAGGTGAGAAGATGGTAGAAATAAAGTATCGTTGGTGATGGGTCTCCAACCTTATCACCCAAAAATCACTTAAAATGCCTCATACCCTTAGTCACTTCTTACGACAACCGTGGATAGAGATGTAGTGACATTCTTAGCCGGCCTGGGAAAGAAAGAAAGAAAGAAAGAAAAATAATTTATTTGGCAAAAACAAAATAAAAATTACAATCAAAAATCATACAAATATCATATTGCCAAATTGGTTCTGGCTCAGTATATGTGCCTCAGCCGCGTGTCTCGCAGGACACGTCAGCTGCTGCACGCTGGTTTTCAGCCAGCACCAGTTAGTCTGACAACATTAAAAATATGATGCTCTATGTAGCGTATATATTTATATAAATAAAAAACAAACATTTACCGTGACACCGCACGGCAAAAAAATAATTATCCCTTATAACTATAACCCATGTTAGTGCTATTCTGACCCGATTGTATAAAGCCAATGAAATTGATAAAAAACTTATAAACTGTAGGTCAAAATTAAGTATTTAGAACACATCGGAATCATATCAAAGACGACAACCCACTTTCTAATTATAGCTGAACCAATAGATAACAGGATGTTCTCACATCTCTCCCTTGTTGCTATGGACTCTTGTGGTTTGATCGCATTTTCAGCTGTGTAATAAATATACATATATATGATATTCTATGCGTATTACAAGTTTAGAAAAGGTGTAACCTATATTCCCGCGCCCGTGTTGGGGCTGTTTATGTGGTTTTTTTACATTTATTTATTTTATTTTATTTATTTTATTTTATTTGGAAGATTTAAAGCGTATACATTAACTAAACAATAAAGTAAACAATGCAATGCCAATTAAAAATCTCCACCTATAACAATTAAACTAAAAACAACAACTTACAGACTAAAAGAAAATGCAAATTACAGACCGAGAACAATAGAAATAAAGGTAACAATACTAAAAACTAAATTAATTATTGCTAAAAACGATAAAATAAAATAAAAATAATTAATTAACTTAAATGTTCTGTAAAAATTAATTGGTAAGTAATCGCTTGATTGCTGAAATGCTGGAGTTAAGTACAAGTATTTCCGTCTTTATTTTAACCTTTAAAGACTCAGAGGTGTAGATCCGATTCCGGACTCAAATTCATGCCGCTTATTAACGCGTATTCGCTACTACGCGAAGATAGAGCTATTAAAATGGCTACAAACTGACATATAAATTAAATAAATTTGTCAGTAATCGGACATATGGATCAAATGGATAATAGAAAAGCAGGAAAGAAATACGGATATGGATGGCATTGTTAGTAGATGACCACGTAAATCTTTCATTCATTCATTTCATAAAGGCGGTAGTCTAAAGAAGATCTTAAAAAATATATGCAAATAATGAAGAATGTGAGTCAAATACGAGAGGTTTATCAGTACATTCATAGTCTCTTAATATACTCCAATGGAAATTAATGTCTAAAGTAGAAGTATACTTTATTGTTAATTTTATTTATTGAATTATATTATTATTATTATAATTTAATTTTAATTTATTTAATTTTATCATTATTAATTATTTTGTGTTATTTTTTAGGGTTTTTTTTTTAATTTTGGATTTTTTTATATTGTTTCAAGTAATTTTAAAAATAATAATTTAATAAGAAGGAAAACGATAACGACCAATAATGTTGTGTGCACTATTTTTGGCATGGTAATAGATCCGAATCAATGTTTTTTCATGAATGTGTTTGTGTACCTAAATAAATAAAAAACAACTAAGAAAACAGAAACCAAAAGAACTTTTACCAGCATCCTGTATACCCTGATACGCAATGAGGTCAGACATAAAGTTTTCGGATAAATGACACCTCAAGTTATCAGCCGAGAATTTAGCCAATACAGTGTTGGCGACGTGACACCACTACTAAATAGGTTATGTTACAGTATTGATTATGTGGAGCAATCTTGGGGAAAAGTTAACTTTCTTGAGAGAACATTTGTTATATTATATACTATTGCTGTGTAGTGTCGGCTTAGAATAGCACTACCCCATTTCTTCCGGTGGGTGTACGTAAAAGTCGACTAACGGTATTGGGGCTTTTAAAGGATTTTTGGCGATGCGGTTGGAGACCCATTACCAACAACCTTTATTTTACCATCTTCTTCCCACTCAATTTTCCAAAAGTGGCTGAGGAATTTTTAATTCCTTAGCTCTGGCTACCCCTTCTAGGGATTTACAGCCGTGAGTATATGTTTGTATGTATGTATTTATATAATAGTTGAGTGGGGAAAGAGTATCATCTCTAAACAGACTGTGGATTCAAATCTTGAGTCGAGCCACCAATGTGCCTTTTTTTAGTTACCTAATTTTATTTATTAATTATGTTACTGGTGACGGAAATCTGTTGTGTAGTGTCGGCTTAGAATAGCACTACCCCATTCCTATCCGTGGGTGTACGTAAAAGGTAACTAAGGATATTGGGGCTTTTTAAGGGATTTTTGGGCGTTGCGGTTGGAGACCCATCACCAACAACCTTTATCACCCTTTTCCCACTCAACTTTCAAAAGTGGCTGAGGAATTTCTTATTCCGAAGCTCTGGCTACTCCTTCTAGGGAATTATAGCCGTGAGTATATGTATGTATGACGGAAATCATCGAGAGGAAATCCACATGACTGATTTGTACTTAATCACTTGACAGTGTGATCGTTCTAAATTGTATTAGACTTGTCCTTGTCACTTTAATGCAATTTTCACCCAAAAATTGGATAATTTGAACATCATGTGACAAAGGGTACTTACCCTTTCCTAATATATGGCGGAAACCATAGAATTAATGAGATCTGATAAGAAACTATAAGCGTGAAAAGGCCACTATATTTTAATGCTTTAAGGATATCACATTCCTGTGGTTTTTAGCGACAACACTTTTAAGTGGAATTTTGATAAAGGTCTGGTTAAAAACGTAAAAATATACAAAACATCCATGTATCTACCAAATATCATCTGTCGTTTCCACTGTTTGAAATTCTAATATTATTTTTAAGACCTTCGAACGACATTCAATGTCAAATTTTCAAAGTCCCGCTCGCAATGTTACGTGTGAAAATAGCCGACAGTTATTGTGATTTCAATAACAAAATATCCGTGCAAAAACGATATTAAGACAATGTTTTCAGTATGGTAATATCTGAAGTCATTATATACACATATTGTACTATAGTATCGGTTTAGGATTGAAAACGTCGGTGGCTGAGTGGATGCGTGACTAGCTTCTCGGTCCGAAGGTACAAAACGTGGGTACTCTGAACACCAGGTGACAAAGTCACGTGATGTTTAGAAGTATAGGTACCTCTGCCAACCCCTTCGGGGATATTCGGCGTGAACGTTTATGTTATTATTATTTATTTATTAGACGACGTGAAAGCTCAATGGGTAGAACATCGGTTATCGAGCAAGCGACTAGTGTTCAAATCCCGGGTCGGGCCTGAACCAATTTGTCTTTTCTAAAGACATATGTGTGGTTAATTTATCATGGTTGTTACCGGTGACGAAAAACATCGTCAGGAAACCCAGTCATGTGACAGTGTATTCGTACAAAACGGCGATAGGCCTACCCCCTATCACGTGAGTACACTGTCCATGCAAAACGTGGGTACTCTGAACACCAGGTGACAAAGTCACGTGATGTTCAGAAGTACTAGTACCTCTGCCAACCCCTTCGGGGATATTCGGCGTGAACGTTTATGTTATGTTATGTTTATTATTTACTAGAGTAACATTATTCTATTTGTTACCGTGTGCGATATATGAACAGATCAGCGTAAGGGGTTGTATCAGCCACTGGTTCCTAATATATCCTATTAGTAGTGCCCACACTTTGCTATCTAAATTATATAAGAAAATCAAATAAATGAAATTCGAATAAGAATTTTTAAATTCCGAATTTTCGAGTCGAGCCTACACTAATAAGACTTTTCAAAAAACTTATTCGCGGTTGATGCAGCAAGATTGATAATGTTGGGGAAACCCATACAGCTGAGGTATACTTACTCATGTGACAGTGTATTCATAGCAAGCGGCGATAGGCCTGTCCCCTATAACGTATAGACTAACAAAGCAAAATGTGGGTACTCTGATCAACAATATAGCTAGTACGACTTTTTAACAAGATATCACACTTACATAATATCGTATAATTTTATCTCATTCTAACCGACAGAGTATCGATAAAATAACGCTTGTGCTAGGCCTCTAGGTAACAAAAATGTCACCTGATATTCAGAAGTATTAGTACCTGTGCCACTCAATTTAGTATGAGTCTAATTATAAGTATTTCTTTTTTCAGGTGAACAGACATGGAGAACGAACACCGGCTCAGGAAGAAGCGGCGCTATCTGAAAACTCTGATGTCATTAAAAAGTTACTGGATATCGAAGGCTATGAAGGGTTAACTTTGGTAAGTTAGGTTTGGCGTGTAGCCGGCTTAGAATGTCACTTCCCCTTTCTACCCACGGGTGTCGTAAGAGGCAACTAAGGTTATGGGGGTTTTTTTAGTGGTTTTTGGGCGATGCGGTTGAAGACCCATCACCAACGATACTTTATTTCTAACATCTTTTCCTTCATCAACGTCCAAATGTGGCCGGAGAGAGAGTTTCTATATCTGAAGCTCTGGCTAACCCTTTTTGGAATTTATGGCCGGAAGTATATGTATGTACGTGTGATAGGTTATTTTCCTCGCTAACTTACGGCTATAAATACCAAAATGTGGTAGTTATAGCAAATTCCTCAGCCTCATTTGGAAGATAAAATATTTGTAAAAATTTAAGAATGGATGGATGGCTACAACACTCATAATTTACTTGAAAAACCCCGAAATTTCAAGTTAAGAAACACGTTAGTGCTTTTCCAAGCCGACACTACATAATTACACGTAAAAATACTGCTATTTTGTGTTTGTATTTGCCGCTGTTTTATAATTATGAGCAATTTGATATATTTGTGAAATAAAAATTTTCTTCGTGATCCTAGACACAGTGGAGAAATAATTCGGTTAACTGCAATCGAAGCTAATAAATATAAAAAAAACTTTCATAAAGATGTTTAAAAAAAATATCAATAATATAGACCTAGAATTATGACGTTCTAGACAGAAACATTCCTTCGTTTATAATATGCACATTTTATGAGTAAATATAACTTTGTTATTTAAAAAAAACACCCGTGATACTTCAATGGGTATAACACTCGCTTTTTAAGCAGACAGGCGTGAGTTTAAATTCTGTGTCGAGTCTACACCAATAAGGCTTTTGTTAAAACATATGTGTAATTAATTTATCGTGGTGGCCATGTGGGTTTCCTCACAATGTTTTCCAACATGAGTAAAAAATACTGAGTTGTACTTAGTCATGTGACAGTGTATTCGTAGAAAACGGCGATAGACCTGACTGACTGAGTCCAAGCAAATCGTGGTCACGTCAAACGCCTTGACCATAATGTCACGTGTTATTCAGAAAACTTTTCCATCCCTTCGGTAATTTACGGCGAGAACGTTTAGTTTGAGTTCCATATTATTGATAGCAACCGTGATAGCCCAGTGGGTAGAACACTCGGTTATAGTGCAAACGACTAGTGTTCAAATCCTGGGTCGGGCCTACACCAATTTGTCTTTTCTAAAGACATATGTGTGGTTAATTTATCATGGTTGTTAACGGTGAGGGAAAACATCGTGAGGAAACCCACATGGCTGAGTTGTACTTAGTCATGTGACAGTGTATTCGTCAAAACGGCGATAGGCCTGCCCCCTATCACGTGAGTACACTGTGCATGCAAATCGTGGGTACTCTGAACACCAGGTGACAAAGTCACGTGATGTTCAGAAGTATTAGTACCTCTGCCAACCCCTTCGGGGATATTCGGCGTGAACGTTTATGTTTATATTATGTTATTATATTATTGAATTTCGTTCAATCCATATACATTTTAATTAAAAAATTTCTTAAGTCTAGGACATAGCCAAACGAAGGTCTGTGTGAAAAAGGCAGAAATTAATTAACAGTCTCGTTTTTATTTCAGGAAGGTAAACGAAGAGCTTTTCAGATTGGAAAGTTTATTCGAGATAGATACGGTTCAGAGCATAATTCTTTACTATCTAAGGTAAGATATTTTATCTTTACTACGAATCGACTAAGACCATTTTCATGATAAATGAGAGATCTTGATGATAGTATATTAGGTTTTGTTTGGAATAATTATCAAAATAACCATTGAAAAGGTAAACGCCCTGAAAGGGTCTAGCAGGCTAAGCGAACAAGATTGGCCCCCGAAGCCGATCTGGCTGGTTTTTATGGAGGTGCACCGGTTTCAGCCACGGTTACTGTGTGACAAAAATCAGCCCTCGATCTTCTTTTGTTTTGGAGATTTTTGACATTTACCAAATTATCAAGGTATTTTTTAAACTTATATTTTAGATAAACTACGCAAGCTAGAACAACCAAACCAAATCACGATAAACGAGAATAAAATGAACTTTTAATCGCATGTTTTTATGGGGGGCCTACCAATAGTACTTCAGTCAAAAAATCATAGTTTATTTTTTTCAGTACTTTTTTTTGACGTTTGCCGCGGAGGTACACCCACCAAAAAAATCTCAAAAAGAGCTACTTAAGACATGTACAAGTGCATAGAATTTTTTTTCCAAAAATCGTGGTGCGTCATGTCAAAAAATCGAAAATATTTGCAATACAACACCAGTATTTAAGTACTAGAGTAGTATATATTTTATGTAAACTATAACATAAACATAAACGTTCACGCTGAATATCCCCGATTAGGTTGGCAGAGGTACTAATACTTCTGAGCATCACTTGACTTTTTCACCTGGTGTTCAGAGTACCCACGTTTTGCATGGACAGTGTACTCACGTGATAGGAGGCAGACCTATCGCCGTTTTGTAAGAATACACTGTCACATGACTAAGTACAACCCAGCCATGTGGGTTTCCTCACGAAATTTTCCCTCATCGTTAACAACCATGTATTATGTAAACTCTTTAGTGTTTATTAGATTCTATTTATGAAGATAACATTTTGACATCTGAAATTTGACATTTGCAATCAAATGGTGCACTACAGTCTCAACACCCCCCTAAGTTTCTGTTGGCATAATACAAATATGGATCAGATAAGAAAGCTCAAAGTTGCTCAATGTAGCTCAGAGGGCAATGGAGAGGGCTATGCTCGGGGTTTCTTTGCGCGATCGAATCAGAAATGACGAGGTCCGCTGAAGAACTAAAGTCACTGACATAGCCCGAAGAGTTGTAAACCTGAAGTGGCAATGGGCGGGGAACATCGGTTTACAGAAAAATAGTTTACATAAAATATATACTACTCTAGTACTTAAATACTGGTGTTGTATTGCAAATATTTTCGATTTTTTGACATGACGCACCACGATTTTTGGAAAATTTTTTCTATGCACTTGTACATGTCTTAAGTAGCTCTTTTTGAGATTTTTTTGGTGGGTGTACCTCCGCGGCAAACGTCAAAAAAAAGTACAAAAAAAAAAAAACTATGATTTTTTGACTGAAGTACTATTGGTAGGCCCCCCATAAAAACATGCGATTAAAAGTTCATTTTATTCTTGTTTATCGTGATTTGGTTTGGTTGTTCTAGCTTGCGTAGTTTATCTAAAATATAAGTTTAAAAAATACCTTGATGATTTGGTAAATGTCAAAAATCTCCATAACAAAAGAAGGTCGAGGGCTGATTTTTGTCACACAGTAACCGTGGCTTAAACCGGTGCACCACCATAAAAATCAGCCAGATCGGCTTCGGGGGCCAATCTTGTTCCCTTAGCCTGCTAGACCCTTTAGGCACTTGATGTGAACAGACGATAAAATGTGATACATTTTACAGTTATTCTTTAGTAATTCATTATTAAATGTTATTGAAATCTCAAGCTATATATATTTTTACGCATACATATACTCGTATTACCATACCGAGTTTGAATAAATCAGTAAATTTAGGTAATTTAAGAGGAAAATTGACGACGTCCGCGGGTGAGTATCCACTCAAACACACTTTCACACTGGGTAGTTCACTAGCTTCTTGGGTTGGAGGTTGTAGGTTTGATCCCCGCTGAGAGCAACAATTATGTGATGAGCATAAATGCTTGTTTCTGAGTCTTGGATGTTATGATATAAGATTCTATGATACAAGATTCAATATATCGTTGAGTTAGTATTCCATACTATAAGTCTTACTTAGTTTGGGGTTAACTTGATCTGTGTATAATATAACCGTATATAAAGAAAACATAAAATAAAAGAAGATTCGTGATATCTTTCCACCTACATTACCGTACAATTAAAAAGCTCCTATTCTCTTATTTGCCTTGTACGACAATCATGGGAATAAAATAAGCAAGTGCTATTCCCAAGCGTTAAAAACAATCTTGTTTGTCAAAACTGACCACTGAATGGAGTAAATTAAGATTCATACTTTATTCAAGGGATTTTGCCTTTCTACACACGGGTATCGTAAGAGGCGACTAAGGGTATCGGGGCTTTTTATTGGATTTTTGGGCGATGCGGTTGGAGACCCATCACAAAAAACCTTTATTCTTACCATCTTTTCCTCACTCAACTTCCAAACGTAGCTGAGGAATTTATAATTCCTTAGCTCTGGTTACCCCTTCTAGGGAAATATAGCCGTGAGTATATGTATGTCAAGGGAAAATAAAATACTATTAAACGTCATAAATAAAAGATGTTATTAAAGGAAAGAAAAATCTCGACACTGGCGGGGTTCGAACCCGCGACCTTCGGGTATACGCCCCCGTCGCTCTGACGGGGGCGTATACCCGACGGGGGCGTATACCCGAAGATCGCGGGTTCGAACCCCGCCAGTGTCGAGATTTTTCTTTCCTTTAATAACATCTTTTATTTATGAGTAATAATCCCCACATGAGGAATTCATGTCAAAAAACATTAAATTATGTGATAGTTAGGCGTTTCCAACATTTGCATTCTATCTGAAAAGGTAGACAAGTGGCCGTCCGAATTAGTTAAAATTCGGAGGTAGGAAACGCAAACACTACTTAAACGTGTAAAAAAGAAACAAAGGATAGAGAAATTTCGCGCTGGATGCCAACTGACACTGTAGCTCAGTTGGCAGAGCGACGGGGGCGTATACCCGAAGGTCGCGGGTTCGAACCCCGCCAGTGTCGAGATTTTTCTTTCCTTTAATAACATCTTTTATTTATGAGTAATAATCCCCACATGAGGAATTCATGTCAAAAAACATTAAATTACTATTAAACGTATCTAATTAATATAAAATAAGATATCTATGCGACCTCATTTGGGCCAGACATTAGACTTTGCAATAAAATGGAAAGTCCAAACGAAAAATATAAAAATCAATATAAGCATAATCATATTAAGCACATTATTACACAACACATACATGTTTTTAAGGAAAACTAAATTAAAATCACGGTATCTTTTTTAGAAGGCCGCTAAACTTACACTAACTTAGCAATGACATAATAAACCTCTAATTATTATTAGAATACATACATACATACATACTCACGGCTATAAATCCCGAAAAGGGGTAGCCAGAGCTAAGGAATTTAAAATTCCTCAGCCACTTTTGGAAAGTTGAGTGGGGAAATGATGGTAAAATAAAGGTTGTTGGTGATGGGTCTCCAACCGCATCGCCCAAAAATCCCTTAATAGCCCCAATACCGTCTACAATACCCCACTACCGTCCCAATACCCCAATAGTCGCCTCTTACGTACACCTACCGGAAGAAATGGGGTAGTGCTATTCTAAGCCGACACTACACAGCAATCTAAGCCAACACAACACGGCAACACTTGAATAATGCAATTTTAATGTTATAATAAATTTTCTTCGCAAGTGTAGTCGTTAAAGCATTTGGTTCATCACCGCTGAAATAAGTTATTTAGCTAACTTGTTTCATAATACATGAAAGTTTAAGTGTCCAGTGTTTTTTCCATATATTTACCTGACTTCTCAGCAGATCAAAGAATGTTTCAAAGAGCAAAGGATCTTCTGTAAAGTTGGCTCCCGTTTATTATTAGAATATTACCTTTATTCTGAAAAGGAACCATTTTTTCATGTGAATAAATCAAATAATTATAATTATTTAACAAGGCGATTCCTGTAACATGAAAGCGTTGTTCCCACGTATATTTCAGCAAAGCGCAAACATTCGTAATATTTGCTTTACCAAAAGCTTATATTAATGTTCAAATATAGATTGCTTGTATGTAATTTTCTCGGCTCCTAAGTTATTATGCTCGTTAAGTGATAATGTTCAAACATACAACATTTTCACAGTATATACATATGCTTACGCCTATATATTCTAAATAGGGGTATTAGAGAGACCAGCGCTTCGGAATGTATAATGCCTTAGCAGCTTTTGTTAAATAAAAACTTTACAGAAACACCTAATTTATTCATTTTTATAATTTTTACAAAGAGGTTGATTGTTTTGATTTTCTTAAAATGAATTTCTTATATTCAGATCGCAGGCAAATAAAAATTTAAAAAATGTTGGGCACTCACGCGAAGGGCCTGGTGATTTGAATCACAGGCGAATAGCCCATCAGGCAGCAGCTTTTTACACTATTTCCTTTTATATTAATTACGACTTATTATGTAAACTCTGAAGAGGAATATTTTTGATATATTTTTTTTACTTTTACTTACTTAACCAATTTTATTCCCTTTCCAGGTGTACTTAAAAGACCAGATAATCGTCCGAAGCACATTCAAGGATCGTACCCAGATGACAGCTCAGATTGCAATGGCTGCTCTGTACCCCCCTGAAGCGGTTCAACAGTGGGATGATGGTCTGGGCAAAGTTTGGCAACCGGTCCCATACAAAGCTGTTTCGTTAAAGGAGGATTATGTAAGTTTTGTTATTAACATATGACCATAACCCAAAAAGTGATGTAGAGAGCTATGTTAGAAATTTCACTAAGTGATTGAATGCGAAACGAGGAATATATCCTAGAAGAAGGGGAAATGGCGCAGCCCCAAATCATAACGGTTTTTTTTTACATTTAATTTAGTTGCCTAATTTAGGCAATAGTAACTTGTTTTTCCGCCATTATAGGTGTTACGTCACCAAACATGTTTACGTTTTTTCTTTGTTTAATGGATAGCTAAATTAAGATGTTGTCAATTGCGAAACTTTCGTTGCCATAATTCAGTACACCACAATTTATTTATTGCAATAAGTATAGAACATAGACGAAAAAATAGAGATGAGATCGTATTATTTATTTGTGATATAATGTAAAACTTTTTTATTATTTTCAGCTACGTTACTACTCTAACTGCGACCATTTCAAGCAACTGATGGCAAATGCCAAAAAAGAAGCGGTACATGATGAGTTCATGCCGTACAATGATCTCATTCCTCTCCTCAAGACCAAAACCGGAGCCAATTTTACAGAAGATCCTTTGCTGTTTGAAACATTCTTTGATCTACTGAGAAGTCAGGTAAATATATGAAAAAAAATTAATGTTAATACTTTTTGATACTAAAATTGTCAAGCATCATGATTTATGACACAAGTTAGCTTACTTATTAATTTACTTACGCATACTTGTTGCCATTCGGGTAGGCAGAGACTATAGATCGCTACTTTGTATGCATTCATCATTCTTCTCATATATGCTCTTTTATAATTTTCAAGTTTGCTTAGTAAGTTATTTCAGCCTTGATGAACCAAACGCTGTAATGATTTGTGTCATACAGCACTTATAAATACACTTGTGTAGAAAGTTCATTACAATACATTATCCAAGAAAATATTGCCAAAGCCTAACAATGATAAAAACGAAAATATTTAACAAAGTGTATAAATTATGTGAACAAAGAAGAAAATTCCCACAATTAAACATTATAAAGACACGCCATCTCAAATCTAACATAAGAACAATATTAATTTATCAGGTCAGCCTTGGTTTAGTTGTTTTGTTCCTGTACTAAGCCTTTGACAGAACAGAATACAGCCGTGATAACTTAATGGCTAATAATGCGTCCGGTCAATTTAGGTCTAAAATAAGGAGGAAGGTTACATAAATTCATAAGAAGCTGAAAATTGGCACAATTGTTCAAAACATGATTATAAATGAAACCTCAAAAGTCCCCATCGTTCCGAGGTGTGCTAAAAATTTTACACGAGGTCAAAGGTAAAAAAAAAGAGTTTTTTGCGATTTTAAGCGAAACGGTGAGTTTTTCGCAAAAGCACTCCAGTACAATATTGTAGATCAGAAAATTCTCTACAAAAAAGATTTCAACAATGTTTTTCCTTAAAGCCACCATTTTGAAGATATAAAGCGTTGAAAAGTTCGATCATTGGTAATCTTCATACTTTGCACATGTACGCCACGTATGAACATCATTTATAAGGTGTTTAAAAAAATGACTTACTTCAATGTGCTGAAGTTTTTAAAAATAGTGACTCAACTCAACCAGACGTTATCAACAGCGGAATTCAATTTCTTCTCGCTATGTACGGAGCTCCTAAAAAAAACACTTGCTTAGATAAGTTGCGATACGCAACTTTTGTTAAAAATACGCCTTATAAAAAGCAAATGCAACTAGCTTCTTTACCTCCAACCTCAGTAGCTGCTCACCAACATTTATTTCGGGTATATTACCAAGTTCAAGTGTGTTTTGGTAATCAGCTGGACCCTAAAGACTGGGGTTGGAAGTTGGTCGACAATACATTGAGCCAGTTCTAACTTTACTTCCACCAGCACCTGAGAAACTTCTCAACTCAATATTTTGCAACTGTAAAAAAGGTTATAATGCTAAATGTGGATGCAGAAAAGTTGGACTGTTTTGTTCCCTGGCATGCACAAACTGCCAAGGCCGATCGTGCTCTAATGTTGAGTCAGCTAATCTAGAAGACTCATATGATACCAATGAGGAATCGCTAGTGGGACAGTTGATCTGTGAAATAGAAGAAAAAGAAGAAGAACAGGAAGAAGAACAAGAAGAAGACAAAAAACAAGAAACAGTAATCCTGGAAAATTACGAATCAGACGAGGAATATTAATCATTTCATTTTCTATTACATCGCCATTATTTTAACCAACCGACATGTACAATAATATTTTACAATAGTTTTAAAACAAATGAAATCACTGCAGACCCGTGGAATAGGCCAACAGGGTACCACGTTAAAATAAAACGCGCTAAGTACACTACCTCATAGGTGGCGTGGAAACGTGTGCAAAGTATGAAAATTACCAATGATCGAACTTTTCAACGCGTTATATCTTCAAAATGGTGGCTTTAAGGAAAAACATTGTTGATATCTTTTTTGTAGAGAATTTTCTGATCTACAATTTTGTACTGGAGTGCTTTTGCAAAAAACTCACCGTTTCGCTAAAAATCGCAAAAAACTCTTTTTTTTACCTTTGACCTCGTGTAAAATTTTTAGCACACCTCAGAACGATGGGGACTTTTGAGGTTTCATTTATAATCATGTTTTGAACAATTGTGCCAATTTTCAGCTTCTTATGAATTTATGTAACCTTGAATGTATAAATTGACCGGATTATACTGAGAGGCGTGGGTTCGAACCCCGAGTTGGGCCTGCACCAATATGTCTTTCTAAACTCATATGTGTGGCTAATTTATCATGGTTGTCAACGTTGAGGGAAAACATCGTGAAGAAACCCACATGGCTAAGTCGTACTTAGTCATGTGAAAGTATATTCAAATAAAACAGCGACCGGCCTGCCCTATATGAAACGAGGGCACTCTGATCATCAGGTGACATTGTCACGTGATTTTCAGAAGTATTAGTACCTCTGCCAACCCCTTCGGTGATATACGGCGTGAACGTTTAAGTTAAGTCTTGAGTTAAACACTATAAAGACACGCCATCTCAAATCTATATCTATACTTATAATAAATCTGTAGAGAGGTCAATTCTGTACATGAAATATATTTTCAAAATAACTATCAGGTGATGATTAGGGATCGATACTGATTCCAAAAAAGCAATCAGTAAAATTTTTGACTGTCTGTCTGTCTGTTTGTCTGTCTGTCTGTCGGTTTGTATGTTCCTTATGGAAACAAAAACTACTCGACGGATTCTAACGAAACTTAGTACAATTATTCTTCATACTCCTGCGCAGGTTTTTGTATACTTTCCAGCAGAGTAGTTAAGGGGAATTTTGGGAAATTTTGGGAAAACGGGAGAAGTTACTCCATTTTTTAAGCTTCCGTCGCGTGTTCAGCCCTAATGGTTAAACATGTATCACGGAAAAAATCTGCATAAAATTATCTAAAAAAAAATCCTTAACAGTTTATGTCTATCTTTTACGGTTGACTCACAATAACACGTGTAATTCCTGATAGCTTAGCAGTTCGGAACATTCTGATTATATTTGTTTACTCTTACGTTTGTAAACCTCTCACTCATCTCTAATTTAAAAAAGGTTACATTATTACCTATTCAATAAAAAAAGAATCATAGAAATCGGTAGACAAACACCGAAATTATACATAACCAAATCTTTACTAATTTATATATATAACATACTAGATGGCGCCAGTAGTTGCATCCTACATCATGTAATGATTTATTTTTCAGATTGTTATAAATAATTCATAGCGTTTTATTCCAAAATTTGCTATTTAATGGAAATACTGAACTGTTTATTAAAGCGCATTCAAAATCACCAAACTACACTGTTTAGGGAGTGCTATAAATTAAATAAATTGAAAATATTGCGCTGAATTTCACAATGCTTAAGCAGGGACTGAAGAAAGAAACCTCAGATATTTAAAATAACAACACTACCCGTGCGAAGCTGGGACGATCCACTAGTCTAACATAAGAACGATATTAATTCAACAGGTCGGTCTCGGGTTGGTTGTTCCTGATTGGGCTAAGCCTTTGACAGAACGGCTCACGGAGGCGGCACGGTTGGCTTATATGCTTTACTTCAGAACTGACGAGATGAAGAAAATTGGCGGAGGTAAGGTTTAAATTTATTGTGATGTTTAGAGAAAGTTTGCTTGAGATTACTAATAAATAAAGAATAAATAAACGTGATAATCCCCACATGAGGTTTTCATGAACAAAAAGATTTAAATTTGTTTGAGATTGTTTAAAAGTTTTACATACATACATATACTCACGGCTATAATTCCCTAGAAGGGGTAGCCAGAGCTAAGGAATTATAAATTCCTCAGCCACTTTTGGAAGTTGAGAGGGGAAAAGATCGTAAAATAAAAGTTTTTGGTGATGGGTCTCCTTATTCGTATACCCTTAGTCGCCTCTTACGGCACCCGTGGGTAGAAAGGGGTAGCGACATTCTTAGCCGGCACTACACGGTATAAAAGGTTAACGCACTTACTTAGTATCGTATACTGCCATCTCATTCTAACCGTTATCGTGTCGATAAAATAGTGCTCGTGCTTGCTCTGCAGGATAGGCTCGAGCCCATCGGTAAGGACGTTTATAAGCTATCTATGACATTTTACGAACATTATAATTTTATTATAATTGTGAATATATTTTTGGAAACGCGGCTTTCACGTGTAAACTACTCAAACAATCATCATGAAGATATACGCGCGTGTAGATAAAAACCTTGAGTAGAAAATAATATAGTTTTAGAAGAATTTTATATTTCAACGGAAAATTGAAATAAACAACAACGTCAAAGATGATGACGTAGGAGCGTATGGGAAAATAGTCTTGCATAAGACTTTTAGTTTTCTGCTGTCTCTTGCATTAATATTGATTATTTTTATTGGTGCTCATATATTTTTTATGTCAACTTGTTATGGTTTTGATATCTGCTTTCTTTATTTTGTTAAATAGCAAACCCTCAAAAATAAAGCCAACAGAAAAAATAATCAACACTTTATAATCTTTTAACCACTCAACCCCTAAAAGTGACTAAGGAAGTCTGTAGCTCTGGCTACCCCTGCCAGGGATTTGCATCTAGGAGTATACGTATGTGTGTATAAAAAATAACTTATATAGCAAGCAAGCGACAATTATTCAATGAGGTATAAATCTATTAAAGGCGTAATTCTGCATTTTAGGCGCACGAGCGTTATTTTACCGTTACTCTGTCAATTACACATACATACATATACTCACGCCTTTAGTTCCCATTGGGGTAGGCAGAGACTATCGATCGAAGAGGTAGGATGTGAACGAAGCTAGAGAGATTTGCCAGGATCGTACAAAGAGGCGATCGATAGTCTCTGCCTCTGTCGGTTATGATGAGATGAAAATATACCTTACTATGTAAGTGCGAAAGATCTTATACTTAAGGCTGTCTTATACCACGCGTTATTTAGTTAAAATATCGCACGTACTAGCTGGGCAGCCGATTTATTCTAACCTAACCCGTACCACTCATTACTCCCAACAAAACAATAAAAGAAATGAACTACACCTAAAACAAAATTACGTTCTATTCATATTTCAGGTGTCCTTCTCAACGATTTCGTAAACTTAGCAGACTCAATAAAACAAGGAGAAAATATAAGTCAGCCGTTCCGACTGTTTTCTGCTCATGACTTCAATCTTGGATCTCTCATGAGCGTCACTAAGGTGGAGAATAGTAGCCTGATTTTACCAGAATACGGAGCTATTTTCTCTTTAGAGTTCTATAGATGTAAGAAGTCTGGAGAGTATTTTGTTTTGGTATGTATTTTCTTATTAAAAGTATACTTTTACACCTAAGATTATCTACCTATATTCACGGACATACATCTTAAACAGGCTTAGCAACGACTTTAGAATTAAAATTGCTGAAACTACTTTTGGAAGTAGAGATGGAAAGGGTTTTCAAGGACTACCATCCAACGATCACTTTTTACATACATACATATACTCACGGCTATATTTCCCTAGAAGGGGTAACCAGAGCTAAGGAATCATTAATTCCTCAGCCACTTTTGGAAGTTGAGTGGGGAAAAGATGGTAAGAATAAAGGTTTTTGGTGATGGGTCTCCAACCGCATCGCCCAAAAGTCCAATAAAAAGTCCCAATACCCTTAGTCGCCTCTTACGACACCCGTGGGTAGAAAGGGGTAGCGACATTCTAAGCCGGCACTACACGGCTACTTCTTAACACTACACGATCATTTTTTAACATCAGTAATCCCAACACCTTAATCTTTCACATTCAGAAATTGGTTAGATTAAGGTAACACTACATAGCTACCAATAATTGTGGCTTCATCATAACCCAAAAGGTTCACAAGTTAGGAAAATCTTTTAAAAGTGAAGTAGGGGAAAAATGTATGTCGCTGGATTGCGAGCTAACTGCTCTGGTTAACCACTTTTGGGATCGTAAGCGTGAATTTATTGTATACATTTGTAACCTTGTACTGATGAGAACCAATTTATATAATAAGATAATTACAACTATATGAATAGATACATTAAAAGGACAAAATACAATAGAAGTAGTCTTGTAGCACATCCCAATCTAACAATTGTCTGTAACCATCAACAAAAATTGTAATATGTTTCATGTCATTCTTAATTAAAAAATATACTCCCAAAAAAATAGATGACCAATTATCCCTACGTTCCTTAATCCCAAAACGAATATAAAATTCAAAACGTTTCGATAACGTGATCGTAATCCCAGCGTGAAAAAGTGGCACACTTATTTGGGATCAAAATAATGGGACATCATTACTTACTGGGATGTTCTGGATCCTATCATCCTTCGGTACGAATGAAAGAATGAAAGTATTTGGATAACATTAGAGTATTTTTAAAAGTTATAAGTTATAGTTATATATTTGAATTATTTCTAAACTATTTTTCCATTGGAGTCAATAGAAAAAGCAACCTTTAGCAACCGTGATAGCCCAGTGGGTAGAACACTCGGTTATCGTGCAAACGACTAGTGTTCAAATCCTGGGTGGGGCCTACACCAATTTGTCTTTTCTAAAGACATATGTGTGGTTAATTTATCATGGTTGTTAACGATGAGGGAAAACATCGTGAGGAAACCCACATGGCTGAGTTGTACTTAGTCATGTGACAGCGTATTCGTACAAAAAAAAACGTGAGTACACTGTCTATGCAAAACGTGGGTACTCTGAACACCAGGTGACAAAGTCACGTGATGTTCAGAAGTATATGTACCTCTGCCAACCCCTTCGGGGATATTCGGCGTGAACGTTTATGCTTATTATTATGCTTATGCTTTATCAATAGAAAAACACAGAAGACTGAGATTTACCTAACTTGCCCAGTTCAATTCAATTCAATCGCAATTTGCATTGAAGTCCTAGTATATTTTTGTATACTTACAACCATACTTTATGTCTTAAAAGAAATAAAAAAAAATTGGCGCCCGCCCTTTTAAGGAGTCGAACTCATGTCTCTTGTGTGAGAAGCAGTGGTGTTTCTACTAAGCTATCCTTGACTTCTATTCGATGTAAACATTTACATATATTTAAATTCATTCTTATTTCCCTTTTGTTATTCAGTAAAAATAAAACTCGTAGTACTGAATAAATATTTAATTCAATGTGGTCCCAAATAAGCAAAATGCCGCATAATAATAAAATACCCCGACTGAATACCATCCTTTCCCTCATCAACAACAATATTACACCTTTGTCAAGAAAAGACTGAAGAATTTGAGGGTACGGTTGGGATTTCATTCGTCATTCCTGTTATTTTAATGAATCTACCCTCGAAAAGGGATTTAACTTACAAAAATATATTCATATGTTGTTCTTTCAAGTGTCATGTAAAAGTATAAGAAAAAGAATTCGTTTTATCTATTATTGTCACTATTTTACATAACATAACATAAATGTTTACGCCGTATATCCCCGAAGGGGTTGGCAGAGGTACTAATACTTCTGAACATCACGTGACTTTGTCACCTGGTGCTCAGAGTACCCAAGTTTTGCATGGACAGTGTACTCACGTGATAGGGGGCAGGCCTATTGCCGTTTTGTAAGAATACACTGTCACATGACTAAGTACAACTCAACCATGTGGGTTTCCTTACGATGTTTTCCCTCACCGTTAACCACCATGACAAATTAACTACACATATGTCTTTAGAAAAGAAAAATTGGTGTAGGCCCGACCCGGGATTTGAACACTAGTCGTTTGCACGATAACCAGTGTTCTACCCATTGAGCTGTCACGTCACGACATAATCACTATTCTCTATACTAAAATTATAAAGGGATACGATACCTTTTGGATTGTTTTTAAAGGCTAATCTTCTAAAATATTGAGCCACACTATTTAGGAGTGCTTTAGGCTGTATATCATCACGCAAAATTTAATAAGGGATGAGCAGTGATTGTACAAACCTGACATGCTTGAAATTTTACACTAGCCGTGCGAAGCTGGGTCGGTCGAGTAGTTTCTTATATGTTTGAAGCTGGGCAAGCACGAGCGCAATTTTATCGACACGATAACGGTTAGAATGAGATGGCAGTATACGATACAAAGTAAGTGCGTAAGAGATGGCTGCTTTATCCCACGCGATAACTAGTTTAAACACGGCTCGTGCTTGCCTTGCAGGTATCTTTTCTCCGTGGTCTACTAAGTTTAAGTATAGCGGTTAGGGTGCTTGGCTTACGATCCGTAGATCTTGGGTTCGATTCCTGTGAGATACAATTCATCAGTTTGTGAGATTTAACAATGTACCTAAAGGTCAGACTCGGATCCTATTACAACAGTAGTCGCTACTCTACGAAACTTCACTGAGCTAACTTTGTGTGAGAACCTTTGCCAATCACCCTTTCCCTATTCAGGGTATAAAAGAGCCCTTGGGTGAGGACATTTACATACATTGGGATAGGCAGAGACTATCGATCGCCACTTCGTACGATCCTGACAAACCTCTCTAGCTTCGTTTACATCCATCAATCTTTCCATCATCAATGAGGACATATCGCACTCTCAGAACGAAAGAGGCTCAACTCAAAAATAGTGATATTGAGTTACAATCCTAGAGAGACATATACGCTGATAATAACCCAGCCGTGTAGTGTCGGCTTAGAATAACACTACCCCATTTCTACCCGTGGGTGATCGTAAGAGGCGACTAAAGGCATAGGGGCTTTTTAAGTGATTTTTGGGCGATGTTGTTGGAGACCCATCACCAACAACTTTTAATTTACCATCTTTTTCCCACTGAACTTTCCAAAAGTGGCTGAAGAATTTCTCATTCCAAAGCTCTGGCTACCCCGTTAAGGGATTTATAACCGTGAGTATATGTATGTATGTATTTATTATTTATTTATTTTCCAGCCGGTATATGTTCCTCAAGCTGGTGACACGGCAGCTCAGGTGATGAAGTTCCATGACTGTGACTCCAGCTATTGTAACTTTGATATATTCAAAAGTATGACATCGCAATACTTATTACCAGAAAGTGAGTTCTACACTCTGTGCAATATACGGACCGAATTATAGTGTGAGATATAGTGTAATTTAAGTTGATTATGTAATAAAATTGTTTTAATTTTATATTTGTTTCTTTTCATGATGCTCGGATGAGAATGCTACATGTATCTATGAATTCGGTAGATAAAACAATTGTATTTACTGTTATGCTTTTAAAAAAAGTATTTTAAAAGTAAGAAGTAGGTATATGATGCGTTGAAATAAGAATGATTTGCAAAATTCGGGTCTAAATGGAGCTCTATCCAATAATGCAACAGATACATGAAAGATACGGATTTCGATACATGAGAGATACAGATCTCTCATAAACAACAGGTGCTCTCTGTCTACTATTAGTATGCAATCCCTAGCAATGAATATTAATTACCAGAGCCGAGCCAGCCCCTGCAAAATTGCAACGCAACGGGGGGGTTTTATGAAATACCAGTACAAATTACTCTTTTTTTCATTACTGCTTTTTTTATTAACGACGTGATAGCTCAATGGGTAGAACACTGGTTAACGTGCAAGCGACTAGTGTTCAAATCCCGAATCAGGCCTACACAAATTTGTCTTTTATAAAGACATATGTGTGGTTAATTTATCACGGTTGTTAACGGTGAGGGAAAACATCGTGAGGAAACCCACATGGCTGAGTTGTACTTAGTCATGTGACAGTGTATTCGTACAAAACGGCGATAGGCCTGCCCCCTATCACATGAGTACATTGTCCATGCAAAACGTGAGGAACACCAGGTGACAACGTCACATGATGTTCAGAAGTATTAGTACCTCTGCCAACCCCTTTGGGGATATGCGGTGTGAACGTTTATGTTATCTTATGTAATGCTTTTTTTAGTGATTCAAAATACTTACATATGTATAATTACACTTAAAAAAGGTATCCAGACCTTCTGAAGTCCAAACACTTTAGCCACTTTAGGAAGTTAAGTAACGCAAAATTATATGAATTCGGATAAAAATAAAGGTTGAGGGTGATGGGTTGCCAATTAGCTTCACCTAACTAACACAGGGTGAGTAAGCCCAAACTCCCAAAGTCGGCTCTTTCGACACTCGTGGGAAGAAAAGAGTAGGTAAGTGTTATCCGAAGCCGACACTACACAGCAACAAATACAAAACGAATAAAATACTGATGAAAATTAATATATTACGAGTAAAAAAGCGGTGCTTCATTCATAGACTAAGAACACACGAGGTACCGGGATGGGTGAAACCCATAGATGTACTAAAAAACGGTTTTTATTAGTACATCTTTGGTGAAATCCCTTTTATTTCCCCGATATCAATGTTTTCAAAAATACCAAATATTATTTTAATAAAGCGTATAAATAGAAGAAGAAGAAGAAGAAGAAGAAGAAAGACGTTTATTCGCCATGTGTGGCACAAAAAACATACAAACAAAAAGTAATAATATACATAATAACTATTAAAATAACTTAAAATTAACACAATATTAAATATGAAAAAAAGAGGAAAACAAACAACTTAACAAAAACAAACTAATTAATACTTATTCTAAGTCCTTTGCGCCACTGCAACAGCGAATTGGTACTGACTCAGCATTACGTTGTGAATCGTTTGACTCCCAACACTGATTTTCAGTCAGTACCATTGTAGAGTGACAACACAGGCATCACACTAATACACTTTATTATGTAGAACTTTTCAGCTGGACAAGGGACAGTAAATACACATACACATAAATAAATATAGAACATTATTTGCAAACAATTACAATAAAATACACGTATATGACAAAATTTCGATAATACATAAACATAACAGAAGAAATCTTGGCTGGAGGGTAAAATTATGCAAAATAATATATTGATATATTAGAGCAAACACCTACACGCTTCATTTTTCTATAATAAATAAATTTCAAAATATAATATAAACAATAATAAATGTATGCCAAATAAATAAATAATATAAATTTTACTGATGTGCCAGCAAAAACTCCTTCAGCTTACGCTTAAAGGTGTTCCTGCCGAACACATCCCGGATTGGTGGAGGAAGATCGTTCCAGCACTTGGACGCTGCAAACCTGAAAGAACCTCTAAAAGCTGCGGATCGGTGCATTGGCAAGATCGCCCTGACTTTGAACTGATAGCCACTGTTGGACCATTGCAGTTTTTTATACAAATAAGCCGGTGATTCTAGCCTAACAACTCCAAACAACAATGTGGCGAGGTGTAGTCGTCTCCGCGCTTGCATTTTTAGCAGCTTTGCATCGTCCAAGTACGGGGTAACGTGGGAGCGAGGAGGGATTTGAAAGCAAAAACGGGCACATGCGTTTTGCACTCGCTGTATCAATTTCTGTGTACGAGCCAGTATGCAACCCTCATAGACCACATCACAATAGTTTAATCTCGACAATATCAGCGATTCACAAAGGTAGATACGCAAATCCACACTTAGGTAATCGCGTATATTATAAAGAACCTTGAGACGATAGAAGCAGTTACTCACTACTGATGAGATATGGTTTTCGAACCGTAGTTCCCCATCCATCAGCAGGCCAAGGTTGCGAACCTCCTCTACCCTCTCTAGTGGTTGGTCCCTGATAGCTACATCATGGTCCGCAAGAACTTCCAACGTATTATGAATTTGAGTCTTTGTTCCAAGGACCATAAATTTGCATTTGAGAGGATTAAGGGCTAAACAGTTTTTCTCAGACCAACTTACAATTCTATTTAAATCACTATTTAATTTTTCAACCGTTTCTGAAGCATTTCTCGGCAGACCAGACACATATATTTGGACATCATCGGCATAAATGTGATATCGGCTATTATTGATTTGATTAACCAGATCGGCGGTATAGACTATAAATAAAAGAGGTCCCAAAATCGAACCCTGCGGTACGCCTCTCGTAAGATGACTTTCAGAGGAGTTGCATATACTGCCATCTCTTTTTTGCAACGCCACAAATTGTTTCCGGTCGGTGAGATAACTGTCAAACCAACGAACAGTATTGACATCAAAGCCATAGTACGACAACTTCGAAAGCGTCAGGGGTATGCACAAACAATCAAATGCTCTAGAAAAGTCCAACAACGCTAACAATGTACTAAATCCTTCATCCCTGTCATTCAAAATGTTATCAACAAAATCAATTAGCGCTGTTGCGGTGGAATGACCCTTTCGAAAACCCGACTGGTGTTCCGGCAAAATTTTATTCTTTTCTAGATATTCTGTCATCTGATTGCAAACCACCCTTTCCACTATCTTAGATGCGCATGGAAGGATACTTATTGCTCGCAAATCGGAAATAAGGATTGGGTTACTTTTTTTTGGAAGAGGAGTTACTTTGGCCGTTTTCCAAATGGTCGGGAATTTGCTTGAGACAATGCTTTTGTTGATTATAGCTGTAAGTACGTCAAGTGTAGTAGGAAAAGTTAGAAGTAGCATGTCAATATTAATTTCATCAAGTCCTTTAGCCTTTGTTTTGATTTTATTAACAATATTTGAAACAGTCTCACTAGTCACAGTAGTCAGTGAAAAAGAATCGTGTCCAAATCGATTAAATTCAAAAAAGGTCAAATCAGATATACTCACGCCACTACTACCAGGAATATTGCAGAAATGGTTATTAATTAGTTCCGGGCAGTTAAATTGTGGTGGAAGATCACATTCACGTTTGTTTCGAATAATGGAACGCTTAAGATTTTTCCATAGGGCTCGAGGATCGCCTGCACAATCGTTAATGGAGTGTTTGAAAAAAGCTCGTTTTTCGTTGTGAATTGCCTCTACTACTAAATGCTTAGAACTTTTGTAGTATTGTCGGCTTGACTCACTTTTTTCCCGTTTAGCCTGTTCATGTGCTTTGTCCCGTAATCTCATCATATACCTCACGGTAGGAGTCAACCACGGCTTCGGTCCTTCTTTTACCACTATAGATTTAAGAGGTGCATGTAAATCAAATAGCTGTATAATGTGATAATTGAAAACTGCCAGCATATCATCAATATCATCTATAAGCATAATTGACTCCCAATTTATTTCTGCAACATCCTTTCTAAACATATCCAAGTCAATGTCAGTCAATGGTCGGTAAGTTATTAATTTAGGCATATATTTAGGTTTTTTCAAGTCGATCTGCATAGTAACAAAAGCATGTCGTCCCAGGTCAGGAATATGATGGACATCAACACTTTGCACAGGAGCGTCAGTACATATTAGGTCAATAGTCGTTTCGCTATGGTCAGTAAAATGAGTTGGTTTATTTACAATTTGTTTCAAGTTAATTGTATTCAAAAATTGAGTCAGATATCGATGATTACGGTCATTCACGTCAAAAATATTAATGTTAAAGTCACCCAATAAAACAAGTTTGTCGTAATTACAAGATGTTATAGTTTCAGTAATTGAGTCAAAGAAACTATCAGCGTCGACCCAGTTAGGGCGGTAAGCCGTACCTATTAAAAGCCGAATACCATTCACGTTGAGACGAAACCACATATGCTCAATAGAGGATGGTGGGTGATGGAAGACGAGACAGTTTAAACCAACTCGCATATAAAACCCCACCCCTCCCCCCCGCGAACGCTGACCTGGAGGTCGCGGGACGTGTCTAAGTCTATATCCAGGTACTACCGGGGCGACGTCATCGCGCCCCGCCCTTAACCAAGTCTCGTTGATAGCTACTACGTCAGGTCTTAAGTCTAGTATAATAGAAGTTAACTCGTCATGTCCTGTGCTCAATGAACCAGCATTAAATAATGCAAACTGCATATTTTTAATACGAGTCATGGTGTTGGTCCAAGGATATATTTGGATAAAAATATATGAAACCAGTAATATACCTATTAAATAAATAATAATATTTAAAAACATATAATTTTATATTATGGGGAAATGGGTCGATACATATGTTCAATAGACAAATATACATGTATAAAATATGTGTAATACACGCAAATGTATGAAATATATATACATTTTTGTACATACATATGTATATTTATCATGGTTGCTAACGGTGAGGGAAAACATCGTGAGGAAACCCACATGGCTGAGTTGTACTTAGTCATGTGACAGCGTATTCGTACAAAACGGCGATAGGCCTGCCCCCTATCACGTGAGTACACTGTCTAAGCAAAACGTGGGTACCTTCTCTGGAAACTAGATGGCGCTTGCCATGTGAGTTCAGGAGTATTGGTACCTCTGCCAACCCCTTCGGGGATAAACGGCGTGAACGTTTATGTTATGTTATGTTACATATGTTTAGAAAATAATATACATATAGAGTTGTAAATAATTCAAAATTCGGTTTTATGATACTGAAAAGGTCTATCTTTAACATTAAGAAAAAATAAATCATTTTTGTTTTATTTACAGGTTGTAATACATGTGTGTTCCATGTTGTAAATACTGTGCGTGTTTTGTTGCAAAGTGGGGTGCTGTACATTAATTCGACTGATGCAGTGAAACAATTAATATGATAATAAACGTAACATTCTATAACTAAGAAAAAAAATGAAAAATATAAAAGGAAACTAAAAAACAAGGTGCTTAACAGCTTATGTGTGACACAGTATAAATAAAAACAAAAAATGGCATATCTATCATTATACACTAATAAAATAAATGCCTCCACATTAACGTGAAATTGTCTATTGCCACCAAACCTAAGGTTAACCAAAAATATCTGCAATGTCTGAGTCCCGTCGGATCCTGGCTACAGGCTTACCGTCGGCTTGGCGGGCGCACACCCGACCGTCGCGCGTCCAAACGTACCGCCACCCAGCCGCACGTGCACGCTCTCGAGCCTGGTTGAATAGTCCTCTGTTATGTTTAGTCAACCGCTCGTTGAGGTAGAACCTGGTGGGCGGGCCGGCCAGCCCCAGGTCGGCGGTGGTGGCGCCGCGCCGCACCCGCGCCGCGCGTATCAGCTCGTCCCGGGTGGCGCGCCGCGCCAGCCGTACCACTAGCGGCCGAGCCGCGCCGCCGTCACGCGGCAGCCCCATGCGCACCGCACTCACCACGTCTCGCTCGTCTAGTTTTACTCCCAGTTTAGCACCCACAATAGTGACCAAATGAATGGGACTTTCACCCTTCTCTTCCGGCAAATTAGACACTTGGACGTCGTTTGCAAGAGTATCTTGGTCTCGCTCATGGAGTTGGAGTTGGAGACTTTCTACAGCCTCTTCCAGAGCTTTTGTACCGCTGGATACACTACTGTCCAAAAGACGCTTCTCCATTGCTTTCACTCTTTGATCAAATTGATCAAGTCTATCATTTATTGTCGTGATGGCCTCCCGGAAAAATCGAAATTCCGTTCTAAAACTAACGAGCTCACTGCGCAGTATTCTAATTTCATCGCGCAACCCGGTGTCTTGTCCCTTCGTTAATTGCCGCTCATCATAATGATCTCCCTCCTCCTCCTCTTGGTCTTCCACTTGGGAAATGATTTCGCTTGTACATGCTGGCGGCTGCTCATACCCAAGAATACCTTTTACCGGAGTTTCAGACCCGTTATCGCGTGGTATTATCCGGGTACATTCCGGGCAAACCCAGCCAGATGCGATTGGTTTCGAAGTTGGTAGACCGACGCAGGCACGATGAAAAACTAATCGACATTTGTGGCATTCAGCGCCATCTGTACGTAACTGTGTCACTTTTTTGCACGCTGAACACTTAGGACACTTAGGCATAGTGATTTATAATTTCGTCTGCTTACTGGTAAAATGTAGTAAATGCGATTTTTACAAAAATATAGTTAATAATGCATTAATATGTAATTTTTGACGCTCTTTCTACTGGAAAAATGCAATAAATGATAGGACTGTTAAGTAAAAAAATACGAAATTTGAAACATATTAAGTGCGGAATAATTTTAAAAATTCTTCTGGAATAGTGAAATAAACTCTCTTATCATCAAATGAGACGTCATTAAAGAGGAGTAAAAAATGAAGTATCACCTTGTGTTTTTCTACTTTCTACTTTCGTGCCATTTTAATATGTTTGATACATTGTATTTTCTATGATAAGAGTAAAAGTATGTTGATTTCATTGTTGTATTTTAATTAAAAGGTCAATCTAAGTTATTAACCTTGAATGTATGGGATTTAGAAGCGTTAAGTTGATAATATCCATAAATTCATTCAAGTAAAAGAAGGTAAATGCAGGCAATTGGTTTATAATTCATTGATTTAAATATCTATCGAACAATTAACCAACACAATGGCTAGTTGCCGTTTTAATTATGTCTATTTAATTAAATTCACAAACAAGCATGACAATTTACGAGTTTTATTAAACATTTCTCAATTACAGGTCAAATATGATAAATGCACACCCATGCTAAAAATAATATATTTTTTCCACAATATTTATAAGAAAATGGCCTCTAATATGCTACCGCAAATAAGATCGTTAAATTTCCAATAATTTATTAAATAAATTTCTGCAAAATCTTATTTAGGTGTTAGTAAAAAAAATACTTAAACTTTGAAAACCCTATATCTCCGTTTAACAAAATATGTATTTACTACATTTTACCAGTAAGCAGACGATTTAATAAATAACAAAATCGTGAAATAATTTCTAATAGTTCACTAAAATTTGTAAAGATGGCACTACTAGTTTTTTATTTTGAAAATTTAAATTAGTATTTTTGAATGTGGGTGATATCAAAAAATGATTCGCTCGTCAACTAAAAACTTACGATTTTATATTGGTAAAAAACATAAAAATCCAAGGTCTTTCACTTCACAAACACTAAACGATGTTAATTGTGAGAATGCAAATGCACTGCAAATCTCTACTGTACAATTTTATTACTAATAACAGTTCTCCGATTTAAAAGTGTCGCAAAGGTGTAACGCTAGTATGACGCTTGTGACGTCACTCAATAGGTTTGTTTGCAATTATTTTTTCTTCAGCCTTCAACAATACATACAAATGTACCAATTTGCAAACAAGCCCAATCATGATATAGAAAAAAAGGACTGTATTGATCAAGTCTTCTCATTAAAATAAATAAATAAACCATTCTTAGCCTAGAACCAAAGCATGTATATTGTAAACCTGTAATACTATACGTAGTTATTGAAAAAAAGTAAAACTGAAATAGCAAAGTGTTCATAATAACACATTCTGTAGAAAAAGTATAATATAAAATTTCTCAAACTTTGATGCCTCAAACTAGCATTAACTTATTAACTTCACTAGCGATGTCATAACTTTGCTTTTCACGAGAAGAATTTTATAAAAGATCAAGTAGCCGTACCTCCTCATTCGGGGAAATATTTAATTTAATCTAAGGAAATATAACTTTAGAAATTACTTCTTGTGGATTTTACATAGGTACATGTAAAATGTTTAAATTATTTTCAATTTAACGCCTTTTCAAATAGTTGAAGCATTATTTTCGTTTTGTAACTTTGCAAGATAAGAATATTCAGGTTAGTTTCTTGGAAAGATATAAATATTTGGAAAAAGAATGTAGTTGTAAAATTTAAAGAAGTAACTAGCTAAAACAGACAACGATCTACAAGATCGCTGGCAAAAGCATCCCCAGACAGTAATATCAAGAGCGACGCGCGACGACACGGCATTTTCCACCATGCAATGCGATTCCTTCCTGAAGTGATATTGCATGGCACACAAGGGCACCAGCATTACGTTTGATGTTCTCTCGAAGTGCAATTTGACTTCCAGATAGACAACTGTAGAATATTAAAATGAAAATGAATAATTACTGCCTCGGCCCAGTAAGATAATTCTGTAGTTTGAATGCCTGTTGCCTAAGGTTGTATTGTTTCATTGATATATGATATAAGCATTTATTTAAATAAGCTATCGTGATCTTCTGTGTAGTGTCGGCTTAGAATAGCACTTCCCCATTTCTTCCGGTGGGTGTACGTAAGAGGCGACTAACGGTATTGGGGCTATTAAGGGATTTTTGGGCGATGCGGTTGGAGACCCATCACCAACAACCTTTATTTCACCATCTTTACCCCACTCAACTTTCCAAAAGTGGCTGGGGATTTTCTAATTCCATAGCTCTGGCTACCCTTTTTAGGGATTTATAGCCGTGAGTATATGTATGTATGTATGTATGATCTTATAGGTTCCAAAACCACAATAAGTTCAATTTAATTGGAGATATTAATGTGCATGTGCAGTATCTGTAAGTATTTATTTATTTACTAGTGGATCGTCCCAGCTTCGCACGGGTAGCGTTGTTTTTTTAAATACCTGAGGTTTCTTTCTTCAGTCACTGCTCAAGCATTGTGAAATTCAGCGCAATGTTTTCAATTTATTAAATTTATAGCACTCCCTAAACAGTGTAGTTTGGTGATTTTGAATGCGCTTTAATGAACGGTTCAGTATTTCCGTTTAATAGCAAATTTTGGAATAAAACGCTATGAAGTATTTATAACAATCTAAAAAATAAATCATTACGTGATGTAGGATGCAATTACTGGCGCCATCTAGTATGTTATATGTAAATTAGTAAAGATTTGGTTTTGGTTACGGGCGCGATGGCTTATTTTATGTATAATTTCGGTGTTTCTCTACCGATTTCTATGATTCTTTTTTAATTGAATAGGTAATAATGTTACCTTGTTTTAAATTAGGGATGAGTGAGAGGTTTACAAACGTAAGAGTAAACAAATGTAATCAGAATGTTCCGAACTGCTAAGCTATCAGGAATAACACGTGTTATTGTGAGTCAACCGTAAAAGATAGACATAAACTGTTGAGAATTTTATTTTAGATAATTTTATGAAGAATATTTCCGTCATACATGATTTCTATGTTAGATTAACCATTAAGGCTGCACACGCGACTGAAGCTTAAAAAATGGAGTAACTTCTCCCGTTTTCCCAAAATTCCCCTTTACTACTCTACTGGAAAGTATACGAAAACCTGCCCAGGAGTATGAAGAATAATTGTACCAAGTTTCGTTAAAATCCGTCGAGTAGTTTTTGTTTCCATAAGGCACATACAAACCGACAGACAGACAGACAGACAGACAAAAATTTTACTGATTGCATTTTTGGCATCAGTATCGATCCCTAATCACCACCTGATGGTTATTTTGAAAATATATTTCATGTACAGAATTGACCTCTCTACAGATTTATTATAAGTATAGATTGTCAGAGTAATGTTATTAAATTATTGCGTACAAAACTCCTTCGCCTGACCGATTCTTATGAAATTTTGTGCGCATATTCAATAAGCCCTAGTGACAAGGGCTGTTAAGGGTACATGGTAACACAAAAATAGTTTTGATCAGCTGGTCATAGAATTTATTCACACAGTTTACTACCCATGTGAAGAAGGGGCTGAACATTAATTATTCTATTAATTGTTAATTCTAATTCAGCTATTTTATTCTATGATATGAAAAATATATTATAAAACTCCAACCCACTGAAAAGAAAACTAAAGTTACAAAAACATTAGTCAAGTAGTTTAATACAATTTTAATATTACTCTGTTTGTTGCAATATTCCGCAACGCTGGAAATTAATTTGTTATTCAGCAAAAGCGTCGGAGCTGCTGTCAAAAATCAACCATTGAACAAATAATTTTCCTTTTGTACACAAATCAACTGTAAGTACTTTGTTTATTTTACTTTATAACATTGATTGGTGGATGTAAACGAAGCTAGAGAGGTTTACCAGGATCGTACAAAAGGGCTATCGATAGTTTTTGCCATTGGCGTATCCAGGGGGGAGGGGCAGGGGAGGGCAGCTGTCTATCTCTCTATTCTCTATTGTTATTGGTTAAAATTTTTATTTTGCAGTTTAATTCCCTTAGGCTAAAAGACGACCCCGACTGAGAAACTGAAAAAGGCTAAAGAGAGAAAATTAAAAAAATATATTTGCCTGTCTCTGCCTACCCCAATGGGAACTAACGACGTGAGTATATGTATGTATGTTTATAACTAAAGTCTATGCACATATACTCACAGCTTTTAAAAAAAAGGGATAGACAGAACTTGGAGAGCGACCTCAGACAGTTTTGGAACTTAGAGGGGGAAAGATCGGCAATTAAAGGACTAACGTGAAGGGTTACAATAACATCGCAGCGCGTGATAGGGGGCAAGTCGATCGCCATACATACATACATACACTCACGGCTATATTTCCCTAGAAGGGGTACACAGAGCTAAGGAATTATAAATTCCTCAGCCACTTTTGGAAGTTGAGTGGGGAAAAGATGGTGTAATAAAGATTTTGGTGATGGGTCTCCAACCGCATCGCCCAAAAATCTCTTAAGTCTTACGACACCCGTGGGTTGAATGGGGTAGCGACATTCTAAGCCGGCACTACACGGCAACGCTGTCAATTGCCGATTTGTACAAATACAATGTCACGTGACTAAGTAAAACTTAGCCATGTGGGATTCCTCACGATGTTTTCCCTCAACGTAAACAACCAAGATAAATTAACCACACCTATGCATTATGTTGTTCTATTAAGAGGACTTTTAAAGACATAGACTTAGTGAGAGGACTTATGTGGGGAGGCAAATGATCGAGTGAGAAATCATTTGATTTGAGAAAGGTGGGGGTGTGAAGGATGATATTGTAAAAAAGATAGAAAAAAGACAGTTGAAGATAACCACGGAGGATATAAAGGCGAATGAAAAAGCAAGCATGAATGTTGAAGAAGTGTCAATGTTGAGCTCAAGAGATTTGGCAGGACCACTCAAAATGGTGATCAAAAGCCATTCCCAACGCCAATGAGAACTTATCAACACATGGCGCAAGTATTTGTGAGTTTTCACCGAAAACTATGATTGTAATAAATATTAATTTCGTACATACAAACATATAATCACGCCATTATTTCCCATTGGGGTGGGCAGAGACAATTGATCGCCACTTTGTATGATCCTGGCAAACATCTCTATCTCTTATTCTTCATACTTCGGACGTCTGCCTTTAAATAATCTCAATATAAACAACAGTATTCGTCTAAATTATTTATTTTTTTCTGCTTATTACGGCATTTCCAAATTATAAACCCATCTCTATTTCGAATTCCGAGAATGAGGTAAATAAGCCATTAGATTAACAATAGCTATTATCTCGCGCTAGACAAAGAAATGGCAAATCTTTGTTTTAGCTCAAGGTTTTAGGAATCCTATTAATCTTATTTCCGAAGAAAAGACCACACAAACTGAAAGACATGCCGTGTAGTGTCGGCTTAGAATCTGGGGGCACGGCAGTGTCACGTAAAATTAACTTCAATAATAAATAAATCGCAGTAAGGAAACTTAGACTTGGCTCCACTTATTTTAGAGATTTCATTACTTTTTGGAGATAAACAAGCAGCTCTATCGAGACTTGGCTAGTTTTTTATAGAATGTTTTTGGTGGGATAGTACTATCCCATATCTTCTCGCGGGTGACGTACGAGGGGAATAAATACTTTTTGATTTATTGTTGAGCGATGCACCGGGCTTAATACTGAATTAGTTGTAACATTTTAAAAAACCCCAAATTCGTTTCGTTTTTACTTAGTGTTTTATCGGTAGTAAAATTATATACATCGTCAGACAGTTGCTACAGAAAAAAAACACCTTTGGTTCCTATGGTCAACTTAAAACCATCTACGAGTAATAATACATAGCGACATGATAGTCCAGTGGGTACACTATCTAAGCAAAACGTGGGTACCTTCTCTGGACACTAGATGGCGCTGCCATGTGAGTTCAGAAGTATTGGTACCTCTGCCAACCCCTTCGGGGACAAACGGCGTGAACGTTTATGTTATGTTATCCATACTAATATTATAAATGGGAAAGTGAGTTTGTTTGTTTAAATCTTTTTGTTCATGAAAACCTCATGTGGGGATTATTACTAATAAATAAAGAATAAATAAAGGAAAGAAAAATTTCGACACAGGCGGGAATCGAACCCGCGACCTCGGGTATACGCCCCGACGCTCTGCCAACTGAGCCACCGTGTCAATTGGCTGCCAGTGCGAAATTCTTCTATCCTTTATTTCTTTTACACGTTTAAGTAGTGTTTGCGTTTCCTACCTCCGAATTTTAACTAATTCGGAAGGCCACTTGTCTACCTTTTCAGATAGAATGCAAATGTTGAAAACGCCTAACTATCACATAATTTAAATCTTTTTGTTCATGAAAACCTCATGTGGGGATTATTACTAATAAATAAAGAATAAATAAAGGAAAGAAAAATTTCGACACAGGCGGGAATCGAACCCGCGACCTCGGGTATACGCCCCGACGCTCTGCCAACTGAGCCACCGTGTCAATTGGCTGCCAGTGCGAAATTCTTCTATCCTTTATTTATTTTACACGTTTAAGTAGTGTTTGCGTTTCCTACCTCCGAATTTTAACTAATTCGGAAGGCCACTTGTCTACCTTTTCAGATAGAATGCAAATGTTGAAAACGCCTAACTATCACATAATTTAAATCTTTTTGTTCATGAAAACCTCATGTGGGGATTATTACTAATAAATAAAGAATAAATAAAGGAAAGAAAAATTTCGACACAGGCGGGAATCGAACCCGCGACCTCGGGTATACGCCCCGACGCTCTGCCAACTGAGCCACCGTGTCAATTGGCTGCCAGTGCGAAATTCTTCTATCCTTTATTTCTTTTACACGTTTAAGTAGTGTTTGCGTTTCCTACCTCCGAATTTTAACTAATTCGGAAGGCCACTTGTCTACCTTTTCAGATAGAATGCAAATGTTGAAAACGCCTAACTATCACATAATTTAAATCTTTTTGTTCATGAAAACCTCATGTGGGGATTATTACTAATAAATAAAGAAGAAATAAAGGAAAGAAAAATTTCGACACAGGCGGGAATCGAACCCGCGACCTCGGGTATACGCCCCGACGCTCTGCCAACTGAGCCACCGTGTCAATTGGCTGCCAGTGCGTCGGGGCGTATACCCGAGGTCGCGGGTTCGATTCCCGCCTGTGTCGAAATTTTTCTTTCCTTTATTTATTCTTTATTTATTAGTTTGTTTGTTTGTTTGTTCCGCTTTCACGCCGTAAATACTGAACCGATTGCTTTGAAATTTTTCAGACGTGTAGTTAGAAGTCTAAATTAAATAATAGGGTACTTTTTATCCCGGAAAAAATATGTTCCCATGGGAAATCAAAAATATTGTTTGCTTACTAAATGCATTGGAGATGGCGCTGTGCATGTGCATCGTTTAAAACAACGTAAAATATTGTAAACTAATATAAAAATCAAAATTTAGAAGCTTAATGGTACGGTAATGGATCCCCGAAAATAAGGAACTCCCGAGGGATAATCTACTATTTTTTTATCGTATACTTTTTTTTTTACATCTACTTATATTGCAAACGAATATTAACATGTAAATTTAGAAGCTAAATGAAACGACGACGATTCCTTGAAACTAAGGAATCCGCAAGAGTTCTCATAGGAACATCAAAAAACCTTAACTCATATATGGCTCAAAATATTGCAGCGATTATTTTTATCATCGATGGAATTCACATCAGACACTTTGTTAATGTTCATTTTGGAAAGATGAAGGGGTTTCATCAATTTAAATGACAAATTTGTTTATCAATAGTAAGACTAATATGAAATAAAGCGTAATAAAAATTTGACACCGCCCCGGTAACGTCTCCGTGGCGTAGCGGTATAACTAACTACTATGAATATTTAATTAGAACTATTATGAATCAATCGTCCCGGGTTCGTATCTCAGGTAATTCAATATTTTTGTAAAAAAATGTTTTGTTAGCTTAAAATAACACTATATATTATAATAACAAGCACTATCCCTTCAATTTAGCGATTATTTTGGAAGGAGATCCACCACTAATCATCCCTATATTGCCGACCAATCGCTGCAAGCTCTCCCACTATCACCAACGGTCAGTGTAGGGGGCAGCACCGGGCCGTCGCCGCAGCGCCAAACTACTATCCGTATCTGTACTTACTAAAGATATTCTCATTTCTGAACATAAAAACTTGGTATATTTGTTTCATGATTCTTATGAACAATTAAAAAGGAATTTTTGGAACTCAACCCCTAACGGGTTGATATAGCAAATGAAAGTTAATACGAGTATAGAGTTTTTTTACATTTACATTACTTGGTGCGATTGAATTTATGAAATCCATCTATCAATCATTTATGAATATATGCTAACAACCATAAATTCCATAAAAGGGTAGCCATAGCTTCGGAGATTCTTCATCCAATTTTGGAAATATATTGATAAAAGATAGGTTAATAAAGGTTGTTAGTGATGGGTCACAAACTGCATCGCCCAACAATCACTTAAAAAGCCTCAATGTCCTTTATGTCATTTACAATGCCCGCGGGATTATAAATATAAAAAACAGAAGTTGAGATAGTGTTTCGGTATTTTGGTATTATGTAAACTGGATGCAAAAAATGAAGTCCACGCGGACGAAGTCGCGGGGCAAAAAGCTAGTGAGTAATAATATTCAAAATCTGACGGTACAATTTTTTTTAATACATGGAATTTCATACAATAAATCGGATCAGTGCAGTTAAGAAAGAACAGAGATTTTTTGATGACGGCAACACATAACATCACGCGCGAACATCGACATTCATAAAGGTAATTTATCCTCTTACTATACAATCGTATTTTATCGAAGAAATGGGTAAACAGAATGACTAAAAATAGTTCAGATCGAAAGTTTAGAAAGACGGTTTTTATGAATTATGAGTTATGGAGTCAAGGAAAGGAGATGACAGGTCTATATTTTCGTTATTGATAATAATTATTATACTAGCTTTTTGCCCGCGACTACGTCCGCGTGGACAAAATTTTTTAGCATCCGGTGTACAATTCAATCTCGTGACTGACACATTTGCGCGCGATTTTACTCCAGTAAAGTATGGGGCAATTTTGACAAATTTATAAATCGCTAACAATTTAACTAATCCAGTTATGGAAAATGTATGAAATTTCGGTAAAACTTCAGATGGAGACCTTCAATTTGATACCTGAACCAATTTTCTAGTTCTTAGCATATCGTGACACAGGCTGGTTCACAATCCACCCTCTCTTGTTTAATATATAAGGATATGCTGTGCTTTTGTCGGGGGGTACCGCTTCTGCCATTTAAAATTCATATTTTCTTTTTCGACCATTTCAGAAGCGAGAAACTAAAAGTGATTCCCAAAATAATAATTATTTATTTATTTATTCAGACAACAATGGATCCATTTGTATAAGTTACACTTGAGAGCTATATTAGTAGGTATTAAAAATTAAAATTAAATTAAGTTTACAATTTCATCAAAATAAAATAAAATAAACTACAATTTAAATCAAAACAAAAGAAAAATAAATGACAATTCAAATCAAATTAAAATTAAATCAAACCTGAAATTCAATTAAACATAAATTCAGTTTCGATCAATTTGCCCCTCATTCCCCCTAACCAATACATTAGAGTAATGACGAAAGATTGGCGAGTCGTACCTTCCTGCGATGGTTTTCAGAATGGAGTTAATAATTATAATTATTTTATAAACATACATAACATAACATATATAAACATAAACGTTCACGCCGAATATCCCCGAAGGGGTTGGCAGAGGTACTAATCCTTCTGAACATCACGTGACTTTGTCACCTGGTGTTCAGACTACCCACGTTTTGCATGGACACATATTTTTAATATCCTTATTGGGATACATATCCCTTATAAAGATAGCCGTGAGAATATAGTATAAATGTGTTGATTTATATTACAAAGATTCCTATTGGCTTTTTTGCGTCTTTATAATAAGTTACTTAAAACTATAAAAACTAATATTATTATTCATAAGAGCCATTTAAAAACCCTTAAACATCAAACGCGCCGATGTAATCGTCTTTTAATGAATTACTAGAATCGTTAATTTTCTATTAAGAAAAACTGGCGCATCGTAATTGCAAACCACAATAACCAACAAATTAGTTATTTCTTGTAAACATCGAATAACAATTGAGGTATAACAATTAAACAATTAAAAACTATAAATCAACCATTTCATTCAAAACTTATTTGCTGTGTAGTGCTGGCTTAGAATAGCATTCCCTACCCATCACCAATAACCTTTATTTCACCATCTAATCCTGATTCCTAATTCTTAGCTCTGTCTACTCCTTCTAGGGATTTATAGCCGTGAGTATATGTATGTATGTTAATTCAAGACATTGAATTGAAAAATATTCAATATAGGTATCTATCACAGTCTTTAACTTATGCCGTGTAGTGCCGACTTAGAATGTCAATACCCCTTTCTACCCACGGGTGTCGTAAGAGGCAACTAAGGCTATGGGGATTTTTCAAAGTGGTTATTGGGTGATGAGGTTGAGGTTGGAGACCCACCAACAATGTTACTTTATTTCTACCGTCTTCTCCTCTATCAACTTCCAAATGAGGCTCAGGGGTTTCTAGCTCTAAAGCTCTGGCTACCCCTTTTTAGGATTCAGGGTCGTGAGTATATGTATCTATGTAGTCTTTATCTAATTAATCTTCCTTCGTTTTATCCAAGAAGAATGGTTTGGTAATAATGATTGAACACTCAAGCGTGTCCAGAATTTTCTTCGCGCGGGGTGAATTAAAGGTATAAATAAGACTCAAAAGTTCAGTCTGAGTACCCAACTTTTGCTTGGACAGTGTACTCACGTTCAATAAAGGATAGTTGGTGATAGGTGTCCAGTCAAGTAATATCACCCAAAAATGCCTCGAACGATTAAAGCAAAGAGATATAATAAGTAAATCCTCAAGGAACGGATTTGATAGTTTAGGCAAAAAGAGGATACTCTGAACATTTCTGGCAAAACGGTGGTCTCATCACATTATTGGTGTTGACAGTTTACCAAGAGTGGAGTTATTCTAAATGCTAAGCAGTCCACCTTAAATTAAGGTTGACACCTCACGGCCATTAAAACGAAGGCACAGCAAAAAATATTGCAAAACTGGTAACAAGACCACATGCAAATCTACCATCATAATAAAAACAAAATACTTAGAATTGCGGAACAGCAATAAGTAACACATGTTGTTCTGAATTCTTTTAGCTGCATTTCAACTCAGGTAAAAGAAAAGGACTGATTTGATTCACCCTCTCAGTTATAACGGAACGCAATAGCGTCTGAATATGGCGCGCTACGTTCCTTTCCAAGCAACGAACAAAACCAAATCTTCATCAGTCAGTACTTACTTGAACTGCGACGGGTTCACGCGCGTCCGTGACTCAAACGTAAACAGAACTTGTTGAAACTCACTCAACATTTGTTTACAGCACGTACGATTGAACAAGAATTAATTATAAATCATAACTTTGTGTTTAAATTGAGTCCATCTGAACATAAACTACTAATCCCAGTTATAAAACAGTGTTTATGATTTCTAGTTGTGAGTAACCGGGAAAAAGCGGAGAGCAACAGATTGCATTGCGCGGGCAGTGTATTGTGTTTATTTGACTTAGTAAGGTTATAATAATATAAAGTGAGAACGTGATTATGTTTGAAATATATACAAAAACTCAATAAGTTGCTTAGCTTATCAGTTACCTGATAATCAGTGTGGATAAGAGAATTTGGGTGTGAAAGTGTGTCGTGAAAAGTGAATTATTTGTGGTGTTTTAAGTGAATTACTTGGAAACGTATTGCTATAGTTACTGTTGATGAATCATCTCGAGTTAAGCGAGCTGCTACAGTAACCTCCAAGGAATTGCAATTATTGTGTTGTGCATTTTTATTAAAAGGAAGCTTGGAATTTATTCTTATACCGGTAAGTGTTAACAATTCTTTTGTATGTTAAATATATCCAAATAGAAAATAACTTGATGATGTCGGCTCAGAATATCACGACATGATTTGGTCCTGCGCCGCGGTGAGCTAAGTAAGCTGCGCGCTGATATAAGTCATACCTTATGAGGGGAATGGAGATAATATGAATAGTGATGGTTAAGGTCCCCAAGCGCATTGCCCAAGGAATGTTTAAATCCAAGACCGATTGTAGGATCGTACTTTGCACTATACATACATACATACATACATATACTCACGGCTATATTTCCCTAGAAGGGGTAGCCAGAGCTAAGGATTTATAAATTCCTCAGCCACTTTTGGAAGTTGAGTGGGGAAAAGACGGTAAAAATAAAGGTTTTTAGTGATGGGTCTCCAACCGCATCGCCCAAAAATCCCTAAAAGCCAAAATACCGTAAGTCGCCTCTTACGTACACCCACCGGAAGAAATGGGGTAGTGCTATTCTAAGCCGGCACTACACAGCCACTATGTATACCTGCTTAACAGAAGTTAGTGCCTTTTAGCCGAGACGACACAACATGAATTACATTAATGTTGTGAATTAGTACAAAGTATTACAGAGGTGACTATGTCATTGGCGTGTAACAATGGATGGATGAATCTGATTCCGTTGTAGATTAGATTAATTTTATTGCTTTCAATGTCAACCAGTACATATGCATAATTCACGCCTTTAATACACGATGAGTTGGCAGAGACAGAAACATGCAAGAATACACTATTATAATTTACATTTATGCTTTCCTCGATGTTCTGCTCGAAACGAATCCTATGCTATTATTATTTCCACACAGTTTTCTTATTGTTTTTCTCTCTGAGTAACTTGAGTTCACCAGGTTGGATATTAAGTAAACCAATCTAATTCTGTCCAGAATATACTACTACATACAAACATTTCGCCTGTCACCCAACAACAGCCTGTATTTCCAGAACGACCATGATTCCATTCTATACACACGTAAACATAAATTCATATTTCTACTTCCCTGTGTATACGATATAAGTTTTTTATTTCTCGAATCGCATCGCAAAACATACAGTGTGAAATCACTCTACTCTGGCGGTACGAAAAAGTGTGTGATATCCGAAACAGTTACCAAATGCCGTAAAAAAAAAACATACTGAACTCGTCAATCCGAAGGAAAGGTGAATAAGAACTGATATGTTAGTATTGCGAATTCCATCTATACTTGTTTGGTTTTCATTCAATTCCAAACTAGAAAATGGAGGGAATGAAACAGAAATCTAAATTTTAAATTAATTTTTCATCTTCTAAATATCACGCGATAATGGGAGTACGAAATATGACGTCAACATAGATTTTAACCCTATCGATGATTACTTTGCGATTGAGAATTTCAATAGTGTTTTAATTACAAACAAAATTGTTACGAAAGTAATCATACAATATGCATCCAACATAAATTAACACACATCGAGAAAAGGTCTTCAACTGATCAACAAGTCAACTAGATAAATGAATCTATTCATTCTGATCTGAGGATTAAACCGGTTTTAATCAAGCCATTTAAGGTCTTAAGGCCTTCGTAATAAGGCTAACTTAATTTAGAAGGTCGGCAGGTGGTCTCTTTCTATGTTCAACTAATTTTGTGACTCAATCTTAACAATTTGTAGTTCCATCGAAAAGTATTTTGTGTCTAGGCTTGATTGGATTAATAAAAATTAAAAAGCAATTGGGCTTACCCTTCCAAAAGAATATTGATTTTTTGGGGTTCTGATTCTTTAGCAATTAAAGCCCGTATGGCTTATTTAGATTGTAGCCGTGTCATCATTACAGCCAATATGCTTCCCCACCGCTCAAGTTTATTCTGAATAGGCTGGTTTGATTGTGCAAGCTGCATAGCAAGTACGAGCGACCTTTTAACTTGATATCGCGTGGTATAAAACAGCCATCTTTTACGCACTTATTTAGTATCGTTTACTGTCATCTTATTCTAACCGATATCGTGACGATAAATAAGCGCTCGTGTAAGGCCTAGCAGGGCAAGCACGAGCCGTGTTTAAACTAGTTATCGCGTGGGATAAAGCAGTCTCTCTTACACACTTACTTAGTATCGTATACTGCCATCTCATTCTAACCGTTATTGTGTCGATAAAATAGCGCTCGTGCTTGCCCTTCTGATCTCGTGTTGCTTGATGGACTAACGATTACTACCGTGATAGTAGCCGGGAAGCAAGGAAACATCTTTCCTTCTGATTATCAGGCAATAAAAGCCAGGATTATCAAACTGCGTTCAATCTTATAAATTCCCTAATAAAACGAGATATGGACATGGTATTCTAAGTGTGCTGGGGACCGGAAGTGTGCTGCATCTTACTTTACCATATCATATTACAATTATAAAGCCTATTTTTTTACATTTTATTAGCTCTAAGGAAGATACAATACAGAATGATATCAGGAATAAAATATTCAGAGACAAAAGGCTCCTGTACTCAAGGGTCCTCTAGGTACTTATTTCGAAGAACGCTCAAGGGCCACTTTTGCTGCCGTGCCTAATAGTGTAGTATTCCTTCCCTTTTGTTTGAGCCCTTGATATTGATGTCACGTTTTTGATAACTTGACAATATCCCTTCAGTTTTTGGCAAGGGTATGGCCAAAGCTTCCTCGTATAAAAATAATGCACAAGTCATCATCATAAACTTAAGGACGACGACGTCCGTGGTCGAGTGGTTAGATGAATAGCTTCTCAGTCCGGAGACTCCGGAGTTTGTGGGTTCCATCCCCGCTGAGAGCAACATTTATGTGATGAGCATAATTTATTGTTACTTAGTCTTCGATGGATATTTGATCTGCGTTATATGTCCTTATAAATTTATTTATGCTCTTGTCGGTGTAAAATTTTCCAGTCATATCTATTCAATGCCAGCTCCTTAATCACTTGGTAGAACAAGATGTCCACCTTTTCTTTAATTTGATTCTCTGGTTTGTTTTAATGAACTGTTTCTTTTCCTTCTCTCTTTCCAGAACTTGTCATTGGTATACCATTTCCAATGCACAAGTACTTACATGTTTATTTATTTAGCTACATATTCAGTTAGCATACGTCATCCGCTCCATTAATACGAATAAATGTTCACTTCCTTCATTAAAGTGTTGGTGTAGTTTAAGTGCTTCGTTGGAAATGAAAAATGCAATATTTTTACATAGAGACATGTATACCAGACACATATGGACTCATTTCCCTTCAACGGAATTAAACGAAGAAAAAATAGCCAATAAAATAAAGTATAAATTTTTATATCGTTTGTAAACTACCCCCTACCTTAATTCTATCGCGTATATAATGCAGTTATGGTCTCAAAAATCAGCCGACTCCCTTTACTTATAAAGTGGTTCAGCCAAGGTACCGGTGAGGCATCCTGAGTGAACCCACTTGGCTGAGCAATTCTTAGTCACGTGACAAATTGTCGATCAAAGTGGCAATAGGCCTGCTTACGATGTTTCTGAACAATTATATAAGTATCTTTGCCACCCCTTCATAGGTTTACGGCTTAAGACAATAAAAACCAGCATTTGGTACAAACGCGAAGGTCATCTACGAGTTACCATTTTTTACCAAGCATACTTCGTCTATATTGACAAACCGGTTTCCAGTAGATTATCATATGCCGTGATATAATAATAATATACTAACGGTGTTTCGTCCGTCACGCTGTAGGCTTGTGGTACGCCAATAATTAATACCTTCGAAACCAAAGTGCCGAAAATAATTTATTTAGTTTTGGTATTGGAGTTGTATTTTGTAAAAAATCTGCGCAGCATAGCTAGTAGGAGCGATCTTTTAACTAGATATCGTGTGGTAAAATACAGACCAGCCCCCGTAGCATGAGGCGTGTGAGAGCGTGTATGTCGCGTGAGAACTGAGAAACTGACAGATTTTGTATGAACAATCTGTCAGTTTCTCACTTCTCACGCGACATACACGCTCTCACACGCCTCATGCTACCTATACTGGTATGTCTTTCGCACTTACATAGTATCGTTTACTGTCGTCTCATTCTAACCGCTCGTGACGATAAAATAGCGCTCTTGCTAGGCCTTCGTGTTAGTTTAGGTTATATTTGAAGAAATGGTTCATATCGTGATTTTATTGTTATTAATTTAGGTATTTAAACCGCTTATTCCCAATTCTGTGTCTTTTTGTTTATTCAGCGATTTTATTTCTTAACTCAACTAATTTGTCATACAAAATCTTTTGATTTACAAAAAAATACATACTCTTACTATTTGCTAAATTCAAGGAATTTTCTTTAATAACGTTTTAAATATTAATTATAATAACTTTCTAATAATTTTGTACTTTTTACTGTAACGTTATTATAAGAATTTATTTATTTATTAACCTCTTTTGTTGTTCAATCATCGTAATCTAGTATAAGCTCTCCAGGTTTCAGAATTTGCGCATGCGTGGTGCACATAACAAACCCTAAGGAATTTTTGCCGCTATTACCCTATTTTACTCTGCAACGAACTTTCTTCGACAACTAGGATATGTATAAAAAATAGTACCTTGTTGAATTTTCTTCACAAGTGTGTTAAAAAATATAAAATTAAACAAAACAAAATAATACTATTAAAAACTTTGCGCCATTTTTTAGCGAAATGGCACTGACTCAGCAAAAGCTGCGAGGTTTGACCTCACATTATTAAAGTTTATATAATGTAAATGATGTCTTTTTTAACACATATCTATAATAATATTACTTGAACCATATTTTAAAGTAATTGATGCAATGGTTATGACAATTAAAAGTATAATAACATGATCGTTAGTAAAGGTCAGAGTCAATGTTTATTGAAGTTTATTTATTTTGAGCAGTTAATTACGGACGTAGTTGTCCTGTTAATTAATTATGTTTATGATTGCAATTTATTGCATATAAACTATAATTGTTAGATTTGTCCTATAGATATTCAGGTGACTACCACTGTGACAGCATCAACTTCCAAATGTGGCTAGCTCTGAAGCTCTGTCTTCCCCTTTTTGGTATTCATAGCCGTAAGTATATGTATGTACTCACGGTAATACTCGCTCGGGTGTGTTAATACCCTAACATTTGCTGCCGACCCGAAGTGAATATCCAAAAAAAAAATACATGTTTTATCGCCAATGTTTTTTTATTTACATTTTTATTAAACGGTTTTATTTAGCTCAGCCCGTTTGTTTTATTTTTATTCTTGGGTCAAATTTAGTGATTCAAATTTCACCCTCTTCCTATCAACCGATTAATCTGAAATTTTGTATACACTTTGGATTTTGGTGACAATACAATTATATTTATTCATTATCATTATAAATTCAAGATGGCCGCCGCTACAAAATGGCGGATAATTTAGGTTTTATTTATCCCATCAATATGGGTATCAAATGAAAGGGCTCAACAAGCAGAATACAATATACTATAAAAAAATGAAATCCAAGATGGCGGCTGCTACAAAATGGCGGATAACGTAGGTTTTGTCAATCCCATCAATATGGGTATCAAATGAATGTGCTCAACCAGTAGAATACAATATACTATATAAAATTATAATCCAAGATGGCGGCCTCTACAAAATGGCGGATAACTTAGGTTTTATATCAATCCCATCAACATGGGTATCAAATGAAAGGTCTCAACAAGTAGAATACAATTTACTATGCAAAATTAAAATCTAAGATGGTCGCCATACATTGCACTATACAAAATCAATATTTAAGATGGGCGCAGCCACTAAATGGCATATAGTAATAAGATTTAAATTAGAAATTGGATCAGTAATTTATTTAGTTATCTGATTAATTAGGATATATATAATTTTTAATTATTCGTCGAACTCAAATGTATGCAACAGATGTACCTGCCGTCCGAATTGATTTCGCAAGAGACGGAGTACATCTTATACACCCGAAAGCCATACAGTTGCCAGCTAAGTACAATTACGGGACAGCTGAAAGAAGAATTTTGCCTTTAATACTATCATGGGCTTCTACAATACATAAAATGCAGGGAAGCACTGTGGATTACGCAGTCGTATACTTAGGTGTGAAACTGTTTGAAGAAGGTCAAGCCTACGTGGATCTTAGTAGAGTCAGATCTTTGCAGGGACTATGTATAGAGGAGTTGGACTGCAATAAACTAACTAACTAAAAACTAGAAAATAAAAATAGGTAAAAAAACTTTTTAAGTTAAACGGTTTTATTATTAACATACAGAGCAATGTTTAAGATAAATGTACTAAAAACCTAAAAATAATAATAAAATAGATACAGTCGTGGGAATTATAGTATATGCATAGACTAGACTAAAATAAAACCGTGGGGCACGTCAATTGTCTACAAATTATCGACTTAATGTGCGATAGAAGAAACGTTTAATTCGTCGTTGGGCAGTTGGCCCGCAGACGGTGAGGAAATTACTTACTATTTTCTTGCTCATGGAAACTCCAATAGTCATACACTCCATGTCAATAAAAGAGATGTTTCAACTAGTTTCTCGTTGGAAATTTACACTGCTGGCTGGCGATGAATCGGTTCACTGCTCGCAGTTTGTCTTTAATCGACAAAACATATGATAAAAGTACTACTCGCTCAACACTATGAAACCCTAAAACTCGCTTATAATCGAGCTTGCTAGCTTGTTTCCACATTCTGCCCTATTTATCACATGTCCATCGTTGTCGGTTGAACAACTGCCCAATTATAGTGTAACATTACAAAACAAACATTATAATCAACGATTGTAGACAATTGACGTGCCCCACGGTTTTATTTTAGTCTAGTCTATGCATATACTATAATTCCCACGACTGTATCTATTTTATTATTATTTTTAGGTTTTTAGTACATTTATCTTAAACATTGCTCTGTATGTTAATAATAAAACCGTTTAACTTAAAAAGTTTTTTTACCTATTTTTAAAAATATAGTTTCAGAGCGTTAAACTCATTTGCATGCAGTCAGTGCTTTTCGTCTTATAAACGTGTTCTATTCAAAAAAGATTGTTAAATGAAGTTAATTTTGCATATATTTATATTAGAGAGCCCACGAGACCCTTGGACATTTGGAAAATAATGTTTTAGTTACAAACTTTTCGAGACAAAGGTGAGTTTTGAATATTAAGCTTTCCTGTAGGTATTATGAGGTTTGTTTCAGGAGTAACGGACCAACTTTTAGATACGATGACGTAATTTTGAAGACATATTGTTTATTAGTGTTTCGTTGTTACCCAAGTTTAACAAAGAACATAGTTTTACGTTCATATCACTGCTTCTGTTGCTACCTTTGCCAGAAATGATAACTAGGATTTATAAAGCAGATACATACATATAATAATAATAATAAAAACTCTTTATTGCACATCACAAAAAAACAACAATTACAAAAAAAAAGATCGGTACAAAAGCCAAAGTAAAACTGGCGGTCTTATCACTAAGAGCGATCTCTTCCAGACAACCCATGAATGGAAAGATTTGCTGGATTAAAAACATGTTGGGTAGATGTCCAATAAATGAAACATATACGCACGCCATAAATCCTTAAAAGAGGTAGCCAGCACTTCAGAGCTTGATACTCCTCAGCCACATATGAAAGTTGATTGGGGACAAGATGATAGAAATAAAGTATCGTTACATCATAGCAAAACCCCTTTTTTATTTTATTAAATTGACCAAAAAGTATTCATTGTGACAAACTGACTCAAGTTTCCTAAACCCGAAGAACAACCAATAAAATATTCCCGTAATAAATGCAAAGTAATCATTTCTCTTGTTGGTTGGAAGGTAAAACTAGTTACCCAGAAACACGAGATAAAAGACTAAGAAAGCCTTTTTTAATTGAAGAGTAACCTCTTGAAGTGTCTGCCAACTAATCCAAACTTAATTAACATAGAACTTTAATTTCTTTACGGAATATCAACGGTTGAAAGCTATTAGGGTTCTGTACTAGAATTTATTGCCATTATTTTTCTTAAACAGTTTATTTACTGTCCATTTTATTTAAATAGAAAATGTTGGTAAGTGATTCATTTATATATATTTCTACATTGATGGTAATACATACATACATAGATATACTCACGGCTGTAAATCCCTACACGGGGTCGCTAGAGCTGAGGAACTAGAAGTTCCTCGGCCACTTTTGCAAAGTAGAGTGGGGAAAAGATGGTAAAAATAAAGGTTGTTGGTGATGGGTCTCCAACCGCATCGCCCAAAAATCCCTTAATAGCCCCAATACCGTTAGTCGCCTCTTACGTACACCCACCGGAAGAAATGGGGTAGTGCTATTCTAAGCCGACACCACACAGCAAATGATGGTAATAGTATCTATTTAATTCTGAATAACCTTTAAAAGCTATAAAGTATCATGTAAAATTTGATGCGTTGATAATTAGTAAGCCGGGTCAGATCAGTAGTATATTCATTATTGTCAAGTTAAAATACGCCTATTTTGTGTGATACGCACTATTAAACATACTCTTGATAAGTTTGATCAAATAAAACTATAATTCTCTGATTTAGCTGTGTAGTGTCGGCTTAGAATAGCACTACCCCATTTCTTCCGGTGGGTGTACTTAAGAGGCGACTTACGGTATTGGGGCTTTTAAGGGATTTTTGAGCGTTGCGGTTGGAGACCCATCACCAACAACCTTTATTTTTACCATCTTTTCCCCACTATCATTTCCAAAAGTGGCTGAGGAATTTCTAATTCCTTTGCTCTGGCTACCCCTTCTAGTGATTTACAGCCGTGAGTATATGTTTGTATGTTCTCTGATTTCTGATAATGTCACGTGAAGTTCTGAAACCAATTTCGGGGGCATTCGGCGTGAACGTTTGAGTCTTAAGTCTTGAGTCTCTAATTTTTCGTCACGATGTCGGTCAGAATGATATGACAGTATACGATACAAAGTAAGTGCGAAAGAGATAGCTAATTTATACGCTAATTTATAAGCCCCACGGTTTTATTTTAGTCTAGTCTATGCATATACTATAATTCCCACGACTGTATCTATTTTATTATTATTTTTAGGTTTTTAGTACATTTATCTTAAACATTGCTCTGTATGTTAATAATAAAACCGTTTAACTTAAAAAGTTTTTTTACCTATTTTTAAAAATATAGTTTCAGAACGTTAAACTCATTTGCATGCAGTCAGTGCTTTTCGTCTTATAAACGTGTTCTATTCAAAAAAGATTGTTAAATGAAGTTAATTTTGCATATATTTATATTAGAGAGCCCACGAGACCCTTGGACATTTGGAAAATAATGTTTTAGTTACAAACTTTTCGAGACAAAGGTGAGTTTTGAATATTAAGCTTTCCTGTAGGTATTATGAGGTTTGTTTCAGGAGTAACGGACCAACTTTTAGATACGATGACGTAATTTTGAAGACATATTGTTTATTAGTGTTTCGTTGTTACCCAAGTTTAACAAAGAACATAGTTTTACGTTCATATCACTGCTTTTGTTGCTACCTTTGCCAGAAATGATAGCTAGATTTTATAAAGCAGATACATACATATACTCACGCCATAAATCCTTAAAAGAGGTAGCCAGCGCTTCAGAGCTTGATACTCCTCAGCCACATGTGAAAATTGATAGGGGACAAGATAATAGAAATAAAGTATCGTTACATCATAGCAAAACCCCTTTTTTATTTTATTAAATTGACCAAAAAGTATTCATTGTGACAAACTTACTCAAGTTTCCTAAACCCGAAGAACAACCAATAAAATATTCCCGTAATAAATGCAAAGTAATCATTTTTCTTGCTGGTTGGAAGGTAAAACTAGTTACCCAGAAACACGAGCTAAAAGACTAAGAAAGCCTTTTTTAATTGAAGAGTAACCTCTTGAAGTGTCTGCCAACTAATCCAAACTTAATTAACAAAGAACTTTAATTTCTTTACGGAATATCAACGGTTGAAAGCTATTAGGGTTCTGTACTAGAATTTATTGCCATTATTTTTCTTAAACAGTTTATTTACTGTCTATTTTATTTTAATATAAATTGTTGGTAAGTGATTCATTTATATATATTTCTACATTGATGGCAATAGTATCTATTTAATTCTGAATAACCTTTAAAAGCTATAAAGTATCACGTAAAATTTGATGCGTTGATAAATAATTAGTAAGCCGGGTCAGATCAGTAGTATATTCATTATTCTCAGGTTAAAATACGCCTATTTTGTGTGGTACGCACTATTTAACTATTCTTGATAAGTTTGATCAAATAAAACTATAATTCTCTGATTTCTGATAATGTCACGTGATGTTCTGAAACCAATTTCGGGGACATTCGGCGTGAACGTTTGAGTCTTAAGTCTTGAGTCTCTAATCGTCACGATGTCGGTCAGAATGATATGACAGTATACGATACAAAGGAAGTGCGAAAGAGATAGCTGTTTTATACGACGCGATATCTAGTTAAAAGGTCACTCGTACTGGCTGATTTCAACCTAATTTAGTAAGTACCAGAAAGGAACCCCTAAGATAAAAAAAATATCAATTTTTTATGTCTACCTCTCTAAATTGAGCTCTGGGCGCTGTCCTTTTTGAGCCAAGACCACACAGCTAGTTTCAACGAAACTAAAATTAATGATGCACGTTATTTGAATTTTATATTTCAACATTCACACACGTCGACTCGATTATAGCTGTTACGGAGAAATTTGTGTAACATAATATATTTGGGTAAGGGTTTAGACCGCCAAAACGGTAGACATCTATTTAAGTTATACTTACATTGTTTTAATTGTGAAGTGCAATAAGTTTTCCATTCTTTTCTATTTATTTCATTGCTGGTTCAGGATCATGGCTTCTTGCTTTGGCTTCTAAGGAAATGGAGTAATTTGCAAGCCACCATTTCGCTATACAATTCTAATTACTAATATCTCAAAAATAATAGCCAGAGCTTCGGTATCAGTTTATTCTTTTGGAAATTATTTATGGGTTTTGAATTTTAATTCCAGCCACATCGTCTTTTAAACGCTTAAAAATCATATTCATTAAGTAGTGCTATTGTAAACATACACGCCATATGACGCTTCTAATTAAAATCTTTTGTACTGCCTATTTTGCATTTGTAAATTCTCGTATTAAATAACAAAAGCAATCTTTCAAATTTCAAAACTTAAAACTAAATATGCAAATCTTAAGGGAGGGATCAAACTTTTATGTTCATGAAGCGATTTTGACGATTCGATTTGGGCTTGCATCGATATTATTTGAGTTCATGGTGGTCCGAAACGAAGTATGAAGAAACACAATTAAACATAATATTTCTGCAAAGCCGGTTTACCGATATTAATTTTACATGATAATATTTGGCGTGAACGTTACCGCAGGGGTTGGCAGAGGTACTTATACTTCTGAACATCACGTGACATTGTCACCTGGTGTTCAGAGTCCCTACGATTTGCTTGGAGAGTGTGCTCACGGGATAGGGAGCAGGCCTATTGCTGTTTTGTGCGAATACAGTGTGCTGAGAAAAACATTATGAATTATTGCAACATATCGCTGTATATTGTACACATTCACAAATATTTGTAGTTATTGTTAAAACTGTCTTAATGACCGCATCCGCCTTTCTTCCTCTCACTTGTACGGAACGTGAAATTTTTCGTGCATACAGCGTGCGCTCATCATTTTATGATACGTTAACGACACGTTTATAAAATAAATTATAGCTAGTTGCATTGCATTAATGTCGAAACGACTCGTATCGAAACATTTATGAAATTTATTGATATCATCGATAAAAACGTGTATATTTAAGCTGATATGACAAGAGGGAGTGCTTATCGCGCACAACTAAATCAAACATGATACATCGTATTGCGAAAGGGCCACCAGTAAAATTTATAACAATGAAATCATCTGGGGTTTATGGAAAAGATTACACCGAATAAAATGCCACTTTTTTGCAACACTTTTGTATGTTAGTATGTGGAAGGTAATGTTAGTAGAGGATGACCTCGGAGGACACATTTAGATCAAATAGAAAATGTGCTCAAAAAGGCAGGTGTCCGAAGTACGAAGAATAAAAGAGCATGTATGAAAAGATTGATGGATGTGAATGAAGCTAGAGAGGTTTGCCAGGATCGTACAAAGTGGCGATCGATAGTCTCTGCCTACCCCAATGGGAACTAACGGCGTGAGAATATGTATGTATGTACTTTTGTATGTTCTAGGTAATGTTTTGAACACTTGTTTTTTTTACGTAACGTATCCGAGTTTCGATATATATATATAAATAAATATATGGACATATTATACGACAGATTAAGCTAGTCCTTGTATATATGTATATGTTATACATGTTGTATCGTGGGACTGTATAACTAACTCAACGAAGAAACAATCATTTATGCTCATCACATAAATGTTGCTCTCAGTGGGGATCAAACCTGCAACCTTCGGACCGATAATCCAGTATACTTGGATAGGTAAATAGGTCGACCACGGACGTCGTCAATTATATGAAAGAATATGTGAGACCAAAAACACTTACAAATTATCTAAGACTTGAAAAATTTCACCTTTCTTGGATAAACTATTCAATATCGAAAATTTCTTCCCAAACTTAGATGTTGTTTGTTTCTTCGTAAATCGTATGTTTTAGCATTAAAATGCGTTGTCTTTCGCGATTCTGGGAAATCTCTGAATCAGTACAAATAGCACGTTTCGCCATGATGATTCATCATATAAATCCGTGATCAATCAAATACGTATATCGGATAGTCTTTTCCTTTGTTAAAGTGTCGCCAAAGGGTAGTTGATAGGCGGTTATGAATCGTTCATTACCTTCCTACATACATACGTAAACTTGCTTAGTTTTCGCACGCTTAATTTTTTAGGCTTTTTAAGTGACTGCTGGGCCCATAACATCCATACTTTATTGAACGATTTTTTGCCACTCACAAGTGTCTTATTATAATATCTTAAACTCCTGGTTACCCCTTATTTGGAATTTATAACCGTGGGTATTGCGATAGCTTCTCTCACTTAACTAACAACAATAAAATTAGTTGTAAAATTTAGTTTTGATAGATCTTTCTTCTCTTTAAAAATAATCTTTTTGTTTTTCTCACTCCGAATTCCTGTCCTTTTCAAAGCGGTGAATGCCTTTAAAAAAATAAAAATAAAATATTACATACAACTGCCCACTATGGTTTATTTAAGTCATCTTAAAAGTTTTGACAACTTCCAAATATATTAGGTGTCTAATTATTTTATTGCCCTTCGGCTTCGAACCCCTAAAAATGGAATATTCTTACAGCCTCATAACTTTCTATAGTCGAGCATTGAACAGTTACAACAGTAAATATTTGAGATAACAGCTATACAGAAAGCATTGAATGGCTTGGACGTTGAATAAAGATAAGTATTGGCGCCTGTACTGATAACTCGGAGGCAACCCAATAACATAATTACAAAGATAGTTTGTATTTTGCGAGGTTTTCGCCCGATTTCTTAATTGAGTATTCCAGCTGAGAACAACTTAAGTATCGTTCTGTCGCATTGAAATCTTAACAACTGAATGAGACAAAACAATACTTAAGTCGTTCTCAGCTGGAATACTCAATTCAGAAATCGGGCGATAGTCTTTAAAATGTATAGTTAAATCTGGAGATCTAGTCCAGGGGTCTACTCGCCACCTCCAAGCTTATGAAGATTAGAAAATTATTTGTAGTATCTCACCTCCCATGTGACTAATTCTACTTATGCTGTTAGTTGTTTGGTTTATAATCAACATACATATATACATATACTCACGGCTATATTTCCCTAGAAGGGGTAGCCAGAGCTAAGGAATTATAAATTCCTTAGCCACTTTTGGAAGTTGAGTGGGGAAAAGATGGTAAAAATAAAGGATTTTGGTGATGGGTCTCCAACCGCATCGCCCAAAAATCCAATAAAAATCCCCAATACCCTTAGTCGTCTCTTACGACACCCCCGGGTACACGGGGTACACGGGGCACGAACACGGGACATTCTAAGCCGGCACTACACGGCAATCAATTCTTGTGATATCTATAAAAATACACTAAATACACCTGACTTTATTAACAAATACGCAATCACTTATTTTCTGTTTTAATTTGTTTTAAAAACTGATAAATTATCATAGCTTAGATACTTGTTCATACGCTGAATGATTTTGAACTTTAAAAATAGATTTCTAGTTTTCTCATCGTATGACAAGGGTTTGTGCCTGATGTGACCCTCGTTTCATTGACAAAAATAAGAAGTGACATAAATCGATGTACCCCAAAGATTAGCCCAATGAAATTGAAAATGTTATGCTAAATCTACACTACACTTAGTGATTTGAATATATTTAATTTTTTTTATGTCTTCGTAAAACAATAATTCTTTTGAAGGCAATATAACATGATAACATAAAAGCCCACAAAATTGCGAACAAATGAAAGCGCATAGCCCCACCTTATTCAGTCGAAGTGGACTTCTTAGAAAATAGGCCAGTCTTGATTGTCGACTGCATAACCTCTTATCTAAGTTGGCATAGCCGTAACAGCGAAATAGTCTAACAATCTGCTAAATTAGTTCCCCTTATCTAAGTCTGCCTCGCATTGTCCTAGCAAGATACTCCGCAGACTAGTTAAGAAAATGTAGATGCAAAACAACTACGGCTTGACTTTGAACGAATGTATAATTAACATATACTGTACTTCTTTTTTAATATAAGCCACCATCTTCTCCTTTGATTAAACAAACATAATTTAATTTAATATCGATATCTAAGATATTGGAACAAAGTCCATAACCCAGGACCAGTGCAGATTGTAACGCTAAAGTGATGTTATAGCAGCGGGGTAGTCACGTGCTTTTCGCGTTACATATAAAAAATTGGGTAAATTTTAAAAACAATAGTTTATGTACAAGTACATACCATGACGTTAAACCATAAAGCGACTATATTCTCCTGTCATGTACAGGTTAAGTACTATGAATTTGTAGTTTATCCCAAGGAAATCAAACTCAAGACCTCTAGATCATGAGCTTCGTTTCAGCCCTCAACAATCGACACTCATTTCTTTTTATATTATAAACTAGTGGATCGTCCCAGCTTTGCACGGGAAGCGTTGTTTTTTTAAATATCAGAGGTTTCTTTCTTCAGTCACTGCTCAAGCATTGTGAAATTCAGCGTAATGTTTTCAATTTATTAAATTTATAGCACTCCCTTAACAGTGTAGTTTGGTGATTTTGAATGCGCTTTAATGAACGGTTCAGTATTTCCGTTTAATAGCAAATTTTGGAATAAAACGCCATGAAGTATTTATAACAATCTAAAAAATAAATCATTACGTTATGTAGGATGCAACTACTGGCGCCATCTAGTATGTTATATGTAAATTAGTAAAGATTTGGTTTCGATCACGGGCGCGATGGCTTATTTTATGTATAATTTCGGTGTTTGTCTACCGATTTCTATGATTCTTTTTTTATTGAATAGGTAGTAATGTTATCTTTTTTAAATTAGGGATGAGTGAGAGGTTTACAAACGTAAGAGTAAACAAATATAATCAGGATGTTCCGAACTGCTAAGCTATCAGGAATTACACGTGTTATTGTGAGTCAACCATAAAAGATAGACATATACTGTTGAGGATTTTTTTTTAGATAATTTTATGAAGAATATTTCCGTCATACATGATTTCTATGTAAGTTTAACTATTAAGGCTGCACACGCGACGGAAGCTTAAAAAATGGATTAACTTCTCCCGTTTTCCCCAAATTTCCCAAAATTCCCCTTTACTTCTCTGCTGGAAAGTATACAAAAACCTGCGCAGGAGTATGAAGAATAATTGTACCAAGTTTCGTTAAAATCCGTCAAGTAGTTTTTGTTTCCATAAGGAACATACAAACCGACAGACAGACAGACAGACAGACAGACAGACAAAAATTTTACTGATTGCATTTTTGGCATCAGTATCGATCCCTAATCACCACCTGATAGTTATTTTGAAAATATATTTCATGTACAGAATTGACCTCTCTACAGATTTATTATAAGTATAGATATAACACTATGTATGCCACACAAATACCACTAAAGCCTGTAGATTGATAGAGCAAGGCTTTGACCTAAGGCTTTAGGAGGCCTAACCCGAGCGCTATTTTATCTTCATGATATCGGTTAGAATGAGATGATAGTATACAATACTAAGTAAGAGGTAGCTGTTTTAAACCACGCGATATATATTTAAAGGGTCGCTCGTATCATCTATGCAGATCGGTGTGCCGTGTCAATCCACATTTTCTTGCATAGTCTCATGTCGACCATAAATTAGAGAGACTTGAAGTTTGCGGTATTCCATAGACTCGCGAGTTTTACGCCATTTTGGGGTCTTAGAAATTTCATATCGTAGCCAACAAAGTTTTATTGAAATTCGTACGTTGATTAATTACTTAAAGATTGATATGGAAAAGGACTTATGTATGTTTATTTACATACGAAAGGTGGCATTGTTGCAAGTTCTGTAGAATATTATGTGACGGTTAGTTGTACATATGATGTTCTTTATATTGCTGTGTAGTGCCGGCTTCGAATGTCACTACCCCTTTCTACCCCCGGATGTCGTATAAGGCGAATAAGGGCGTGGAGCTTTTTATAAAGTGGGTTTTGAGCGATCCGCTGGGAGACCCATTACCAAGCTTACTTTATTTATACCATCTTCTCCCCTATCAACTTCTTAAGGTGGTTGAGGAGATTCTAGCTCTGAAGCTCTGGCTACCCCTTTTTGGGATTTATGGCCGTGAGTATATGTGTGTATTGATATGGAAAAGGACGTATGGATATACACGAAGGGTGGCATTGGAGCCAGTTCTCTGCAATATCACGTGACGCTTTGTTATATGATGTTCATTGCTCATTAATAAATAAATAATATATTCAAGCTATCATCGAAGCTTAAATATATCTCCAGCGAAATGAGGCTAACTAGGTTAAAGTGATTAAGCTATAGTCCAACTCGCGGACCCAGTGGGCTATGTTTCTTTAACTTTGGCGTGATAGTACCCAGTACTGGCCTTAATGTACCCTCAGAAGGCACTAAAGTAGATGTTTATTTTTTACTTTCTGATACCTTGATATGAAAATAATCAATTGGTGTAATTTCCTGATATTCCTACCATTCGCTTCAGATATCATCCATACATACACTCACGGCCATAAATCCCTAAAAAGTAGCCAGAGCTTTGGAGTTAGAAGCTCTTCACCCACATTTGGTGTGGATAGGGGAAAAAAATGGTGAAAAAAAAATATATCGTTGGTAATGGGTCTCCAACTGCATCGCTTAATAGCTGAAAAGCCCCATACCCTTAGTCGCCGCTTCCTACACCCGCCAATAGAAAGGGGTATTGACATTCTAAGCCGTCACTACGGCTTCAGATAAGTACGAGAAAAAACGCTTAATATCTACCTACATTTAAAGAAACAAATGCATTGCACTCATCGCTTACAAGCTGATAAGCCGACTTCATACTAATTAAAAAAGTTTCATTGCATAGAAAAATAAGGACTATTCCTATATGCGATAAGGCATAAAGTTGTGATGTATAATGAGATGACTCTCGCTAAATTCCGACGAAACCGACGAACAGATGATTATGGTGAATGGTTTCCTTTGCTGTGTATGGATGCAAATAAAGTTCGTACATATATGCTGATCTTGGAATCGAAATAGAGTCCAGCTCATATAATCTACTATATTAAAACGCTCGCGGCTAAAAATCAGCAACGATCTGACTACAGCTGCAAACATACCTAACCTCTATCACCTTTCACCTAAAATAACTTCTACTAGTCAAAGCACAAGACCTAAATTGTATTACAGATAAATCCAATAAAACCGTCTTGCAAAATTCAATCTTATTTCTCCAGATTTAAGATCCGTTTTATACAGTGCTTCCGTCGAAGATGTTACGTTTTGGATGGACAAGGACATAACCGGTACAACCAGACCAGTATTAGTCTCGGCTGGTCCTGTAGTAACTGCTCTGTATAGCAAAAAATAACTTGGAAATTAAAAGAGGTTTGAACTTACTCAAAAAAGTTTAATACGAAAGGATGTTATCAAATCCAGGTGCAAAAGGGTCAGATGATACGATATTTTGAAACGAATGCAGTTGGCAGATTACATGAGGAGGGATGGTAGATAAAATAAAAAACTTAACTTGTTATGATACAGAAAATATACTTGCTCTATTTATTCGGCATTTGTACAATCCTGGGAATTTGTAAAATCCGTCTTTACTTGTAAATACTTTTATAATTAAAGAAACGATATTTTCTAAACAATTTTGTCTATCTATTTACATTCCATTCCAACATTGGCAAGTTCACCGTATTATGCTTACGTTTTTGCTTTTTTGTTTTCGAAGGCGTTATCTCGTAATATACGTTTTAGTTATACAGGTGACTATAAAATACTTATTGTCGACTCGATTGTCGATAGCCTCAAAATTAAAAAAAAACCTTTTATATATGAGTATAATATAACAATTAACTTAAACTAACGGCATAAAGCCATGCATTTTATTTTCGCAATGAATCAGTTAAAAAAGTTAAACTCGACTTAACACTTAAAACTACTTCGTGAAACTTGACATTTAAAATAGCTTTCCAAAGAGGATTTGATAGTAACTCGAGACAAAGCGCCGATCTTTTTGCATCCTAACCTTTTTGTACACTTGGCCGTACACCATTCGTCACTTAAGCTTTGCTGACCAAACTATTTGCATTCGCTAAAGTTTGAGCAAATTCTATGGCGTTTTACCCTTTTCTCTCCGTTGGATTGTTGATGTCTTAGTTTATGAATAAAGCTGATTTATTGGCTGTGTAGGCTTAAAATAGCACTAACCTATTTTCCTCGCGGGTGTCGTAAAGGGTGACTTTGGATACAAGACTTTTTAACCGACTTCAAAAAAGGAGGTTCTTAGTTCGATTGTTTGTATGTATGTATGTATATATAATTGTCCGCAATTATCTCGCGTTTGGCTTAAGCTATTTGGATGCGGTTTTCAGAAAAGTATTCGTTACATTTAGGAGAAGGTTTTAGTGCTTTAACCGACCAAAAAAAGAAAGGAGGTTCTGTGTTTGACCTGTATGTATCTCTGTTGGTCCGCGATTATCTCACGTTTGGCTTAAGCTATTTGGATACGGTTTTCAGAAAAGTATTCGTTACATTTAGAAAATGGGTTAAGTGATTTAACCGACTCTAAAAGAAAGGAGGTTCTGTGTTTGACCTGCATGTATATATGTTGGTCGGCGGTTATCTCGCGTTTCGTTTAAGCTATTTGGATGCGGTTTTCAGAAAAGTAGTTGTTACTTTCAGGAGAAGGTTTTAGTGATCAAACCGTCTCAAAAAAGGAGTTTCTGAGTTTTACCTATAAGTATGTATGTAAGTTTGAAGGTTCTTAGTTATTATTAGACAAAGAGTTATCAGTTTATGTTATTAAATTCAGGAGAAGGTTTAAGTTCTTTAACCGACTCGAAAAAAAGTAGGTTCTTAGTTTGAAATATAAGTATGTATGTAAAGTTATCAATACTAGACAGAGATTTATCAATGTATGTTAATAAAGTTTTTTTATTAGTAATAAACAGAGTTACTAAATTATTAAACAAAAAAGTATATAAAAACATGAATAAATTACTCTTAATTATATTTAAGAAAAAAAAAAATTGCAACATCATGTTTTTCATCCTGGTCATTTCAATCAAGGCTCTTTCGTCATGGGGATGGTTAAGTAATTTCTTTGAATCTAGATCACTTAAAGCCATCTCATCAAGGGATTTTACACGACTCAACGCTACATTTTTTTTTCGTTGGGTGTTTCGTTCTCCCTTACGAGACTTTTCCTTAAAGCATCCTTTGATTTTCTACCTAGGCCCGCAGGTAAACAAAATAGTAAAAAGTAAGCTAAAGTCATAATAACAAATATTATAACTACCTGTTAAAAAAAACTATAAAATAAACGGACAGTAAAACTTATCTCTAAAAAACTATCACTAATTCACTAAAAAAACTCAGAGTGAATTAAGAACTTATCACTAAAAAGTATAAAATAAAAAAGAAAAAAAAAACTTCAAATTAAAAACTAAACAGAAAAAAAAACAAATATTGTTACTTAAAACTATATTATTATTTTTTATTTAAAAAAAGAACCGCCTTCAAAAATCCAACTGAAAAGAATAAAATAATTTTTATTTATTTTATTATGTACAACTCTATTCAACTTCTTTTTTTTGAAGTCGGTGCCAAACAGACAAATCCAAAATGAAACATGCTACATAGAGAAAACCATACGACTAATAAATCAATCGATAGTGCCTCAACAACAGTAACACAATCGCGCTCAAAAATCAAGAAATTTCATCCGCTCGCAACGACGTTGCTTTATACTATATAGGCTGGAGGTGGAGGACAGTGAGCGGTGCTTAGCCTGGTGTGCATGCGTCGCACTCCGCAGAGAAATTATCATAATATACATGTCACCGTAAAGCTGTAAATACTAGTAAATTATAATTTTAGATAGATAGCGAGATAGTAAACTAACGTTAGGTTAGTTTATGTAAGATTATCAGATTTCAAACTAATGGAATTAACAATTTGACAGGGACATGACATGCGACCAAAACTTCTAACACTTTGTAAAAAGACGGTCGAGAATTTAAATAACTACATAGTGTATAAAACAAAGTCGCTTTCTCTATCCATGTCTGGGATATAGGGACATCCTTATGTATACTTTAATCTGTAAAACTACGAAATGGATTTAGATGCGATTTTTTTTATTGATTGATTGAAAAGGAAGGTTTATAAGGATGACATACGCTGATGGGGAGGGGAACTCACTCCACTTGAGCGGGCCACTAATATTCGTTCTTCTTTATCATGAAAATTGGTTTGGCACCGACTTCAAAAAGAAGAAGTTGAATAGAGTTGTACATAATAAAATAAATAAAAATTATTTTATTCTTTTCAGTTGGATTTTTGAAGGCGGTTCTTTTTTTAAATAAAAAATAATAATATAGTTTTAAGTAACAATATTTGTTTTTTTTTTCTGTTTAGTTTTTAATTTGAAGTTTTTTTTTTCTTTTTTATTCCCCATTTGAGTTCTAAGTGCTAAGTGCTATGTTCTTAACACTTATCTTGTATTTGCAAGTTTCGTCTAATCCAACTCACCCTTAAAAACTACCCTTTATTATCACAATGCTGTCTACCATTTGATAATGAAAAAGAGCCCATTGAATCATTTAATTTTTTTGAGCAAATCTTAAAAAGCTTAATAGCGGTATCATGAATAGGTCCTAATCTTCACGGACGGAGTATTTATAATGATATCCTATTATACAATTTTATTGTTTCTGTGGATTAGCGGTAGAGTCTTCGGCTGGGACTAAGCAGCAGTCGGGTTTGATTTCCCGGGGATGCACTCACAAAATTTGTTTGTATGATTTATCCCAGTTCGATAGAATTTTGATGGTTGTAATAGGGTACCTTTCAATTAAGTCAAGAAAATGTCACGTGATATCAAAAGTATTAGTACCTCATCCATCTGAGTTGCGAAACCAATTCGAATAATTCACTTCCATTCCAGCTGCTAAGTTAAGAAGTAATTGAGTCACATTTGTACATGAACTTTGTATTGTGTTGTTTGCACTCCACTGTATGACATTTTGCTCAGAACGTAAAGTTTAATTCGATTAAAACTCGCACTTTGCACTAAGGTTGCTAGCTCAGCTGTTTGCTACAATCATCGACTTTTATTTATACAGATAAATGAAGTTGGATTGTCTGTTTGTAATGTATGAATTAGCATGTTTATTTTTCTGTCAGTCTGCTTGTTTCTCCAACCTCTGAAACGTCGATTTAATTTTTTTGAGGAAGGTTAAAAAGCGAATTGGACCAAACCTATCTAGTCGCCTATCAACATCCGAATGTGGCGAAGGAGTTTCTAGTTTGGTTACCCATTTTCGGGATTTGTTGCCGTGAGTATATTGTATGTATAAAAATAATAGCATCAATAAATGGTAGAAAATAAATTCAATTGAAAGAAAACAAGTAGTTGCAGGGTCTTATATAGATTACAATTACAAGCGAAGTGAAATCGGTGCTCCTTGTATATAGAATTTACCTTAACTCTCTACGCGCTGACGTATAAGCATGTTACAAAAAGTAATCTTAATATTTTGAAGAAAGTTAATTAATTATTCTAATCTTTACGGCTATAACCCGAAAAGCGGTAGTTCATGATTTGGAATCATCAATCGCAGAAAAAATTGGAACTTAAAGAAGAAAAATGATCAAAAATCAAAGTGCTGGTTTACTGAATGGCCAAACAATTACTTAAAAAGTTCCTATTCCTCTAGCGACCTCGAACGACACCCAAACTGAATTCTAAGACGGCACTCGCTTCCTTCTTCCTATAAAGCTATTCTAAGCCGAAACTTACGTTGCCCTGCTTCACTCTTTACATCCATACGTATATTAACCCCGCATTAAACAACTACATAAGAAAAACCAGATCAGACAAACGCAGTACAATAATAAGACTACAACCAATTACTGCATAAAGCGTGGCCTATAAAATCTGTATTCGAAGAGGTCGACGCCCCCTGGTGAAACATCAAAGACTCTAGCCATGATGCGGCGCCTTTCACGTGGTGTACCGTAAGCATTTTTAAGATCAAAAGACTAGTAAACGTACGTGAGTTTATAATCTTCATGAGTGGTTTGCCGGATATGGTTTTGGCTTTATCAAAATTACTTACACTTACCCATCGTTTACTAAGAAATAAAGAAAATATGGACATAGCACACAGTTAAGCCAAACAAATGCATGGTTTGAGGTAGGGATAGTAATTCGACGATATAATAAATAGTATACATAAATACATATACTCGCGGATTTAAAACCCAATAAGGGGTTGCCAGAGTTTCTGAAACATAAATTTCTCGCTACTTTTGTTAAGTAAAGAGGGAAAAGATTACAAAATAAAGAAAGTTTATTGATGGGTCTCCAATCTCATCGCTTGAAAACCATTTAAAAAGCCCTATTACCCTTAGTCGCCTTTTTAGGCAATCACGGGAAGAAAAAAAAAGTCAAAAAAATAATTTTTCAAAATAAAGTTAAATACTTACATTTTTTGAACGTCAAAGTTTTAAATTAATCCGTTGCTTCGGAAGGTGTTCGTAAAGAGAAGAAGCAACAAAGGAACTCTTTACATTCACATTTTTTCATTTTTTCAAAATATAGTTTGTACAATATCAGTTTATAAACATGTTTTTACTTTATAAAAGATTTTCTATGCGACCAAACTCGAAATAGGTTAGTGTTATCCGACACTCCACAATGAAGCCGACACTATCCAAAACTTAAGGGCTTACATCTGGGTCTTCTAGCAAAAAGCTGGTATGCGAATATCAGGTGATAAAAGTTCACTTAGAAGGCCTAGCACGAGCGCTATTTTATCGTCACGTTATCCGTTGGTATGAAATGACAGTATACGATTCCAAGTAAATGCAAAAGAGATGATTGTTTTATGCAACGCAATATATAATAATAATAATAAAAGCATTTATTTGTCTTTCTTCAGCACATAACATGAAATAAACAATAGAAAATTATAAAAGACAAAATGGTCCAGAGCTCGTTCTATCCGCAGCAAGCAGATAGCTTCGATTTTCAGCTCTGGCCAAAACATAACATAAACATAATAAACATAAACATAAACGTTCACGCCAAAAATCCCCGAAGGGGTTGGCAGAGGTACTAATACTTCTGAACATCACGTGACATTGTCACCTGGTGTTCAGAGTACCCACGTATCCAGAGTATCGTAGGTGTCCAGAGTAGCACATATCTAGTTAAAAGGTCGCTCGTAAGCTATGGTAAAGTAAAAGTGCCTCTCCTATGCCTTACAATAATTGCGGTGCCAACTGTATTCCTTTAATTTATCACAATATATAAGAAATGTCTACATTTATTTTATTTAACATCACATTTCTATATGTAAAAACATACTTTTATTCATACAAAAAATTTGCAGAAAAATACTTCTAAATCTGGCGTCCTAATCTTGTTTCATCTGTGGGCGTAAAGTGACGGTTCGCGGATGAAATATTTTCCGAGGCCCGTAGACATATTTCATAGTCTGTCCTTGACATTAATTACAGGTAGGGTTACCAGATCTCTCACAAACAAAAAGAAACGAGGCTGAACAAAATAAAATTGATTTATTGTCATACGTATATCATATAATCACGGCCATCAATCCTAAGAAGGGATAGCCAGAGCTTTAGAGCTAGAAATTCCTCAACCACATTTGGAAGTTGATAGGGGACAAGATGGTAGAAATAAAAGATAGTTAAAAAGCCTACCCTTAGTCGGTTCTTACGAAACCCGTGGGTAGAAAGGGGAGTGACATTCTAAGCCGGCTCTACACGGCAAATAAAAGGTATTTACCATCATGCGTCCTTTGAGTCCCCACCATGGGGCTCAAGCCTACTCTTTTTGGAATAGGATTATTTGGGTATAGTTCACCAAGCTGGCGTAGTGATGGTTGACAGATTCAGGATTGTGAATAGTTTTACCGAGACTGGCGGGTTAACGCGCCCTTCAAAGCATGCTCACGGCTATTTATCCCTAAACGGGGTAGCCAGAGCTTTGAAAATAAAATATTCCTCAGCCACTTTTGGAAGTTAAATTGGGAAAAGATGGTAATAATAAGTAATTGTTGGTGACGGGTCTCCAACCACATCGCCCGAAAGTTACTTAAATAGCCCCTACACCCTTAGTCGCCTCTTACGATCACCCACGGTTAGAAATGGGGTAGTGCTATTCTAAGCCGACACTACACAGCAAAGCATGGTTTGTCTTATATTGAGAGAAGAATAAAAACACTATGTATTTATTTCCCCCGGCAAAAATAATAATATATAAGTAAAAAAGAAACCTTCTAAAAACAATCTTAAATTTAATATACATTTATAATTTAATCTATAATACACACACGCATAAATAATAAAACAGAAAAATCCCGAGGCAAGAATTTTGTGGAATATCAGACGATTCTGCGTGCAACCTACCAAGCAACCAAACAACAAGGCACTCAAAGTAATTACGTGTGTGTATCACTTCAGTGTTTAACCATTCAGGATTTCAAAAGGGATGAAATATCATAAATAACCTCACCGGTTATTTAAAACACTTTGCCTACTTAATACATATAGTGGGTAACCATGGCGCGACTACGTCGCGTCCTATAAAATCACAGCGCAGCTCTTTTGAATTTCTAGTGAATTTTTCTGATTGGCCGGTTTGAAAAAATTCCGACCAAACACAGCGCATCTCTGATCGACTAAAGTTTGCGCGCGCTTATGACACTGAAGCAAAGTCTATGGGCCAAAAACGAAACTTTGAAATTCTGTAACAATTAACTTAATCCAGTTACATCAGATCTCGAATTTTGTACACACGACGGCCGCGAACTGTACAAAACGATACCTGAACCAAATTTCTAGCTTAACTCATCGCGTCACAGGCTTCCGGGCAAGAAAGAGGCTTACAGAAATAATATATATAGATACTCACTTCTAGCTTCTAGCTCTAGAGCTCTGGCTACCCCTTTTTCGGATTTATGCCGTGAGTATATGTATGTACCCTAATACCTATACCCAAATCATCGCATCGCCAAAAACAGCTTTCATAGCCTCATATCCGTCCCTCTTACGACACCCGGAGGTAGAAAGGGGTAGTGACATTCTAAGCGGGCACTACACGGCTAGGTATAGGATTAACAACCATGATAAATTAACCACACATATGTCTTTAGAAAAGACAAATTGGTGTAGGCCCGACCCGGGATTCGAACACTAGTCGCTTGCACGATAACCGGTGTTCTACCCATTGAGCTATCACGTCATCGTATTTGATTAACTTAATGCAATTTTTTGTCTCGTAATATTAAAATAAAAAATAAAATAAAATAATCATTTATTTCAAAATAAAAAGATAAATCTTTGTTTTTTGAACGTCAAATTTTAACTTAATACTAAGTTTACTTCGGATTCGGAAGGTGTTTTGTTGAGAGAAGAACCCGTAAGAAACTCGTCAACACACATCTTTTTTTAACGTCCATTACAATTTTGGTGTTAGCCCGGAAACATCCTGCACAGAGCCCTGATGACACCAAGCCACTTCATCATTAATGTAATCATTGACATTGTAATAGGCTTTCGAACTAAGATTTCTTTTAACTGCTGCTTTGAATTTTGTTTCTGTTAAATTTAAAATATCCTCAGGTATTTTATTATACATTTTTACGCATAACCCCATGAAAGATGTATTTACTTTTGACAATCTGTATTTTGGTACTGATATTTTATTGTTGTCTCTCAGGTTTCGAATATGTCTGTCACAATTTTTCACAAAAGAGGCCTGATTCTTTCTTACATACATAATATTTTCATAAATATATTGACATGGCAGTGTCATTATATTTATTGTTTTAAACAATTCCCTCAGGGAATCTCGGGATCTCAAATTGTATATAGCTCTTATTGCTCTCTTTTGGAGAATAAATATGGAACCAACATCAGCTGCTCTGCCCCAGAGTAAAATACCGTAAGACATTACACTATGAAAATAGCTGTAATAAACTAATCGAGCTGTCTGTACATCTGTCAAATGTCTTATTTTCCTAACGGCATATGCAGCACTACTTAGCCTGCCAGCTAGTGAGCTAATGTGGGGTCCCCATTGGAGCTTGGAGTCCAGAGTTATCCCTAAGAAAACTGTGTTATCCGAAAATACTAACTTTTCATTATTTAAAATTATTTCGTTATCAACGCACCTAACATTAGGTAATACAAATTTAATGCATTTGGTTTTTTTACCATTCAGTACAAGATTATTGGAAGCAAACCATGTTTGAATCTGTGAAACCGTGTTATTCACCTCGTCAATATTCTGATTATTTCTTTCAACGTCAAATACTAAAGAAGTATCATCAGCAAATAACACTATCTCGGACATTTTCTCGACCATGAACGGCAAATCATTAATATAAACTAAAAATAAAAATGGGCCCAAAATAGAACCCTGCGGAACACCCATTTTTACATGAGTTCCAGGTGATATTGCATTATTGATTTGCACTTTCTGTATCCGATCCGAAAAGTAAGACTTTATTAATTTAAGTGCGTCACCTTGTATGCCATAATGTTCTAATTTAATAAAAAGGATTTCATGATCTGCACAATCAAATGCCTTCGTAAGATCGCAAAACAAACCAATAGCATCATTTTTGCGTTCCCACGAATCAAAAATGTGTTTCATTAAGGCAACGCCTGCATCGGTGGTAGAGCGGCCCTTCGTAAAGCCAAATTGTTTTGGATGAAACAATTTGTTTGAAGCGAAATGCAAAAGCATTTGATTGAACATTAGTTTTTCGAATATTTTACTTAAAACTGGCAGAATTGATATTGGTCTATAACCATCAGGACTAATTTTATCTCCTCCGGATTTAAGAAGTGGTACAATTTTACTATGCTTCATGAGATTTGGAAAGATTTTATTTCTTATACATTCATTAAATATATCTGCTAAATATGGAGCCAAAGTTACAATAAAATTATGGCAAACTTTCACTGACATACCCCAAATGTCTTCAGAACTTTTTAGTTTAAATGATTTAAAACATTTTTCGATATCTGTAGGGCTGACATCTTTAAAACAAAACAAAGTTTCGCACCTATCAACATTTTGTTGTAACAAGTGTTGAGCTTTTATAACCGATGTGTTTAAATATTCAGTTGTTTTTGATGGTATGTCAGTAAAATATTTTTCAAAAATACAAGCGATTTCCTCATTAGAGGTAGTCAGACCTTTATCAGATCGAACACAGAACTCCTGATCACATGGTTTACCTCGGCCTGTTTGGGTGTTGATAATATTCCACACTGTTTTAACTTTATTATCGGATGTTCGGATACGTCGGCTTAGGTATCTGGCTTTAGCCTCTTTACATACTTTATTAAATATTTTTGAGTATTTTTTTACATATTCACTCAATTCATTATTATTACTATAAGCTTTTTGATCATATAAATCGAAGAGTTTTTCTCTTGATCTATAAATACTTGGTGTTGCCCACTCACAAAACTTAAATTTACTGGTAATAGTTACATTTTTTACATTAAAAATTTCATTAAACTCATTTATCAGAACATTATAAAAGATATCATAGCTAGTATTTGAGTTTTTATTAATTGTACATGTGGGCAACTTAGAGCTTATTATATTTATATATTTTTCTACTTTACTGGCAGTAATATGCCTATTAATCATACAGTTCCAACCATTGTCAGAAATATCCTTCACAGAACTGCGATTTACGGTTAATACGAGTACGTGTACTATACAAAACACAACGGTGTAATATTTCGCATACAATGCTGCGAATGTTACGCTAACATTTTTGTAGGGTTCCGTTTTTCAAAGGGCATAGTTACCTTAGGGACGTGGTACAGAATGGCTACATAATTTTCCCATGGGTGTCGTTTGAAGTGACTATCTGGGGCTAGCTAAATGATGGATGATCGATGTGGATAGCAACATAATACTGGTCAGTTTTTAACTAAACCATCATTTATTGAACGCTACAAATTTGATTTAAAGATTTTACTTCCTGTTTTTTTGGGATTATGTTAGGAGATAAGCAGGTGGATAAGATTGTTTCGCACAAAAGAAATATCTTATTAAGATAGGAAATTAATTTCTCTGAAAATTAATAAATGTAAATAAAACGGGTCAGTTTTGTCTGAACTTTACTCAGTTGTATTGAATCGTATCGTATGTGGGAACAGCAAAAATATACTGGCCAGTACACCCTGTTGTGTACCATTTCATAATTTGTATCTATGCTTAACTCGAAAAACAATTACACTCCGCGATGTAGGAACATGAGTGAGACGCTGCTATGTGCGTTTGAGTCCGCAACTCCGCAGTAGTGTGCGCTCTAACATGACTCCCACACGTATCAGCCTACCGCAATAATAACTAATAGCTTATTATTTGTGTATGTATGTACATAGTTATTAACAACACACTTTACTATATGACGAAGAAAATTGTGTATTGCACGAAAAGGAAACGATTATCAGCTCCATTCATGTCTGTGATGGAATGATGAGGTTCAGTAAATATCAATGGTGCGTAGCCAATATTAGGAACATTGTATGTGTTTAAAAAATATTTTTTGTCTCCATCGGACCTTTATTTCATCATATTTTTGCTTTTCGATTTCTCTTCGGGTTCAAATCCCGGGTCGCGCCTACACCAATATGTCTTTTCTAAAAGTCATATGCGTGGTTAATTTATCATGGTTGTTAACGGTAAGAGAAAACATCGTGAGGAAACCCACATGTCTAAGTTGTACTTTGTCATGACACTGTATTTGTACAAAACGGTGATAGGCCTGCCCCCTATCTATTTTGCGAAAGAAATGGTTACATCTGGCCTGGTGTCCTGTGACTTAATGTGCGGATCGGATAGAGACACCTTTCTTTTATTGTCTTTGTTTTGAAAAGTTTATCATATAAAATTCTTTCGTAAACTAGCATTACAGATAACATACATACATATACTCATAACATTAGTTCTCTTTAGGGTAGTTAAAGACTCGATTCGATCGCCATTTTGTACGATCCTGGCAAACATCTTGCGTTTGTTTTCATTCATAAATGCTCTTTTATTCCTCAGACTACGGATGGACGGCTTATTAATTAGTTAAAAAAAACATCAGCAGAATCCTTAGTGCGTGAGTATTACTCGCACTTTGCCGTTTTTTTACTTTCCTACTCATATCTCATGAAGCGCGGTATTGCAACTATGGAATGGCCGGCAGACCAACTGCAATATTTTGTCTATTGTTGTACAAAACTGTATTGTTAAGCTTTTGTTATCAACGGAATATTAGACCGATAACTTATTCTGGCGATTTTATGAGCTTCGTAAGCCTATGCGGAATTTGCTTTTTTAAGTAATGAATTGTTGTTTGGCTATTGTTTACGTCACGTTTTTGTAATGGGGTAGATAGTAGGAATAGGTGTGGCTTGTATTTTTCAAAAGTTCTGGATTCCCATCTCGTGCTATGAAATAGTTTTTTTGAAATCATTGTGTGTTTCTTTTTACTTAAGTCCCCATCCTAGCTTTTCTAAAGAGGGCGTCCTATTAATAATGTAAAAAGCTATTACAGTACCTTTTTGACGTTTTTTCTGATTCAGCGGTTGGAGCATTAAGGGGTTAGACACAAAATCCCTATAAGGTCTCGACCCCGTTTTGCAACACAGTCTTAAACACCTGATTGCCTGAAAACTAAGAATTTTTATGTGCTCCGAAGAACTCTTTGGGCGCGTCGAACCCGGTTACAATCACGGTATTATCCGTACTAGGTCTGTGTCGAGGATTATAGCCTATTTCCTGAATCCTTAATTGCCTGTTTATTGTGAGAAAAAGTTTAATAAAACATAAATGAGCGTACATCGAGTACACTGTCCATGCAAAACGTGGGTACTCTGAACATCACGTGACTTAGTCACATGGTGTTCAGAGTATTAGTACCTCTGCCAACCCCTTCGGAGATATTCGGCGTGAACGTTTATGTTATGTTATAAATAAGCGTCGGCTGTACGTAAACATGTCACGTTCCACGAGCGAGAGCGCGGTACAAGTTATTGAATCTATTTCTCGTCCTCTTCAGCATCAGCCGGAGTTTTCTAGTGAAAGAGAGACAGAACGGGAACTTAGAACCTACATGGGAACTATTTGGTCACGTAATATTTACGTATAGTTTCGAAATTCTTCTTAGGATATAACTCGTGAATTTAAATATTTTATTCAGTTAGACTGTTTTACAGAAATGTCTTAACCAAGAAATACGAAAACGGTACTAATATTTATAATTGCGGCTTGCAGACGAAAGTCTGGAATTTAGTGTTTGTTTTTGAATAACTTCTACACCTTGTAGTATGGAATAATCAGTCTTATTTCACTAGGGTAAGATGCATTTTCCCGTCAAACCTGTTAAACCCTAAACGGAGGAGAGGAATATAACTGGAAACGCATACATCGAATCGAATTAAAATAAACTACGTGCTTGAAATTAGAATGCTGTACGGTTGGTCCAGAATAGCATGATTCCGGTTCTTTCTGTGGGCGAAATTAGTAAGAGCAACTTAAAGTTATTTTAGATTTATTCATATTAAAATATGATTTTTTGTGATAAAACCGCCTTTACTAGGTGTGCGAATTATCACGTGTCACACGCCCGATTTCTGAATTGAGTATTCAAGCTGAGAACGACTTAAGTATCGTTTTGTCTCATTCAGTTGTTAAGATTTCAATGCGACAGAACGATACTTAAGTTGTTATCAGCTGAAATACTCAATTCAGAAATCGGTCGACAGTCTTTGTCACTAAACTCCTCCGAAACGACTTAATTGGTTTCAATGATGCATACACATTCGGTAGGTCTGAGAATAGGGTTATAACATTTTTTATACTCCTAAGTAAAGGATTGTCCACCCCTAACATTTTATTTTTATTTGACAGAATAGGTATTCCCTAGAAATAATTTAAACAGCGTTTGCCTGGTCAGCTAGTCCGTTTGTAGTTATGGTTGTAATGACAAATTCCTATAATAATTAACTTCGAAACATCTGATAAACAGGTATTTTTTAAAAAAAATGCAGTGATTTACCGATTACAAAATTATTTAACTGTGTATAATAAAACTATCCATGAAAACAACACGCATTTTCATGATACGCTATAGTAATATCAGGATTATATCAGGTAAAAAGCCTTAATGGGATTAGCTTTCATAGTTTCCTGAATATTTCATGCTCACATGACTAGCGTTGCGCACAGATATCCTTTGTTTGGGTCTCCTAGAGCTGGGCAACTTTTATTGCATTAAATTCACGTCACACGGAGCCACCAACGTAGGTATAGCCTACTGCTTTTAATAAAAGTCATTTAGTGATACAAATTTTACTTACATACAAATACTCACGGCTATAAATCCCTGAACGGGCTAGCCAGAGCTTTGGAATGAGAAATTCCTCAGCCACTTTTGGAAGTTGATTGGGGGAAAAGATGGCTAATAATAAATGTTTTTAGTGACGGGTCTCCAACCACATCGCCCAAAAATGACTTAAAAAGCCCCTATACCCTTACTCGCCTCTTGCGATCACCCACGGGTAGAAATGGGGTAGTGTTATTTTAAGCCGACACTACACGGCTTTTTAATTTACTTACTTAGTTATATTACATGAGTTACCAGTTAGGTTATATCCAAGATCATTTATTACCACTTAATAACTGTGAAGTGTCTGCTTAGAATATAACTACCCTATTTCTTCCCTTATGTGTGGGTAGGAGGCGACTCAGGATATTGGCGCTTATTAAGTGATTTTGGCCTCTTTTCAATATTTTAACTGTGAATATAGGAAAGAAGTCATCGTCAAGGCGCCTCAATTGTCGTTTAGTATCAACGCTATGTGACAACATAAACAGGGTGTAAAATATAATTCAATTCTAAAGCAAAGGTGTGAGCGCCTTCCCCTTAGTTTGCAGAAGCTAAAACCTTTACTTACCCATAAAATGTACCCTTCAGAAACAAGGTAGCAAGCCTAACTACAAATTTTACGCAGTCGTAAGAAAAACAACCGTAAAATGAAATGTATCCTGTCCTAATGAAATTGCGAATGAAATTGGAACAAACAGCAAAAGTTTGACACAATTTTACATGAAATCATTTTACGAGATTTGGTCCTGAAACGAGAAGGAAGAGTTGGATTTACACTCAAAATACATACAACATACTTACGGATATATTCTTCAGCTATTTCTATAATATATACTATTAAAGAACATACACATATACATATACTCACGGCTATAAATCTCTAGAAGGGGTAGCCAGAGCTAAGGAATTAGAAATTCCTCAGCCACTTTTGGAAAATTGAGTGGGGAAAAGATGATAAAGTAAAGGTTGTTGGTGATGGGTCTCGAACAGCATCGCCCAAAAATCCCTTAAAAGCCCCAATACCGTTAGTCGCCTCTTACGAACACCCACCGGAAGAAATGGGGTAGTGCTATTCTAAGCCGACACTACACAGCAATTTACTATTTTTATAATATATATTAATAACGAACAGTTTGTAAAATAAAGTATGTTCGCGTAAAAAATAAGTTAGTGCTAGTATAAGCTGACACTACACAGCTATATTATGGAACATAGTTCTATTCCCAAGCTTGACTTCCCTTTTAGGGATAATAGCAGTAGAAACCACATATTTTTAATATTTGTCTATACGCAACTTCAACTTCCAAATGTGACTGAGGAGTTTCTAGCTCTGAAGCTCTGGCTACCCGTTTTTGGGATTAATGGCCGTGAGTATATATATGTATGTCTATTCCCAAAACATTTTCACATATTCAAAACCCAAATATACAAACAAGATATCTCGCAAAGAAACTTAGCAACTCCAGCTTATGATAATTAGTAACGGAATGTCAGTTCCTAAGTTGATTCCAGAAATACACATGGATGGCCCTGATGAATATTCTAGGCTTTTAGTACTGAAAGTAATTTTCGTTTGATTTATTTCTTAGTTGTTTGTTTTCTCATTAACTAAGTTCCTTACTGATTTAGTCTCGAAATCATTATACAATTATTATGGGGAGTAAAAATAAAATAACATTATGAACGGTAAGGTGAAAAGATCGTGTCGAAACTCATATGGCTAAGTAATGTAATAAATAATAATAAAATCATAAAAAAATATTCAGTTTTCAAAAGTACATGATATTCGTCTTAACCTAGTTAGTTAAAGAACAAAATATAACATTTTCCTGTTCCTGATCTAGGTAATTTACCTTCATTTCAGGCAATAATAAACAAAAAAGGCTTAAACTATCAGGTTAGTAGTGTATAAAATATTATCAGAATCGATTGTATCTAATAAATTTCTAAGTGTGAAGATGCTATCGACACTTTCGTTGAGAACACTGTTGAAGAAAAACGTGGGTACTATGTACACCAGGTGACAATGTACCTCGAAATTAATAAACATCATACATACATAAATGAAGTATCGTCGGTTATGGGTCTCCAACCACATCGCCCAAAACCCACGTATAAAAAGTCCCATACTCTTAACTCTAATACGACACCCGTGGGTAGAAAGGGGTAGTTAAGGGGTAGACATTCTAAACCTGCTCTACACGGCATACATAAATGAACCTCGTCTAAATAACATAATGCATTTATTTTAAATCTTTTTGTTCATGAAAACCGCATGTGGGGATTATTACTAATAAATAAAGAATAAATAAGGGAAAGAACAATCTCGACACAGGCGGGGATCGAACCCGCGAAAAAGAAACAAAGGATAGAAGAATTTCGCACTGGCAGCCAATTTACACGGTAGCTCAATTGGCAGAGCGTCGGGGCGTTTACCCGAGGTTGCGGGTTCGATCCCCGCCTGTGTCGAGATTTTTCTTTCCTTTATTTATTAACTAGTGGATCGTCCCAGCTTCGCACGGGTAGCGTTGTTTTTTTAAATATCTGAGGTTTCTTTCTTCAGTCACTGCTCAAGCATTGTGAAATTCAGCGTAATGTTTTCAATTTATTAAATTCATAGCACTCCCGTTGTTAACAGTGTAGTTTGGTGATTTTGAATGCGCTTTAATGAACGGTTCAGTATTTCCGTTTAATAGCAAATTTTGGAATAAAACGCCATGAAGTATCTAAAAAATAGTCAATACGTTATGAAGGATGCAACTACTGGCGCCATCTAGTATGTTATATGTAAATTAGTAAAGATTTGGTTTCGATCACGGGCGCGATGGCTTATATTATGTATAATTTTGGTATTTGTCTACCGATTTCTATGATTATTTTTTTATTGAATAGGTAATAATGTAACCTTTTTTAAATTAGGGATGAGTGAGAGGTTTACAAACGTAAGAGTAAATAAATATAATTAGGATGTTCCGAACTGCTAAGCTATCAGGAATTACACGTGTTATTGTGAGTCAACCATAAAAAATAGACATATACTGTTGAGGATTTTTTTTTAGATAATTTTATGAAGAATATTTCCGCCACACATGATTTCTATGTAAGTTTAACCATTAAGGCTGCACACGCGACGAAAGCTTAAAAAATGGAGTAACTTCTCCCGTTTTCCCCAAATTTCCCAAAATTCCCCTTTACTTCTCTGCTGGAAAGTATACAAAAACCTGCGCAGGAGTATGAAGAATAATTGTACCAAGTTTCGTTAAAATCCGTCGAGTAGTTTTTGTTTCCATAAGGAACATACAAACCGACAGACAGACAGACAGACAGACAGACAGACAGACAAAAATTTTACTGATTGCATTTTTGGCATCAGTATCGATCCCTAATCACCACCTGATAGTTATTTTGAAAATATATTTCATGTACAGAATTGACCTCTCTACAGATTTATTATAAGTATAGATAATGCATTTATACTCTACTTTATTGCGGTTAGAATCACAAGTCACACTAATTACAAAGTCTCCTCGAAAAACCCTTAGTAAGGTATAACATAACATTTGTTAGCAAGGCATGTACAAAAACTTGGACAAAGTCTCGCATGTAATGTTGGAATAAGCGCTTAAGCGCTTTCTGAAACTTTTGCAGCGCTTTTAATAATATTTCACGCTGCAGTTGAGTGCTACCCGCTTTATATTTACGAGTTTTATGACCGTTGAATTAATTTTTAACTCCTTCCATATTCACGGCAAAAGTTTTTCAATGTAGCAGAAACAAGGTAATTTAAACTGGCAACGTTTGGAGCCGAGATTTTGCTAGTCGGCTTAAAATAGAATGAAGTTATGTCTTTTTTGTGCGAGTGTGATATGATGCGAATAAGCTTACTTTAGATTTTAGGGCTTTTTCAATTTCAACCTAAACTACTTTCAAACAGCGACCTATAATTAATAATATAATTATTTTTATTTCATGCCGTGTAGTGTCGGCTTAGAATAAAACTACCCCATTTCTACCCGTGGGTGATCGTATGAGGCGACTAAGGGTAAAGGGGCTTATTAAATGAGTTTTGGGCGATGTGGTTGGAGACCCGTCACTAAAAACATTTATTATTACCATCTTTTCCCCAATCAACTTCCAAAAGTGGCTGAGGAATTTTTCATTCCAAAGCTCTGGCTACCCCGTTGAGGGATTTATAGCCGTGAGTATATGTATGTGTATGTATGTATGTTTTATTTCATCTTAGTTGGTTAAAGGGCTAATTAACATCTCAAAATCTAATTCATATAAAAATACTAATACCTTCTGCCTTTATTTCATTGCACCAAAGAAGCAATATTCATCAGTATTCATTACCTCTGCATACTGAAATACATATACTCAGGGCTATGAATCCATAGAACGGGTAGCCAGAGCTTCGGATTAAGGAAATCCTCAGCCACTTTTGGAAGTTTAGTGGGGAAAAGATTGTAAAATAAAGGTTTTTGGTTATGGGTCTCCAACCGCATCACCCTTTAATCACTTAAAAAAACCCAAAAACCCTTAGTAGCTTCTTACGAATATCCACAGGAATGAATGGGGTAGTGCTATTCTAAGCCAACACTACACTGCGACATTACCTCTGTCTATTTTAGCTGTGTAGTGTCGGCTTAGAATAGCACTACCCTATTTCTTCCGGTGGGTGTACGTAAGAGGCGACTAACGGTATTGGGGCTTTTAAGGGATTTTTGGGCGATGCGGTTGAAGACCCATCACCAACAACCTTTATTTTTACTTTCTTTTCCCCAATCAAATTTCCAAAAGTGGCTGAGGAATTTTTAATTTCCTAGCTCTGGCTACCCCTTCTTGGGATTTATAGCCGTGAGTATATGTATGTATGTATGTGTGTATTTTAATTGAAGAAAAAGACTAAAGCTCCTGTTGAAAGCAGTTCCGTAAATTCGGTTCAGCTAAGGAAAAATATGGTAGTTTACATGTTTGCGGTCACATGCTTTCTTACTTCGCTAATGGTTGGGATATAAATTATTGTTGAAATTTTCCTGCTCGCTCCTTAGGGTTACGGAGTTTATTTTGAAAATGTTGCTTAGAAATATGGGCTCAGGCTTCGCCGGGATTTTCTTAGTGTTTATGCCAAGAGTTATCTTCTTGTGACGTCGAGTAATACGAGCTGAGGTAGAACTTAAAAATGTGTAATCTTGGCTATGTTTTAGTAAGAGGTGGGCAGAGACGTACATATAAGTTATATAATTGTATGGTTTTTTTTAAAATATGCGATGATGATTAAGAGTCAGAAGACAGGTTGGGATAGCTAGAGATTATGTAGATTTCTGTGCCGTAGTATATCTACTTTGGGAAGTAATATCAGAAGAGGACGACGACGGAGCAAACATTAAGACTAAATTGGGAATGTATTGAAAAAAGGCAGACGACGTGTAAATAATAAAAGGGAATATCTTGAAAATTGGCCGAGTAGTGTCGGCTCAGAATAACACTACCCCTTTTCTACCCACGGGTAGAAAAGGTAGTCGCCTCTTATCACCCACGTGATCATAAGAGGCGACTAAGGGTATAGGGGCTTAAAAAGTGATTTTTGGGCTATGTGGTTGGAGACCCGTCACCAAAAACATTTATTATTATAACCATCTTTTCCCCAATCAACTTCCAAAAGTGGCTGAGGAATTTTTCATTCCAAAGCTCTGGATATCCCGTTAAGGGATTTATAGTCGTGAGTATATGTATGTATATCAAAATCTTGATCAATATTATTGAAGCTTAAAAGCTTTGCTTGGATTGTACAAAGTGGTGATTCATAGTCTACCCCAATGGGAACCAAGGGCGTGAGTATATATATACTCATATGTATGTACCTTAGCCCTTAAGAAAGCGTAATCAAACGATTCAAAATATAATAAGAATAAAAAACATATTCGTGTGTTTATTCAATTTACTTTATTAAAATCATACAGTCTACATTTCTTTGTTTCTTAATAAAGCTCTGTTTTTATGTGTTTGGCGAAAATTCTTGTGTTCCGAGTTTCTGTGTAGACAAAGCGTTATTAATTCGTAAAAGATGATACTACCCGCATGTGAATATTTAAGTAAGTATATAAGGGTAGCTTTGTTTTATGTTTAAATGAAATGAACGCTAATTTTCTAAAATACATACATATACTCACGGCTATAAATCCCTAAAAGGAGTAGCCAGAGCTAAGGAATTAGAAACTATTCAGCCACTTTTGGAAAATGAGTGGGGAAAAGATAGTAAAATAAAGGTTGTTGGTGATGGGTCTCCAACCGCATCGCTCAAAAATCCCTTCAAGGCCCCAATACCGTTAGTCGCTTCTTACGTACACCCACCGGAAGAAATCGGATAGTGCTATTCTAAGCCGACACTACACAGCACTTCTTAAATAGTCGCTTGAAATGTTGGTAGGGAAGAGCATAGCCCTTTTAATGCATGCGTTGTTTCACGGCCTAAGTTGAGCCTAGTTAATATTTTCAAATAGTCAGTTTTATTTTGCAAATGTGCCGTGTAGTGCCGGCTTAGAATGTCACTACCTCCTTCCTTCCCACGGGTGTCGTAAGAGGCGATTAAGGGTATGCGATTTTTTAAGTGGACTTCGGGCAATGCAGTGGGAGACCCACCACCATCGATACTTTATTTCTACCATCTTGTCCCCTATCAACTTCCAAATGTGGCTGAAGAGTTTCTAGCTCTGTAGCTACCCTTTTTGGATTTATGGCCGTGAGTATATTGCATGTATACTAGCTTGAAATGTTCTTTCGAAAGAAAACAGCCCTTAATGCAAGCGTTTTAAATCCCTAGTTGGGCTCTCTAGATGAAGTAAAATTAGAGGTGTTATCTATTAAAGCGATCCTGTCTATTAAAGTGCATTGATGATTATGATAAGATAATGTACTAAAACATATTATATCTTAAACTATTCGTTCGTTCAATTTCTTATCAACTTGATTTTTATTCTTAAAGTAGGTATAAAAAACGAAAACGTTTCGTTTCCTATTATCTCTGCCATGACCCAAAACAAGATATCCAAACCGATAATCATTTCTATTCATAGAAACCAAAATATCAGCTATGAATTATTCATTTAACCGTAACAATAGGCACCCTATATCAATGGTTAACCGTCAAACAGTAGGAACTTATTCTTAACTTAGTAGCTTAAAAATTTACATTGTAGTCTCAATATACCTGTACTTATGTTATTTGCCGTGTAGTGCCAGCTTACAATGTCGCTACCCCTTTCTACCCACGGGTGTCGTAAGAGGCGACTAAGGGTATTGGGGCTTTTATTGGATTTTTGGGCGATGCGGTTGGAGACCCATCACCAAAAAACTTTATTTTACCGCCTTTTCCCCACTCAACTTCCAAAAGTGGCTGAGGAATTTATAATTCCTTGGCTCTGGCTACCCCTTCTAGGGAATTAGAGCCGTGAGTATATGTGTATGTGTATGTTATTTAATAAGAGAAAGGTGTTGCCAGAACAACTGTGTATACCTTGGTCAATGGCTGTTAATAAAAGAACAGATGATAAGGATTTTTGGTAGTGTGCAGCAGCCACATCATCCTAAATTTTCTTAAAAAAGCTTCAAAAAAACACTTAAAGCGTTTTTATAAACCGGGTAGGGAGCTATTCTAAGCCGACGCAACGCAACTTTTATCTTTATACCTTATAGTGTATATGAACCTGCTGGGCAAGCACGAGCGCAATTTCATCGACACGAAAACGGTTAGAATGAGATGGCAGTATACGATACTAAGTAAGTGCGTAAGAGATGGCTGCTTTATCCCACGCGATAACTAGTTTAAACACGGCTCGTGCTTGCCCTTCTGAATATGGCTATTGTTATTTTCAACACAAAGGTCCACGCTATAAGGAAACTGTTAGAAATTTAGTTTGGCCATATTTCGCGAGTGTGCAGGAAAACCTATAGTTTAATGACAGTCTAAGATCAACTTTAGGGCAGTTGCGTTTTGATATTTAGCGCTGTGTTGAAGTGTTACCTTATTACAGTTTTGTTTGACTACATTTTGTGCCTCTAAACTTACATTTATCAGTTGAGGAATTGATGACTCTGATAAATATATAACTGAGTAGTATGCTGTGTAGTGTCGGCTTAGAATAGCACTACCTCATTTCTTCCGGTGGGTGTACGTAAGAGGCGACTAACGGTATTGGGGCTTTATAGGGATTTTTGGGCGATGCGGTTGGGGACCCATCACCAACAACCTTTACTTTACCATCATTTCCCCACTAAACTTTCCAAAAGTGGCTGAGGAATTTTTAATTCCTTAGTTCTGGCTACCCCTTTTATGGATTTATAGCCGTGTGTATATGTATGTATGTATGTATATGTTGTAAGAAAAAGCTTTCTGAAAGTTAAGTGGTGAAAAGATAGTACAACTAAGAATGGGTCGCCAGCGTAGCTCAACAATCACTTAAAATTACGCAACTCCTAAGTTGCCTCCTACAACTACGGTATAAAATGGCTTAGTACTATTCTTAATCAGCCCTACACACAACTTAAATGTTAAAGAAGAAAAAAAAAACTATAATATTCTCGTCAACCATCAGAGTATATCCAGCAAATTGAGATACAATACAGTACCATATAATCCGAACGAATGAGAAAGCACATTTATAATATAAAAAAAAAAACAGTGACAGATGTTTGTAGGGCGCCGCCACACCTGGTGGCTATTGTTTGCGCACTCCTGCGCATCGAGGAGTTACAGTTTATCCGAAAAAAACTAAATAATGTATGAGATATCTAAATGGTACTACTACTTATTTAATCATATTGATCTAAAATGAGAAGAACATATTAACATGACAATTTCCTGTTCAATGATCACCGAAATTACTTACTGAGCATCAAATCTTACTTTGATGTATTTTGTTTCGGCTATGTTAGGTTAAACTTTTGTGTTGTCTCCTTAATCCTTGAGTGCTATTGTTTAGTTTCCATGCTTTAAAACTTAACAATCACGACGTTTTTTTTAAAGGTAGAAAGGACCTGCAGTTAACAACAGCAAGAAGCGGTAAACACCGATTCTAAAACCTAAGTTCAAATCCTGAGTTGGGCCTACACCAATGTGCCTTTTCTTAACACATTTAAGTGGTTCATATATCAGTTTTAACTGTTAGAGAAAATATCTTCCTTGATTTTTCAAGTGGAAACTTACATGGCTCACTTGTACTACGACATTTGACAGCGTATTCCAAATAAGTGTATGTGACAGCGTATAACGAAGTGGCGATAGGTTCCCTTATAACATGAGCGCACTGTACAATGAAAATGACGGTATCTGAACGTTAGGTAACATTATTGTCAATTTGAGGTTTTCAGAAGTAATATTACCTCTGCCACTGTTAAATTGTAATCGCATCGCCTACTAATACGCAGTCTCCTAAATCATAGTTACAACACCCACAGAAGTGTAGCTAGAGTGCTATTCTTAATATCAATAAGTTTTATTCTGTAACTAAAATAAAATATGCTGTGTAGTGTCGGCTTAGAATAACGCTACCCCATTTCTGCCGGTGGGTGTACGTAAGAGGCGACTAACGGTATTGGGGCTTTTAAGGGATTTTTGGGCGATGCGGTTGGAGACCCATCACCAACATCTTTTATTTTGCCATCTTTTCCCCACTCAACTTTCCAAAAGTGGCTGACGAACTTCTAGTTCCTTAGCTCTGGCTACCCCTTCTAGGGATTTATAGCCGTGAGTATATGTATGTAAATTAAAATATTATTTAATTAATAAAAAAACAATCGTAATGAAACCAAAACATTTCTATCAAATAAAAATCTAAAGATAATCTGGCTTATTTTCTCTCTGTCCGAAAATCCAATTGTTATGATCACTCAAAGCATGATTTGTCCAGAATAAATTGAGCCTTCAGTAACAAGTAGTGATACGAATTGGAGAGCGCAGCTTTTACTGGCAATATCGTTTTAAATAGAGCCAGGACCGAATGAACAAAAAAGCCCAGTTAACGAGTTAGGGGTATGATCTAGCGCTTTTAAGCCTACGCAATTAAAAAAATGTTAGTATGTTTAATTGTTTTTCGGACTATAAATTTACGCGATAATAACCATACATACATATTATACGTTTGGTAGTTGAACGGGGACAAGATGGTAGTAATTAAGTATTATTGGTAGTGCGTCTCTTACCGCATCGCCCGAAAGCCACTTTAAAAAGCCCCATACCCTTATTCGCCTCTTACGATTTCCGCGGGTAGAAAGGGGTAGTGACATTCTAAGCCGGCACTACACGGCAGTTATTTCGTGATAACTTTATCAGAAGACAGACAAACGCCCGATTTCTGAATTGAGTTTCAAGCTGAGAACGACTTAAGTATCGTTTTGTCTCATTCAGTTGTTAAGGTTTCAATGCGACAGAACGATACTTAAGTTGTTCTCAGCTGGAATACTCAATTCAGAAATCAGACGAAAGAGTAGAAAGTTGAGAAAACTGTCCTCATGGTCATTATGTGGTGCCCATCGCTTGTTTTGAGCTCTTGATTGCGGAACAAGACACTTTTTTTTTGGAGCCGGGGTTCATAAATTTAAGTCGACTATCACATCAAAATGTTCTGATGAGCTTGTAGCGACGCACTATCATTACACAATTAGGCGCACTACATAGAAACGCTGACAGTGCAAGAAGTTCACATTCCACAGCAACACGTAACCAGGCAATATACGCCACACTCGTCATCAAGACTCGCCATACAAAGTTTCTAAAATACTTAGCATATATATATATATATATAATTTCCAACTTAATTCAGTTGGACCGCGATCTTTAGGCATACCACCACCGCCTGGCGGAATATCTTTCCTTTTCTTCCACAGAGTTCAAAAAGATTTCGATCAAAAGCAATTGAAAAATATTGCCAGCCTATTATCAGAGCTCGCGAGAGCGATTTTTGTTTGTTATGATTCGCAATTGGCTTTATGGACTTAGTTTCTTCTTGAATTGTTCTTTTGTTGTGCATTATTTGTTAATTATCGTATACATCTATAGCAAATAATAAGATTAAATTAATCTTTATTCGTCGAAACTTGCTTGTTTTTAAAGTGATAGTATATTCGTATAAATAACTTTATAGCCATATTTAATAACGAAAGTTACATAATCCCGACTAGCCAAATTAAAAGTTTCAATACCAAAATTTGCACCATAATATTGCGAATAAAAATTACTACTTTAAATATAAACTTTAGAAAACTGTAACGTAACTCATTCCATGTCTCCCTGTTGAGTGTGTGATATTATTTCTTATCTCCTTTCATTTTCTATTATGTTATAACCACAGGATATAACAGAATAAGCATAATCAATACTTTTTGTAAGTTGGTTACATCACATGACCACTCTACTATGGCCTTTATTAAAGTGGATGCAAAAGGTTTATTTGTATATTTTATTTCTCCTCATTGCGCACAGCGTAACAAAGACTCACAAAATTCATGTCAATTTCCCCAAAACTACGGTCAGCATTACAGTTAAGCTATAAAACAGGAATGATGAGTTGACATAAGTAAACTTAACCCCAAGGTCATATAAAGCTACTCGGTTCCCAGAAGGCCTACAATTATGTTGTTTTTATTCTTCTGTTCAATTCTTCTAATTCTTCGTTGACTGAAAAAATGATAGAGTATTCGTAAGGGTAACGAAACATCAATAAAGTCTAACCTAACCTAACCAAAAACTGATGTGCATCACAATATCCTTATTTGTGCACCTAATCTGAAATTTAATGCTCATTTAGAAATTCAAGTGTTCATCAAAAAGATTTTTGGTGAAAGGAAAATAATTTTCGATAAAAAAAAACCTTTGACTAGATGGCACGGTGCTGTAGTAACATGACTTCAGATGGTTTGAATAACGTGATGATTTTGTCAAAGTTTCTAAATTGTTAATAATTAAGTTTTCTTGATTCAGGCTAAGATTGCTGTGTAGTGCCGGCTTAGAATAGCACTACCCCATTTCTTCTGGTGGGTGTACGTAAAAGGCGACTAACGGTATAGGGGCTTTAAAGGGATTTTTGGGCGATGCTGTTGGAGACCCATCACCAAAAACCTTTATTTCACCATCTAATCCCCACGTAACTTCCAAAAGTGGCTGAGGAATTTCTAATTCCTTAGCTCTGGCTACCCCTTCTAGGGATTTATAGCCGTGAGTATATGTGTATGTGTGAAAATAATTTTCGAAAAAAATAAACCTTTGACTAGATGGGCACGGTGCTGTAGTAACATGACTTCAGATGGTTTGAATAGCGTGATGATTTTGTCAAAGTTTCTAAATTGTTATTAATATGTTTTCTTGAGATTTTTAGTGTTTGCTTAGATTAGCACAAACCCATTTCTTCCCGCGGGCGTCGTGTTGTTATGTTTTTGGACCTGACAAAGTGAATTCACTTACAATCGTTTCCCAACGCAAATGGTTTCATTTCCAAAAATGGTTAAGTAATTTCCAATTGTATTTCAAGTTTTCTCAAGACATTATCATGTCCAATGTCATGCTGAAAACGAATAATTTTTTTAACTAACCAGGCTAAGTTATAAATATATTTATCTCTACCCGATTTGTCAGTGACTGCTTTTCGTTTAAACTAAAACTTTTTGGCTTGTCGAGAGATAAAAGTTCCTCGAATTTCGTGAATTTAGCGCAGATGAAGTTAGAAGCCTGGAAAATGACATGAACGCTTTGTAGCTCGGCAAAGTTGTGTATTTTTTACGTATTATTCAAAAACTTTTTGGTTTTGTAGGTATAGCTTGTTGTCCCATAAATTATGTTTTTTCTTTCAATTAACAATTGGAAAACTTTCTACCGTGATTAAATTTTATAATATTTTGATACCTTAAACATTGGTACAACATTATAATTTAATCGTGTATTAAAAAAACAGCGTGTGCTAAACATTAAGAAAGGCAGTTCTTTCATCTTAATAGGAGAAGGTAGAATGGTAATATACATACATACATACATACATATTCTCACGCCGTTGATTTAGTTGATGGTAATATATTTTTTATTTAATTGCAATTCATTAAAAAGGTATTAGTAAAAGATTAAACCAACAACAATTTTAAGAATTTCTAACAAACTACTGAAAAAATACTTGATCAAAATTTTACTTTGAAAAAGAAGACTGAAATAAAAACAGTTCTTACTGAATGAGAAATGATATAATAAGGTTCAGAGACGAGGCAGTTACAATAAGCTTCATAAGAAGGCTTAGATTCATTCAACGGACAAATAGCAGAAGGCTTTTGAGAAAATGCTTGGCAAATACTGTAATTCTCCTGAAACGAGTTTACGCTGCGTGATCGAATATTTGATAGATAGTACTACAATTGCTTTTAGGCTTTATCTAAGAAAGGTGGAAAACATAAAATAAATTTCTTTGCACAGTTCATATATACATACATACATTTACTCACGGCCATAAATCCCAAAAAAGGGTAGCCAGAGCTGCCAGAGCTAGCAGAGTAGAAAAATCGATGGTGATGGGTTTGCAACCGCATCGCCCAAAAACTGTTTAAAAAGCCCCATACCCTTAGTCACCTGAGAAGTTCTTGAGCCGATAGCCATTAGACCAAAATTATTTGAAAACTGTATGTTTTTTAATTTCATATGAGTTATTAGCTTGTTTCAGTGCCATAGTTTCAAAGTTGATATTTAAAGTAACTAAAGTTTGTTTTTTTTAAATATTGTCTTAATATTTATTATTATCAGTTTGGAATTCTTAAAAGACTGCTTAAGCTTGTAATATTTAGTTGAGTAAACGTATTTGTCACGGTCTCTTTATCTATAAAAGCTTTTATGAAACACCTTATGTCACACGTGCACGTAGCCAGAACAGCCTCTTAGAAATACGCCTAAAGTAATAGTGCCTTAGGAGAGAAGGGGATTAGTCTTATAATTGAGCGTAGCCACATTAACATTGTGTGATAGATAATAAACCTTCTATACTAACTTTTTTGATAAAAGGAATAATGGTATTTTACCATAATAAGTAAAAGAATAACCGTTTTAATAGTATAACGAGGTAAGACTTAATAGTAACTCTCGGACCAGCTCGCCCAAAGAAAAATAATATAAAAAGTCTCATCATGAATTATTTATTTGAATTAGCTGTGTGGTGTCGGCTTAGAATAACAGTACCCCATTTCTTCCGATGGGTGTGCGTAAGAGACGACTAACGGCATTGGAGCTTTTAAAGGATTTTTGGGTGATGTGGTTGGAGACCCGTTACCAACAACCTTTATTTTACCATCTTTCTCCCACTCAACTCTCTAAAAGTGGCTTCCAATACCTTAGGTCTGGCTACCCATTCCAGGGATTTATAGCCGTGAGTATATGTTATGTTATGAATTTAAATTCTGCTAAATTTAATTATGAGAAAGATATTGCGAAATAAACTCATATGCGACCAAAATTGAACCCTTGTCAACCTTATCAGCTACTCTTTTAAACTCAATCTGGTTAAATTTAATGTGTAAAACATATGACTCCCAAGCTCTATCTTACCCCTCATGACAGTAGTCGTAATCATATGCAAAACGTATGTATAAAGATATGTCCTCGTTTGAAATTGCACATATAATACAGAATACGGGCCCATTCTACCGAATCGTGCCTCCATATCTATTTACAAGAGCATGTTACACACATTATTTCTGCTATAAAGTACATACAGTCATAAAGGTGTATTCGTGATGAACTAAACCAGTTGTGTTGCCCTCTAGAAAGTGACATTTCTTTGGCGTCTCTTCTGAAATGGGAAAAGAGTGGAGGGTCATGTAGTATTGGTTTGTTGCTTTTGAAAAACTAATGAGAATTTTTGTATTCATGACGGGAGCTATTGACTCGTGACAATTGTTAGACAACGTTGATGTGTGTAATTGATTATGATGACTTGTTATTTCAACTATGGGTTTTAAATAGAATTTATTGTGACATCTTCCATATTTTATGGCATCTCGTTCTATAGGAATTTAGACAAAATCAAAAAGAGACCACTTACTACTTATACTCACGCCCATTGTTCCCATTGGGGTAGGCAGAGACTATCGATCGCCACTTTGTACGATCCTGACAAACAAAAAAGAGACCACTTTTCGTAATAATAATATAATAACGGCAGTTTTACTATTATTAGTATGATATTAATATTATGACAGTGTATTCGTACAAAACGGTACGAATACACTGTAAACGATAGGCCTGCCCCCTATCACGTGAGTACACTGAGTCACGTGGGTACTACTTTGGACACTAGGTGGCGTTGTCACATTGTTCATAAGTATTGATACCTCTGTCAACCCCTTCGGGGATAAACGGCGAGAACGTTTATGTTTGTGTAATATTATGATAAAAAATTATTAATCCTGGTCTATAAGATAACTAAATATGATAAGGTTAACAGTTGAAATAGCTAATGAACGAACTTAAACGTAACTCCTGATTTCCAGTAAATTGTTACATACATACATATGAACTCACGGCAATAAATCCCAAAAAGGGCTAAAAACTCCTCAACCACCTCAGTCACCCGTGGGTAGAAGTGGGTAGTGATTATAAGCCGGCACTACACGGCAAATATACATACATACATACATATACATACATACATACATTATAAATTCCTCAGCCACTTTTGGTAGTTGAGTGGAGAAAAGGCGGTAAAATAAAGGTTTGATGGGTTTCCAACCGCATCGCCCAAAAATCCAATAAAAAGCCCCAATACCCTAAGTCGCCTCTTACGACACCTGTGGGTAGAAATGGGGTAGTGTTATTCTAGCCGATACTAAACGGCGAAGCCGACATTACACGGCGTATATATACATATTCTTATATTCATAGAAGTAATAAGGCAAATGGGTTGAATATAATACTCAGATAACATCCCAAGACCCATTTTACCTAGCCAACTTTTAAGCCACACACTGCAAGTGAACAACATTCATAAATATTTTATCAGAGACATTTGCTTTTAAAGTGTAAGCTAACGTCTTTCATAAATATAAGGAAAAAGTCGTGTTTGCTGTTAAAATTTTAATTCCGCAACGTATTTTCTGTGTGAAAGGATGTTATTTCAAGTATGATTTACGTCGCCTTTCCTGGTTCAATGCTGCCAACGCTATTTATCCGAAATGGGCTGAAAAATCTTTGAAAAAAGCTTGAGTATACGAAGATTTTTTCTTAAATCTTTTAATTATCTAAATATCTGTATGAAATGTGGAAGGTAATAATAGTTAAGGACGAATAATAAGTTGAGGACGACCACGGAGGACACACTTGGCCAAATGGAGTTTGCACAAAAGGCACGCGTCTTAACTATTAAGAATTGAAGAGCACGTATAAAAAGATTGACGGATGTAGACAAAGCAAGAGAGGTTTGCCGAGTTCGTACGAAATGGCGATCGAGAGTCTCTGCTTACCCCAATGGGAACTAATGGCGTGAGTATATGTTATGTTTTATGTTCAGGTAATTCTGCAGATATGGCTAACCTTATTTTGGGACTTATAGCCGTGATTGTGTTGTATGCGTTGTCTTGAAAGACCCCCAATCGTACTTCTGTTTGGGAGCATTATATCTATAAAATGTTTGAATTCTTATGTATTATATAAAGTTTTATATATGCAAGAATACAAAAGAAAGTGCTTAAACTAGCGCATAACTTGCTAAGTTTGTAGACTCGTTTTTGAGCTCAGTGCCAGGACTGAAAACCTTTTCAGGATCTTGGCATGAGCGTTGTACACTAGATTTACATACATTCCATTGTTTGCTTCATCAATAATATGCATTCGAATTTAATAGTAATATTTAAAAAGGTTTCTTAAAGAGTGAAAAAAAGAATTCTTAAATAAAGATCATATATTAAATAAAGATCATAAGAAAACTTGACAAAACAGTTCAGCGCAGTTCAGAGGGTCCACTCTTCACATAGAGAACGATAATAGTCATACTTATCTCTTCTGACCCCTATTAAAATTTATTTCCATCTCACTCGCACGAAACGAATATTCGGGTTTTGTCATTTTTGATAACTGAGTAAACATGATAATGTTCGAGGAATCCAACGAAACCTTCTTAGTTGTCGTTGGTTCCATCGACTAGAAAGCGCCAATATTAATAATTTTCTATACATATCAAAATGACAAAATCTGAATATTCATTGCGTGCGAGGGAGACAGAAATAAATGTATCGTTCTCGGCGTGAAACGTAGACCTTCTGATCTGACGATCGTGCTTATTGCTCTCAGTCGCGAAATTTACTAATGATTTGCTAACTGTGCCAAGCATCAGCAACGCTTTAGTATACTAGGAAGAACATAGCCTTAAATTATCCGACGTATAGAATATCTCCATAGCTTTAGCAAAGTAGAATACTATTTAAGAAATAATCTGTATAAAATGTTTTTAACTCTGATGTACAATAAAGAGTTTCTATTCTGTTCTATTCTAAATATCTTGCTCAAACACTTTACAAAACCAGTGTAAACAATAATAACAAAGTACACCTAATGTCACGTGATATTGAGGAAAATAAAACCAATTCCATCTTATCGACACCATTACATTCTATGGGAATAAATCTATGATACGTTTGATAATAGACGCGTGTAACTCAATCCGAGCCGTCTCGTACCGATGAATACATAAAACTACGCTCCGACAAAATACATCAGAATACAGAAATCCACCCTCACTCGATAGGATTCAATCGCACAAAGAGAGCATAAAACCCCCGATACATATCTTGAAATTCTTTGCTCTTCGAACCCCATCTTTGCTTAGGACTTGACTTATTGTGAGGGACCTCGTAAGTAGGGTGTTAGGGACTACAGAACCGAGGGTAGTCTCAAATTTATTGGTGGCTTCCTACATTTATGTCGCACTTATGCGTTGGCAAGACACTTAAGTGCCAGAGCTGGCAAATTATAAGCTTGACTAAGTCTACGTGTTTTGTGTAGGTATTTTATCAGAGTTGTTCAATGATTGTTGATAAAATTTATGTTTCGTAATTGTGTAATAAAAGCGATAAGAATAAAGGAAGGAAACTGTGTATGGGTTATTGCTTTTTTTCTTTTCGGAATACTTTCATTCAGGAGCCTTTACAAAAACAATATTTTTGCCATTTTAATTGCAAGCGCAACAGTGAGAGATAGCCAATTAGGTTATTCGGATTGTGGAGTATCTCTTTCAAAAGTTTTATTTTTGAGAAGTGAACAAGAAGAAAATTTACACAAAAACATCTAGTTATTATTTATATTCATATAATCATCATATATTCATCTATTTACAAAGGTTGTTATTTAAAAGGGTTACTTACAATATACTTCCAAAACTTTCTCTCTTATTCGATATATTTATAAAATAAATTGAGTAATTCGTATGTACGACTATGCGCCCTTGGTTTACGAATATTTGTATCCTCTTCACACTAAAGGGTATGTGAGAGACAGAAATACATTAAGGGTTATCAAAACAGAATGGTGAAACCTGTGTTAACTAGGTTTACCTTTTGAATTTATAAGTGGTTCTGGCTTTCCAATTTAGTCCCCTATAATGAAGTGAAGTTATTTGAAATTATGCGCAGTAGTTAAAACAACAGTGCAAATAACTGTCGGTTGCTTGGCGCTTATTTTATTCGTGCTTCTGACGGAATATTATAGCAAATAATAAGATGACTTTGTATTCGTAAGAGATGACTTTTGATTCAATTATCATCATTCGTCATTTGTTAAATTGAAAACATAGGGCAAACATATTTAGTTTACTTGTTAAATTGATAATAGAGAGACTATCGATCGCCAGTTTTAACGATCTCACATACATTAGTGATGTAAGAGATATATTTGCAATCGCGAATATCCGCATTTTTTTTCAATATTTACAATATTCCATACATACCATCCATACTCTGGGCCATAAATCACAAAAAGGGGTAGCCAGAGCTTCAGAGCTAGAAACTCCTAAGCCACATTTGGAAGTTGATAAGGAACCAGATGTTAGAAATAAAGAATCCTTGTGATGGGTCTCCATCCGCAACGTTCCTATATCCTACAAGAATAATAATCTAATAATAAGTTTAAATTGTAATTTTTATTTGGAGTAAGTAAGTAACCATAGTTTTATAATGCTTCTATTAATTGAGGTTTTTCTTAATATATAACATAACATAAACGTTCACGCCGAATATCCCTGAAGGGTTTGGCAGAGGTACTAATACTCCTGAAAATCACGTGACTTTGTCACCTGGTGTTCAGAGTACCCACGTTTTGCATGGACAGTGTACTCACGCGATAGGGGGCAGGCCTATCGCCGTTTTGTACGAATACACTGTCACATGACTAAGTACAACTCAGCCATGTGGGTTTCCTCACGATGTTTTCCCTCACCGTTAACAAGCATGATAAATTAACCACACATATGTCTTTAGAAAAGACAAATTGGTGTAGGCCCGACTCACGGTCGCTTTCTTAATATAATAGTATAAGAATAACTTGTCAGTAACTTGGACCAAAATACTCCAGACCAGTAATGGTGAACAGTGACATGACGCAAATTTTAAAATGGAACAGATCATATGGACAGATCTGGCTGTCAATCGAAGGTGCACCTAGTTGAAATTAGTGAGTGTTTAAAATACAGAACTTTAGAAGTATCGAAAAACGAAGAATGACATCGTCCGTAAGGCGTTCTGTTTATTACCACCAACTTAAGCGAAGCAGACGACGTGATAGCTCAATGGGTAGAACACCGGTTATCGTGCAAACGACTAGTGTTCCAATCCCGGGTCGGACCTACACCAATTTGTCTTTTCTAATGACATGTGTGTGGTTAATTTATCATGGTTGTTAACGGTGAGGGAAAACATCGTGAGGAAACCCACATGGCTGAGTTGTACATAGTCATGCCCTCTATCACATGAGTACACTGTCCATGCAAAACGTGGGTACACTAGATGACAAAGTCACGTGATGTTCAGAAGTATTAGTACCTCTGCCAACCCCTTCGGGGATATTCGGCGTGAACATGTTCATTTATGTTATGTGAAGCGAAGCAAATGTATGACCAACAAGTCAGAACATTGTATCAACTTATCAGGACGTAGGGACATCTGTTTTGACAATTAGTTTTAGCCGGTTTTTTTTTAGCAATTTAAGTACGTACTTTGGTTTCCGCTTTATTTACTTAAGTTCTCTATTCTGTAGTGTTTAATTACGAACATTTATTTTTTTCTTAAATGTATGGTTGTGAGTTTTAACATCATTAAATAAACTGCTCCATCATCTTCCTCATGACCTTGCACCCTTTTAGTCGGTCTAAATTGATTGATTGAAAATCTACAACCCTTATGACATCCATTTTTTACCTGCCCAATAATTTCTTTGTTGTTGTTATACGACGTGTTAGAAAGGGAAAATTTCAAGTGAAAGTGTAGTGAGAATAGCTAACATACATACATATTTATTCACGGCTATAAATCCCTAAAATGGGTAGCTAGAGCTTCAGAATCTGAAAATTCTGCAGCCACTTTTGGCAAATTATTGGGGAAAAGATTGTAAAATAAATGTTTTTGGTCATGGGTCTACAACAGCTTCGCTAAAAATTAACTTAAAAGGCCTAATATCCTTAGGCGACTCTTACGGTCATCCATGGGAAGATATGGGATGGTGCTATTCTAAGCCGACACTACACAGCATTAATAATAAAGAATAGCTAAGCAAGTTTAAATTAAATTATTACACTATACGTTCACTTACTACTGTACCATTTTTACCATGCCATGTAATACCCATTTTTTATTTCCTTTAGAGTAACTATTTCATATTATTTTGCGTTGACGGTATTCTATATTTACTGTTTGTACAAATGTACAATTTAATATATTGAAATGTACGAATCCATTAAATACATACATACATACATACATATTCTCACGCCGTTAGTTCCCATTTGGGTAGGCAGAGACTATCGATCGCCACTTTGTACGATCCTGGCAAACCTCTCTAGCTTCATTCACATCCATCAATCTTTTCATACATGCTCTTTTATTCATTAAATCTCATGTCATAATAATCACTGCTGGTCATTATTGCCACTTTTTGCAATTCTCTACGCTCTGGCTACCCCTTTTTGGGATTTATGGCCGTGAGTATATGTATTATGTAAGTTAAGTTTTGCAAATCTCGACTCACCTAGAATCTTATACAATAGGGCCATTTTCGAAGTTGAAAAATAAATCCAATTGCCATAATGATTTTTTTTTTTGAATAAACACCTTATTCATTGATGTGCAATATGAAAATTGTACTTTGAAAAATAGAAACGCAAAAAGCTTCTACGAATCATGTCCCTTAGTTTTACAGCGAGAGATTTTTGAGTCAAATCCGTAAATTAGATTTATATTCGTATACAAAGAGAATCGTGACAAGACGGTCTCTAACAAATATAAAACGGAATGAGCATGAAATAATCCGAGTGTTTTATATACGTATTCTTTTCGGATGTCTTGTATAAACGGGTATTAAGTGGAATAAAAAAACAGATGTTTACTCACTTTCACGCCGTATATCGCCAAAGGGGTTGGGAAAGGTACTAATACTTCTAAACATCACATGACATTGGTGTTCAGAGTACTTAAGTTTTGCTTGGACAGTGTACTCATTTGATAGGAGGCAGGCCTATCCCCGTTTTGTACGAATACATTGTCACATGACAAAAGTACAACTTAGTCACATGGGTGGGAAAAACCTTCACTAAGATAGAATCTCACTAACATATAATACATACATACATATACTCACGGCTATAAATCCCTAGAAGGGGTAGCCAGAGCTAAGGAATCAGAAACTCCTCAGCCACTTTTGGAAAATTGAGTGGGGAAAAGATGGTTAAATAAAGGTTGTTGGTGATGGGTCTCCAACCGCATCGCCCAAAAATCCCTTAAAAGCCCCAATACCGTTAGTCGCCTCTTACGTACACCCGCCGGAAGAAATGGGGTAGTGCTATTCTAAGCCGACACTACACAGCAACATATAATAGCACGTAAATAAATACTCAAGCGTGTATTATGATTGAATGGCTGGTTGTTTTCATTGCCTATCATAAAGGTGTAACCTTATGTATTATTCAAAGACTATTTCATAGAACGAATAAATGTAAGAAATTCAAATTCAGGTACTCCAAAAATATCTCCTTTATAGGAGGCAATTTATTCTAACTAGTTTAACGATGAAAGTGCTCCAATTTAACATTTTACAGTTGACTAAGCACCTTTATAACCTTGTCAATAAATCGAAGCTTTCACAATGGGAACCCTTTATTGTCAAGACAGAATTATCATGAATTAGCTTATTATACTAATTATGTAGTCCATTGTTAAGCATCGATGATTTATTTAATATACATACATACATATACTCACGGTTATAAATCCCTAAATGGGGTAGCCAGAGCTAAGGAATCAAAAATTCCTCAGCTACTTTTGGAAAGTTAAGTGGGGAAAAGATGGTAAAATAATGGTTTATTTAAATATCTAATGTTCTTGCTGTATAGTGTCGACTTAGCATAGCACTCCCACATTTTACCCGCGGGTGATTGTAAAAGGCGATTTAGTGAATTGGGGCTTTTAGAAAAGTTGCTGGGCGATGCGGTTGGAGACCCACCACCAACCAACTTTATTTCATAATTTTTTCCCACTCAATTGTGAAAATTGGCTAAGGAAATTTTTATTCTAAATTTCTGGCTACCTTTTCTAGGGATTTCTGCTACCCGTGCTTATACGTATTTATGTATGTATCTAAATATAATGTCTGAATGTATATTCATTGTATAAACGTGAATTGTAGTTATAGTTTGCTCGGCTAGTTTACTCACGTAATAGGAAGCAGACTTAACGCCGCACGGACGGGTATAATATTTAATAAACCGGCCGTAAGTAAATTTCACAGACTTTAGAATATAGGTAAACCTTGTTACGCATTGACAATAGGACACCCTAACTCATTTAGAACCGGTTTAGCAATGACGCTGACGCGCTCTCTGAACCGTCCAGGTCAGTCGGAACTCATCTGTATTACTAGTAACACGTTTGTTTTTCGACACTACCTTTCTTTTATCACTTTTCTGTGCAGTTTCAAGCTGCTGTGTTTAGTGCCAACCCAAATTTCTTTGACGGAATCTGCAGACATGGGTATGTACTTGGTTTTTAATGCATTTCTTGACTATTAGAATTACTTTTTCATTCATGAAATGTTATACACAGCCATGACCATTTTTAGTCAAAATATTCTCGATAACATTAGTTTGCCGAGTGAATTTGAGTATCAGTTAAATCGAGTTAAGCTGTATTTCTTATCTATGAATATTCTGTGAACCTTTGACTTGTATTACCAAGAGAAAAACCTTCCGCCACTTTCCGCCCCCGTATTTTGTGGGCATTCAAACATAAGAGGTTATAGAGAAAATTATCGCAAGTATTTTAAGTTTCGCAATAAAAACAATCGTTATCTATTGTCGGTAGATCCCAGTATTAAATCTTCGATGGATATTGCGAGAGAGGATATGTTCAACATAGTAAAGCAGTGTAACATGAAAAATATCGATAAAAAATTGGACTTTCTTGAGGGAAACGACTTCCAGGATCACGGGCTTGAACATAAATTTCCTGAAAAATCTAAAAGTGATTTTAGAAGTTATGGCAATTGGTTTCCGCATCGACATAGAAAGGTTCTCAGAATATCTTCGAACAACTGCAGAACAATATGTTCATTTGTATAAATGGCACCCAATGACCCCCACGCTTCATAAAATTTTATGTCATGGGGCTTTGGTGATAGAAAATGCTCTCCTTCCGATAGGCCAGCTATCAGAAGAGGCTGCCGAATCACGTAATAAACATTTTTGTCTTTATAGGCAACACTTTGCAAGGAAATTTTCAAGAAAGGACTGCCTCCAAGATGTTATGAATCGTCTCCTTCTGACTTCGGATGTCTTCTTGAGCTGTAGTAGCAGAGTAATGACAAAGAAGAACAAGAAACCGTTCTCATCAGAGGCATTAGGATTTTTGAAAGTAGAAGAGTAAGAGTGTTCTACGAGTGCGAATACGAGTGTAGACGAACATGAAAACGACGAAAGTGATGATGCTTTTGATTATTAGTCATTCATTCATGTCCTCGCGTCTGTAATGAAGTGATCCGTAATGGAGCATGTACCCTATCGTAATAAAGTGACAAGAATGATCATACGTAATACTCGTAGATACTTAAATAAGTTTATTTATTTAATTACTTTTGTGAACAATTTTTAAACTTTTCACTAAAAAAATGTCTGAAAATATGTTAAAAATGTTTAAAATATTTGTAGTTTCTATACAGATATAAGATAAATCAATAAATTATGAATTATAAGTTCACTTATGCTTTTCATTTTCATGCCAAGCCACATTAGGTATTTTGATGCCATTTTTTTATTTTAGATTATGAAATGATGCTATAAAGTCGTAAAAAAGAGTGAGGAAATATTAATAAAAAGCTTGAAAACTATTTTGTTACTTAACTATTCCAAATTAACACCTATTTAGTTTTGGCCAGTTTTTAAAGCATTATACCCGTACGTGCGCCGCTTAGTATGGATCCGCTGTCATATGACCAAATACAAATCTTTCATGTGGGTTTTCCTCACCGTCAACAACACTATTGATACCACCTACACATATGAATAAAGAATTTTTTGCTGTTAAGTGTTGGCTTAGTATTTCACTAACCTTTATTTTCGTGGTACCTATAGGAGCTATTTAGGGGATTGGTAGGTGACGTGGTTGGAAACTCACTAATAAATGTCCAGTCAACCGGTGACTGAAAGGGCCCTGATGTTGTTCTTGTCCCTAAGCTTTTGTATGACAGCAGGAAAGTAGAGTGAATGCAGTAGAGATGAAGTCTCTCAGAAAAGTTTGAATGTTAGATTATGTGATCGAGTGAGAAATAGAGTGATCGCGAAAGTGTGGTGTGAAGAATATTATAAAAAAGATAGAAAAATAACGTTAACAAATAGAGAGGATTGATGATAGTAAATTAGTAAAAGAAATCTATAGAACAAATGTAGAAGGTAATGTACCAAAGTGTGAAGAATAAAAGAGCATGTATGTAAAGATTGTATATGTAATGTAACGAAGCTAGAAAGGTTTACCAGGATCATACAAAGTAGCGATCGATAGTCTCTGCCTACCCCAATGGGAACTAATGACGTGAGTATATATAAGTATTTAATCAAAACCTTTACTTCCCGCTCAAAACCGAGGCTAAAAACTAGCGGTCCAATTATACTAGTCATATTTGTCTTCCATTGTGAACATGTGTTCCGAATTCGGCCCTCAAACAACAAAGCTTGTATGAACCATGCACAAAACAAGATAAAATGTCTGTCTCCGTAACAAAGAAAGTAATAGACATAAAGAGACCAATCGACGCAACGACATTCGAATGAATACGTTCTGTTTGCGAGTTCGAGTGTTGACCCTTTCGAATGCATTTTGAATCGACTATTTTCTGTTCGTAATCGAATTAGATTCCGTGACCTTTCGGTATTAGTAGACATGTACTACTTTTTACTCGGCTGCTTTAGAAAGAGTTAGATGGGTTTTGAGCGTATGTTTGTTGAGAGTTTAACGCGAAGGAGATTCGTAGAAGATAAGGGGTAACTAATAAACCATAATGTTTATGGTGCAACCGTGATAGCCCAGTGGGTAGAACACTCGGTTATCGTGCAAACGACTAGTGTTCAAATCCTGGGTCGGGCCTACACCAATTTGTCTTTTCTAAAGACATATGTGTGGTTAATTTATCATGGTTGTTAACGGTGAGGGAAAACATCGTGAGGAAACCCACATGGCTGAGTTGTACTTAGTCATGTGACAGTGTATTCGTACAAAACGGCGATAGGCCTGCCCCCTATCACGTGAGTACACTGTCCATGCAAAACGTGGGTACTCTGAACACCAGGTGACAAAGTCACGTGATGTTCAGAAGTATTAGTACCTCTGCCAACCCCTTTGGGGATATTCGGCGTGAACGTTTATGTTATACATAATGTTTGCTTAAAAGAACAAAGAGTTTATTAACACTTACTTATTTACTTATACTGACGCCCAGCATTCCCATCCCGTCGATAGATTCATCAATCTTTTCATACATACACATTCATTATTCAAACTTCAGATGCCTGTAAATTTTAGGGAATTCTCTATTTTATCTACTCTCTGGCGTCCACTTGACTTTTTTTATGTCACATCATAATATATATTTAACTTACGAATCTAATTTCTCATCCATGCTGATGTATTTTTTAATGAATTTTGTTACTAAAGATAAATTATCCAAGGATTATAAAATAATTCTTTTTTCCAGGTACTTAGCCGATTCATCTCTATTCCTCATGCGTACTGAAAATGTAAGTACCAAATTTTATTTTTCTTCACTGTTTTAAAATTTACTGAAATTAGTTTACTGGTAATAAGACGATACTGTTTCTCAGGACTGAATCATTCTCACAAGGAACAAAAAGGGGACTTTCCGATTTACGTTCTCGTTTTCTTCAGGTAAAGAAATATTGTCATACATGCTCTTTTATTCTTCGCATTTCGAGCATTTTTAATTGTTTTCTACGTGTAAGGTAAAAATTGCAAATCAGCCCATCAGAAGGGCAAGCACGAGCGCTATTTTATCGACACGATAACGGTTAGAATGAGATGACAGTATACGACGCTAAGTAAGTGCGTTAGAGATGGCTTCATTATCCCACGCCCTGCCGTAACTAGTTTAAACACGGCTCGTGCAGTGCAGCTATGCTGGAGGCCTAACACGAGCTTTGACTTATCGTCTCGATATCGGTTAGAATGAGATGACAGTATACGATACTATGTAAGTTCGAAAGAGATGGCCGTTTTATGCTACGCGTTATCTACTTAAAATGCTTGTGCTAGCCATGCTGGCCTTCCTGAATTGACAATACCATCTACAAAACTGAAATGAAACTAAGATGGTACCAATAATTCGTCTATGACATTTTCACAGCAATAAAAAACCACAACTAAATGTTGTCCGACTTCTAAATGTTGAAATCGTGAGTTTATACATTCGTGTAATCGTGAATCTAAGAAGCACCATTTCATTTCATCGAGTTAGTACTAGCACTGCACATCTCAGCCAGGGCTGCTATACTTGTAATATTCGATATGCGGCCCGCATAAAGAATAATATTCGACGAATGTTACCCCACGAGTACGAACTATCGATACAGATCCGAGTCGAACTCGCAACTAGAAGCCGAATTTACATAATACAGTCTATGTTGATTTATCGAATACCTATTCGAGAACTCGTGTCGAATTGGACACAGTTTTGTTTTCCTTTCGGATGGTCAGTATAAAAATTACGCATAAGTTACAAATGAATGATTTTCGAACTTCACAAAAAATGGATTCATTAACATACATTCATGTGCACTCACGGCTGTGAATACCAAACAGGGGTAGCCAGAGATTTTGAATTTTAAATTCTTCAGCCACTTTTGTCGTTAGTGATTGATGACCCTCCAACCGCATCGCCCAATTATCCCTTTAAAGGCCCCAACACCCAAGTCGCCTCTTACAATCACCCAAGGCAAGCAAGTGTAAAATAGCAGCATATAGCAATAGCAATAGTAAAATCAACACTGTATCATAAGATTGGTTACATACTGTATATCCGAAACTTTTAAACCCGAATATTATTTTAATACATAATAGTTTTATACATAATCTAACCTAACCTAACCTAACTATGTGGGTAACAAGCAGGACCCCCCTGCACCCCCCTGACATGCAACCAAGCATGCAAACAAGCAAGCAAGTATACATACAAACAGGCATGCATCTGCGTGTTACATTATGTATACAATTTTTCTGACATAAATAATATCTAGTTAAAGATATTTACGATTTGTAAGACTATAGATAAAGTCGGTCTTTTAAAACTTTGGAATAATGAGATTATAGTAAAAGATATAGTTGGTAAAAGCAAAAAATTCATTTTAATAATCTGGTTTAAGTCTTTCTGGGAAGTGATACTTCTAGAAAATGTATTTATGTACTAATGAAGTTGTGGAATATATACGTGATACGTTACGTCTGTGATACGTAAATTATGTGAACAGTTTTCTGAATGTTAAAATTCGGATTTAAAATATTCGAATATTCGAAATGTTACCCATAAGATTCCATTTCAGCTGAGGGTATTTAAGAAAATAATTTTCGCAAACGTCTTCTTGCTAACCATTTCTTTTGTATGGTGGGCGTCGGAATGGATAAGCGGCTAAGTGTAAAATACAATGATTCAACGCAAAATCTTTGCGTTTAGAAGATATCCCATAATTAATCTTCCAGGCCCTGCTTTTGTGATTTAAATTAAAATGTTACAATTGCGCCTTCCAATCCCGAAATTTTCGCTCAAAATATTTTTTTTTACAGTACTGCTAGAAAATTAACTGATTTTTGTTTATTGCTGTGTGCGCTGAGATCTGATCCAATTCCATATTATATCGCTCAAAAAAGACTAAAAAGCTCAAGAATACTAAGTCTGTAATGTTTAGTTATAGCCTATAAATACTAATCTAAGTATGGGTTAGATAAAAATAAATAATAAAATAATCAGTTATTTCATAGTCAGTTATTTCATAGTAAAAAGATGAATCTTTGTTTTTTGAACGTCAAATTTCAACTTAATACTAAGTTTGCTTCGGATTCGGAAGGTGTTTTGTTGAGAGAAGAACCCGTAAGAAACTCGTCAACACACATCTTTTACGTCCATTACAATTTTGTTGTTAGCCCGGAAAATCCTGCACAGAGCCCTGATGACACCAAGCCACTTCAACATTAATGTAATCATTAACATTGTTATAGGCTTTCGAACTAAGATTTATTCGAAGCTGCTAGTACAAAACTTACCAAAAAATTATTCTATACTTCTGGTGTGTTGCGTCGGCTTAGAATAACACTACTCATTTCTTCCCGTGGATTTTCATGAGAGGCGACGCGGACGGAAATTTTTGAAGCGTTATGAGTGGTTGTTGGGCGATGCAGTTGGTGATGGTGAGCAACATTTTTTTCACAATCTTTTTTACCACTCAACTTCCACAAGTGGCTGTGAAATCTCTAACTTTTAAGCTCCGGCTACCCTTCTAAGGACTTGTAGCCGTGAATATGTATATGGTTGTCAAAAAAGTTACGAAGTGGCGGTCGATAGTATCTACCTACCCCAAAGGGAACTGATGGCGTGTGTCTATACATATGTATGATTTAAAAAGAGCTGTACAATCGCCGGTCATTCTTTGTAAACGGTGCACCAGTTTGACAGCCCTGCAGGAATTGCATTTCATTTATAGCAGAACCATGATTCGTCGTCGGTTCGATGACCCCGCAGATCCCTTTCGAATTTAGAACGTCTGCGTAACGTCTTTACGTTTTTGATCTTGGCCGTGACTTTCAGAAATAACTCTACTGAAAGATAAGAGGGTGAGTTTGTATGATTGATTTGCCTTGATGAGGCATTACGACTTTTTGTCGTAGAGGGTAGGCAGGGTAATTTGTCTGCTTGTTACTTTTTTCAAGTGATTAATGTGCATAATAGTAATTAGTCGTTAGCGATGGTTTGTGATTAATGTTCTGTCGCAATGATAAGTTTTTAATAATTAAATTAAGTGTAGTGTTTTCATGTACTCTTGATAACAATATTTGACTGTGTTTGAACTCTATGTTTACCGAAAAACAAATGAATACCCTTGTAGTAATAAAGATTTCTTATGTTATGTTGTTCTGTGTAGTGTCGGCTTAGAATAGCACTACCCCATTTCTTCCGGTGGGTGTACGTAAGAGGCGACTAACGGTATTGGGGGTTTTTAAGGGATTTTTCCCCACACAACTTTTCAAAAGTGGCTGAGGAATTTCTAATTCCCTAGCTCTGGTTACCCCTTCTAGGGATTTATAGCCGTGAGTATATGTGTATGTGATGTGTGTTTTGTTATACACCCTTTGAAATATGCATTCACTAGGAAGTTAAGATTAGTTAATCATTTTATTTATCAATTAGTCTATTACTGCCTATTTGGGCTTCCTTCCAATGTTCCATTCCTGTTCGATTTCATGACAACCTTAATCGCTCAATGTTTCATTCCAATCGTACATAACTCTCTATAAAGATTCTTAAGTCATTAGTCTCCTTTTTTGAGATAGAAGGGGAAAAATAATTTGCTTATGGAACATACGGAAATTCATGTGGTAGTCTTTGCATACAAAACTCGCCCAATTAAACAAAGGTACTTTATCCAGGCAAAACTGTACTTTAAAGACAAAAGTAAAATGAAATCTTTATGCTCTTTTACTCAGGTCCGACCAATAATGGCACTGATGGACACTAATGTGTCTTACCTTATATTCAATTGTAAAAATAATATGAACTTTAGTGAAAATTTTATAAGTTTCATCAACATTAAACTATTTATAATTTATTTTTGTTATTATAAACTCGAGTGCCTCAACCAACCATTAAAAATTATACAAGCGTAAAGATATGTTGCTCGCAAGTCTCAAACAACTTTGTAGGAGTTGTTTATTTAATACGTTTCTTCAATTGGTTTATACTTGGAGCGAGGCGTGACCGACACAAAGACTTTTGAACATCATTTACTCACGTTTTCTGTTTAGTATTATGAACTGGGTTATAGTATTGCGTCTGTATTTTATACTTACGTGTATTCACTACTAGGAATCACAAATAAGGGTAGCCTGATCTTCCGAGTGAGAAATCCCTTGTTTGCTGTGTAGTGTCGGCTTAGAATAGCACTACCCCTTTTCTTCCGTTGGGTGTACGTAAGAGGCGACTAACGGTATTGGGGCTTTTAAGGGATTTTTGGGGGATGCGGTTGGAGACCCATCACCAACAACCTTAATTTTACTAATAAATAAAGGAAAGAAAAATTTCGACACAGGCGGGAATCGAACCCGCGACCTCGGGTAAACGCCCCGACGCTCTGCCTACTGAGCTACCGTGTCAATTGGCTGAGAGTGCGAAATTCTTCTATCCTTTATTTCTTTATTTTTATTTTTTATTTATTAGTAATAATCCCCACATGAGGTTTTCATGAACAAAAAGATTTAAACCTTAATTTTACCATCTTTTCCCCACGCAACTTCCAAAAGTGGCGGAGGAATTTCTAATTCGCTAGCTCTGGCTACCCCTTCTAGGGATTTATAGCCGTGAGTACATGTATATGTATGTATGTAAATTCCTTGTCTACTTTTGGAAGTTGTAAAATAAAGGTTGACGGTGATGGCTCTCTCGCTATATCGCCTAACAATCACTAAAAGCCCCAAAGCTCTAAGTCATATTACATACGTCTGACTTGAACGTGAATCGGACTGGTGCTATTCTGAACTGGCACATAACATCACATCTAACTTATTCTATCTTTAACACATTCAATTTCCAAATATGGCTGAGAAATTTATTATCCCAAAGGTCTGGTTAGTTACCCATTTTCGATCTAAAAACCATGACCTTACATAAAAGGTATTAAAATGAGGAATATTATTTAGAAATAGATTTTTATATAATAACAAGAAGTAAACAGTTCATTTATTTTGTCTTACAAAAATATCAAAATTATTTCTTTGCACAGTTTTACTTATAATTACTAAACTTATTTTCGACAGATTTTCATTTATTATAATTATTTTGATGGTACACAATAACTTATGAATCCGACTATTCTAATCAATATAAATAGCCATCACGTCGTATAAATCGATGAGCGCCGGCTATATGCACCTAAAAAGTTGACGTTCCACAAACGAGACAGGATAACATAAATTTTAAATAGTGTTGATGAGTTTTTCTGAATTTTGTCATGTTTCAAGTGAGAGACATACAGCTCATCAGTTAAATAAACATATTCATAATTGCATCCTGTAACAAGTTACTATTTGAACCAAATAACTTTATCTTTATTATAGTACCCGATAGTTTTATCCCAAAACAATGCATCTTTGGTCAAACCGTTTTTCCCTAAATAATACGGGTAATCGTTATGAGTAGCCAAATAGAACGTCCCGGTATTCGTTCTATTCATCCTAAGACCCAGTACATTCGTCTCTAACGGTACTCTATCAAAGCATTTGTGGCTCCTCGCTTGCTCTCGAGAGTCGCATTTGACAGCAATAAACTTATTCTGGTTAGTCAAAGCGGTAAACCATATCGTGTAAGCTCTCATATGGCTACATAAGCCAGCGCAGGCGATCCAGTATAACTCAGCTGGTTGGAAATCGCCTCCATTCACGAAAATATGGCTATGACCAGATGATATCCCAGTTCCGTAGCCATCCATGTTCGTGACCACTATGTCGACGAAATCAGCGTCCGTTTTATACAAACGGTGTTCAGTGCTTCTGTATCTAAAGCAAGGCCCTGAAGGGTCTAAGCCGGTGATTCTATCGAATTTCACGCCGGTTATATTGTGGTATTTCTTTGCGATCAATGCGGCAACCTGACCGCCAAGACTGATGCCTAGTAGCTCCGTGGTTTTTGGATTGAAACCTACAGCGGTAAGGTTTTTCAACATTTCAGCCAAATGATATGCGACTGCTGGCAGTATTCGGACTACCCTGAAAGTATATGTTTGGTATTAAAAAGGGCTATTGTCTTGACATGAGATATCTCTGGTTTAGCAGGTGTAAAAATATATTCATGCATGATAGGTAGATGTAGAAGATATGGTTTCCTACACTCATGTGTATACTTGTGAATGTTGGTTATGGTAATAGATTGAGAGCCCTTACTCGTTTTAGCTCCATATTGATAATGACAACGAATATACTTTTCAAATATCCATTGAGTAGAGTGATAAAAAATGACTAAATAAAATAAGTTGGACAAGGAGTTGTACTTAGTCATGTGACAGTGTATTCGTACAAAACGGCGATAGGCCTGCCCCCTGTCACGTGAGTACACTGTCCATGCAAAACGTGGGTAATCTGAACACCAGGTGACAAAGTCACGTGATGTTCAGAAGTATTAGTACCTCTGCCAACCCCTTCGGGGATATTCGGCGTAAATGTTTATGCTTATGCTTATACTTATAAATAAAATAAACATTTCGCTTTCTTCCGGTTGGTGTACATAAGAGGCTACTAACGGTATTGAGGCTTTTAAAGAAACATTGGGCGATGCGGTTGGAGACCCATCACCAACAACCTTTATTTTACTATTTTTTCCCCACTCAGCTTTCAAAAAGTGGCTGAGGAGTTTCTAATTCCTTAGCTCTGGCTACCCCTTCTAGGGATTTATAGCCGTGAGTATATGCATGTATGTATGTACTTAAGGTTTGTGCACCGTTTTATGTAAATGGTTCTAAACCTTAAGTGGCCCAGGAGACTCGCACTTTTTTTTTTAAATAAGATTATATACTTGCCTAGGATAATATCCAATTTGAAAATAGTGCGCTTGAACAGCGAGCACATTGTAGCCTAATTTTCTATAAGCATTCCCCATGATCTTCGATATAAAATTTTGGCCAGAATCCAAGAACCCGCATGCGAAGATTAGAGTTCTCTTGCTGAAGTCAAGGTCAGGGTCTCTCATCATCTTCTTAACCTCATGATAATTGTAAAAGTTTCCGTTGTTTATGATATTCGAAGCTCTTCCGAAGACTATGAAACCGAGGTATTTTAGGCTGCTTTTTCTTACGTATGCTGGCTTATCTACACCTGGGCCTGGAAAAATATGAAGTTATTGAGGTAACGCATAAAAAATCAAAGAACAAAGGCTGCATAAAAGAAAAAATTACATGTTCTGCGAGTCAATTGATGAAGGTTTAGTCATACTTTTTTTTTGTTTTGAATTATTTAACTAGATGAATCTGCGAAAATTAAGACACTATATTTAAGTTCTTCGTGAATTTATCACCTAAAACCATTGCCAGCAAACTTTAAATTTATTAAAACTGGATCTCTTAGTAATCCTGAATACACCTGTCACTTCCACCCAAAAGTATTTAGTTTTTTTTAGATGAAACAAGGAAGTAAAACGATGGTTGCCGTGCCTATTTATCCAAATCTATTAAAAGCAAATCTGACACACTGCACAGTGATTCGCGTAGAACAAGCTAGATGGACAAAATTATTTTTCGACTCGAATGGCTCTATATGTGCTTAATCATACGTATTCTGTACTTTTTTTTACATTTCATGACTTAAGGTAAATGGGAGGGGGGTAGTGTAAATAAAAATTCAAAAAATGAAAAAAAAAATATATATTGAATGCAAAAATCATGATTTCTTCCACATTAAACATTTTTCTAAACTTAAAACTAATATGAAAAACAAATGTTTACAAGTCAGTTACTCAAAAAATAATATTCTATCGCCCGATTTCTGAATTGAGTATTCAAGATGAGAACGACTTAAGTATCGTTTTGTCTCATTCAGTTGTTAAGATTTCAATGCGACAGAAAGATACTTAAGTTGTTGTCAGCTGGAATACTCAATTCAGAAATCGGTCGTATATATGTTACAATCATTCCCTATCACTATCATCATCTGAAGAATCCGCCTCATGATCTTCTAATTTCTGTTTGTAGGTACTGTGGCCGGAACTACCGTCACAGCCCCACTTACTTATTAAAGTGAATGAAGAATTTTGTGGAAGCACACTTCTTATAACTTCTTCCTGTGTTTTTACTAATCTCTCAGCAGTTTTGTCTAAAATCGATTGTAGCTTAATTTCTGCGCGTGTTTCCGTTACAGAAATGTGCTCCGAAGGGGGATAACAGGATAAAAAACACTTACGTATACTATAGTATGATGGTAACACTTTATGTCCCGCCTTCATTTCCCACTTCCTCGTAGCTTTGTACGTGTGACTTGTACACTTAGCGTCCATATAATAGGCACACGTTCCAATATTGGTGTGAAGTCTTCCATTAGGGCAGGATACATTTTGCTCAAAACTTGTACCATCACTCGCTCGTTTTATAGCTTGGGCAACGTTCCGCTTGCCTTCCGATCTACTAGCTACTTCTGCAGCAATTGCCAACTCTTTTGCACTCCATTCAGAAACGATGCCGTCCACACGTCGTTTTTTTGTTTTATATGATGACTCCTCAAAGCTCTTTTGAGGTCTTCCCGGTCGCTGAGCACCCTCAGTAGAAGTGGTGGCAACTGGAGGGTTAACAGACACCTTGAAATGAAAGTCTGTGCCTTCCAGCCATGTTTTATTCATAGAGAGAAACCTTTCCCTAATGCGACTAGCACTATTCCATTTCTGGGCTATTTTCGTGCTACTAGCAGCGATGCTCTTGGTGATTTCACGCAAGGATACTTCGGTTATATTTGAGAGATCAAATTTAACCGAAAGAAAATCGAAAATGCGTGAATTTCTGTTTTCTTTATCGTGTTTGATCCACTCTTCGAAAAATTCGATTTTCGAAACACTAAGCACTTGCTCTGTAAAAAAAATAAAAAAAATGTTAGAGCAAAAAAGGAGCATGGAAAGTGATGTTTAATATTAAGTTTAGGCTTAGATCTACGACATATATAAAATCTAACCCGGAGACATGTGGAGACAAAAAGTTGCAGTCTATAAAACATTTAAAAAATATATATTTTTTTGTGTTTTTCCCACTATCCTTTAGACCGTAAAATTTTATTGGATTTAGTTACCTAGGAGTAAGATTTCTATAAAAATATAATGTTCTTACCTGTACTAATAGGATCCATAGCACAAAACACTGATTCGTTTACTGCACAAGTCATGAGGTGTTGTCGAATGTGTGGCAAAATTGCAACTGAGACGATTACAAATTAGTAATAATCGTCATTACTTACCCTTTAACACCTCATTAGCAAGCCATAACGGGACTTTGCACAATCAATTCTTGGAAATGAGATAATAGGGTTGTTCTTGACAACATAAAACGATCAATTCCAGGAAATTGGACAATGACTTTTGTCCACCTAGCTTGTTCTACGCGAATCACTGTGCACTGCCTTAGGTATCAACACACTGTTTAAACTACTATACTAGAATCTTTTAATTTGGTACAGCGTTTCTTTTCATAATGAAACATAACATAAACTCTCGCCATTAGTTCTCATTGGGGTAGGCAGAGACTATCGATCGCCACTTCGTACAATCCTGGCAAACTTCACTATTCACTTCGTTCACATCTATCAATCTTTTCATACATGCTCTTTCATTTCTTCATACTTCGGACACCTTCCTTTTTGAGCACATTCCCTATTTGGTCCAAATGAGTCCTCATAATTCTTCCTCTACTAACATTACCTTTCACCTTGGCTTTATAGATCTCTTTCGCAAATTTACTATCATCCATCCTCTCTATGTGCCCAAACCATATCTCAACCTTCTTTTTTCTATCTTTTTCTTGAACTGCTGTACTAGAAACTTGAAATTAGATACAGGGGTTCCTTTAATAATGTTAGTGAGCACTAAAAATAATATACTTACAATCTGACACGAATCCCACCGGGTACCCTTCCAAATGTTTGTCCTTTATTACCGCAGACACTTTGGCACTAAAATATATTAACATAATCCATGGCAAAGGCCACCTCATGATTACGTTGTGACCGATGGAATATGAATAATTTTGTTTTGCTTCTATTTGTATTATATAGCTATAAAGTCATTTTTTGTTGTGTCTTGATTGGATAGAATACAGGGTGGTTGAACTAAATTGAAATATCAAAGATATAGTTTCAAAGGCATTGGACAATGGCGAAGCTTGTCTCAGTGTATTTTTAGACCTAGCCAAGGCCTTTGATACTATATCTAGATATATGTTATTAAGAAAATTAGAGTATTATGGGATCAGGGGTGAGGCACTTGACTGGTTTAAATCATATCTTTCTAATAGAAAACAATGTCTTAAAATTTCAGAATAACATAATATAACAAGGAAGCGTTTTAGGACCAACTTTATTTATTATATATGTAAATTACATTTTGACTAATCTAGGAAATAACAAAGGTATATGTTATGCTGATGATGCGGTAATTATAATCAAAGATAAAGCATGGAAAACGGTTTTCCAAAGTGCCGAATTAAGTAAACTAGGACAGTGGTTGATTAACAATCTATTAACGCTCAATGTTAATAAATATGTCGCATTTTATAAAACCAAACCGTAAGCTCCCAAACAAACTCCTATTATTAAGATTCATCATTGCAGTGAAAACACTGAATTTTTCAATAACTGTGACTGTCCTGGTATAGAAAGAACTACCAATATAAAGTATTTCGGTATTGAAATTTAAATGTTAATATATTATATATTTTTGTTTACATTGCCTATGTTAAGTAACATGTTAAGATACAACTGAAAGATTGAATAAAAATTCATCAACACGCTAGTGATTATACTATACTACTGAATACTGAAGTAAATTTTCTCATAATATTTTAATGCAAATTATTTATTCAAAGAGCGTTCCATTTTTATAACAGCTAGTTCATTAAAAAGGAATGTGAACATAATATATAATGTATACTATGTTTTATTATATATTGAGAAAATCACCTAACGTAGTAAAAATTATAAGCAAGTCCTGTGCAAAAATCACATTATCAGAAATCACTGTATAATGTCTCCCCACTTCATATATAGGAGTTATATTTGGAAACACCCTCAGTATGGTTAACATTGAACCACTAATAACAATGAATATAAAGTCTGCATAATATCTCTGTAATTCAGAAGCATCTCATCTTTGGACCTTAAACAATATGAATTTAATCACATTAAGTTATTTGCTGCTTCTGTATATAAGTGAATCTTTGGCCGTTTTAACGGACGGGAGAAATACAACTGGATATGCCGAAGGAATGATAAGCGATTGTAAGTAACATTATATTCCTTACATATATACATACATTTACTCACGCCATCAGTTCCCATTGAAGTAGGCAGAGACTATCGATCGCTACGTAGTACGATCCTTGCAATACTCTCTAGATTCATTTACATATTTTTTCGGGTGATTTTAACATAGTCTATCTGACATTTTATAATTATTTAAGTTCTAGATGCTTTTCTCACGGCTAGATAGTTGCTCGCTTATTTGTTTTGTATGTTCTCCTGTAACCTTCTTTATAATAACTGACTTAAATGATGAAGATAGTGTATTGCCAGATTCTTTAGATAAAAGCGAGGTTCATAAGGAATAATATTACTGAGAAATTTCTTGAGCGGAAATGGAAACTGTTGAACTTAAAAGAAACTTAATTGCTCACACTTTCTTAATGAAAAAGCACTTATGGAAAATATCAGGCAGTTCTGGAAAGAAAGTCAAGTGCTTGTCGGTTCAGGAGTGTTAAATTATTTTTTCCATTCTAATATATCAAGTACTCTTTTAGAAACGCTGTCTTAATTTTGTCTTTTAATTACATACATACATATTCTCACGCCGTTAGTTCCCATAGGGGTAGGCAGACACTATCGATCGCCACTTTGTACGATCCTGGCAAACCTCTCTGGCTTCGTTTACATCCATCAATCTTTTCATACATGCTCTTTTATTCCTCATACTGCGGACACCTGCCTTTTTGAGCACATTTCCTATTTGATCCAAATGTGTCCTCCGAGGTCGTCCTCTACTAACATTACCTTCCACATTATACCTTTTAATTAAAAAACATAATAATTAATACAAAATGTAATTGGAATATAGTACCTACGTAATATACCTATTAGATTGTGCAGCCAAGATAGATGTATTGGAATTAAACCTTTCTGTAATAGATCAGCAAAATCAGTTGGCTGATTTAAATTAAGACTTCAAATTCATACCACATATTGTTATTGTTCAAGGTCCCGGATCATCTAAACCTGCATTTATTACAAAGAAAAGCCTGCGATTTCTTGGGCTCGTAGTGGTTGGAAGAAAAACCAGTTTAATATCCGCTGGACAATATTATAACTACTATGAAGCTAGAAAAATACCAAAAGACCCTGATATAGATTTCAGGAAGAAAACGATGATATTTTGCTCGGGATACGGGGACTATTCTTCAAATTTTGTGTCGAGAATAATGGGGAACGCTTATAAGAAACTGGGTTATAATGTGATTGTTATAGAAGCATTCTATTTCTTAGTTTCTCATTATCCACGGTGAGTCAATTTACTAAAGTTCTGATTCTGCTTGTCAGCCTCATTTACATCAATTGAATTACTTATTAATTTACCCACATGAGGTTCTCATGAACAAAAACATTCAAATTATGTGATAGTTAAGCGTTCTCATCATTTGCATTCTATCTGAAAAAATAGAAAAGTGGCCTTCCGATTTGTAAAAAATTCTGAGGTAAAGAACGCAAACACTACTTAAAAGTGTAAAAGTAACAAAGGATAGAAGAATTTCGCGCTGGCAGCCATTGACACGGTAGCTCAATCGGCAGAGCAACGGGGGCGTATACCCGAGGTCGCGGGTTCGATTCCCGCCTGTGTCGAAATCTTTCTTTCCTTTATTTATTCTTGATTTATTAGTAATAATCCCCACATGAGGTTTTCATGCACAAAAACATTCAAATTATTCATTTTGTCCAGTAGTAGTAGTAGTACCTTATTTCTTGTGGGTATCCGAATCTATGTTACCATGATGCCTTTCTATCACTTCCTAACTATTTTCACCAACATAATTATTTTCTTCAGTGTTATCATAGACATTTAATATTTGGCAGAGCATCTCGAATTCTTCGTCCAATCGGCCTGCACTATGCTGAAATGCTGACCAATCTTACAGCAGCAGGAATGGACCCCAAAAAGATAGAGCTTTCTGGAATCAGCATAGGAGCACACACAGCTAGTTTTATAGCTAAACATTTTTACAAGATAACAGGAACTAAGCTTGCAAGAGTTACAGGCCTTGATCCATCTGGTCCTTGCTTTAGAGCTAGGGGTCCTGAAGACAGAATTGACAAATCTGACGCTGACTTTGTAGATCTGATAATAACAAATATGGACGGTTACGGAATGGGACCTCCTGTAGGACATTCGAACTTCTACATCAATGGAGGCGAATACCAACCTCATGATGTACTTGCAGTCCCTTGTGCACATTTCTGTAGTCATATGAAATCTTATATAATATGGTACGTTGCTATACAAAATCCGAAGTCATTTATAGGAGTAAAATGTGATTCGGTAGATGATGCTCGATCCCGCCAATGCTATGATAGAATACCTCTAGAAAGTAATTTAGTGGGGCCTCTAACGAACAAAAGTAACACAGGAGTATTTTTCGTACCAACAACACATTATTATCCATATTATTTGGGTGAAAAAGGATTAAAAAAGGAAGCATTGTTGGAAGTTACCCCGCCATTGAATGAAGATAAAGTTATGTGGTTATGATTAATACTATTGGTATTGAAATTCGTTTCTGTTTTATCCTACCATGTGGCAAATCCTAATTCGAAGATGTATATAGTGTGTAGACTAGACTTTTTTATGCTAGAAAAGCAAATTTATATACTTACCTGCCCTTTATATAAATGCACTAGATTAATCAGACAGCAGTTCAGATTCTTAACTTATATTTCATTGATATATGGTCAATAATAAAATAGAATAAATATTAAAATTGTGATTTTTGTTTGACCCATTATTGTTTATTCACACATTAACAAAAACACTCTAGCCCAGCGTGCTAATATGAGTACAAAATATTTTGTCGCTTCAGACCGGAGCATAGTTACGTATAGCAAGAGTAGAAACCTAACGGGCTATTTTTATCACAAAATATTTCTACCCTAAGTTCGGATATTTCTTTTTTACTGTGGCAATCTGAAAAATAATAAAAATACATAACAAAAAACATATCTGGGACTCAGGAGGCTAGAGCTTCACGAAATAATATGTTAACATATTAGGAATGAAGTTTTAGTTCTTTTTACTTATTAATTACTGGTTCTAATGAACTAACTACCCTAACACATGAAGCCTAAATTTGTTAAAGGCTTTCTATCCTTAATTCACACCCTGTGTGTAAATTCCAATGCAAACGGTTTCCAATTGGGTAAAATTAAATTAACATAGTAACATCCGTTCGTTAATACCAATAGGAGTAACCATTCCTCTAAAAAGTGTGCTGCAATTATCGATAATTTTTAAGGTGTATATGATGATAATAGGGCAGTATGTACATCAAGTGCCATTCGGGTAATACTCAGATTATAGAATATTAGAACCAGCACTTCCTTCAGGTTTCCTCACGATGTTTCTACCATCTTGTCCCCTATCAACTTCCAAATGTGGCTGAAGAATTCCCAGCTCTGAAGCTCTAGCTACCTCATTTTGGTATTTATGGTCGTGAGTATATGTATGTAGGTTAAGTTTTTATTCGGTGGAAATCTAATATACTCGATTCCCAACGTGATATGAAGATGGCCATTGAAGTTTGTTGAAGCGTTAAGCACTTTATTAAGTTTGTGACACGTGATCGGTAATAATAGTTATTTTACATTTTAAAGATAGGTGCATACATACATAAAAACATATACATACATACATACATATACTCACGCCATTAGTTCCCATTGGGGTAGGCAGAGACTATTGATCGCCACTTCGTACGATCCTGACAAACCTCTCTAGCTTCGTTTACATCCATCAATCTTTTCATACATGCTCTTTTATTCTTCATACTTCGGACGCCAGCCTTTTTGAGCACACTCTCAATTTGGTCCAAGTGTGTTCTCCGCGGTCGTCCTCTACTAACATTACCATCCACACTAGCTCTATAGATCCCTTTTACCAATTTTCTATCATCCATCCTCTCTATGTGCCCAAACCATCTCAACATTCCTTTTTCTATCTTTCTTACAATATCATCTTTCACATCACACTTTTCACGAATAACACTATTTCTCACTCGGTCACATAATCAAATAATACAAACATATACTTATGGCTATAGACCCCTAAAAGAGGTAGCAAGATCTTCAGAATCAGAAAATACTTCATCCGCTTGGGAAATTAAGTAAGGAAAAGATAGCCTACATAGTCTAGGACTCCGTTATTTTATATGTTTGGACTGAGCATCAAATACAGTGCGTGCGTGTAATAATTAAGCAATTAGCCGACATGGCGGCTAATTTAAAAGCAGCTGGTATTTCTCCTAAAAAATACCAATCAATTAGCCCAAGAGCCCATACATGCAACAACACACCCAATAAGTTAAATTTTGCTCATTTCAATCAATTGACGTGGCTCAATTGGCAGAGCGTCGGGGCGCATACCCGAGGTCGCGGGTTCGAATCCCGCCTGTGTCGAAATTTTTCTTTCCTTTATTTATTCTTTATTTATTAGTAATAATCCCCACATGAGGTTTTCATGAACAAAAAGATTTAAATTTCTATAAGATGTCAAGAACTTCATTTTTGAGGCTGCTGTACTTGATCTGACTTGACTTAGACAGACAGACATTATTTTGATCATTGTAGAGCTATTTAAGAAGAAAAAAACTTTAAAATGCTTTAAAGTATGATTTGCAAAAAGAAGTTTTCTGTTCTATCATATTGGAATGAATAAAAATCTTTGTCACCTGGTGTTCAGAGTACCCACGTTTTACTTGGACAGTGTACTAACTTGATAGGGGGCAGGCCTATCGCCGTGCTGTACGAATACACTGTCAAACTGTCAAATGACAAAGTAGAACTCAGCCATGTGGGTTTCCTCACCATGTTTTCCCTCAGAACGCTAGTTGTCTGCACGATAAGCAGTGTTGTATCCACTGAGCTATCACGTTTATAATACGAAGCATACTTATTTGTGAGACTTGAACAGTCCTAAGAGCAGATTAAATGATTAATCCTTGTTGTATACATACAAACATACATATACTCACGGCTGTAAATCCCTAGAAGGGGTAGCCAGAGCTAAGGAATTAGAAACTCCTCAGCCACTTTTGGAAAGCTGAGAGGGGTAAAGATGGTAATTTATTAAGCCGAGACTACACAGCAAAACTAAACTTGTTGTATATTTGTGCAAAACTACTCATCATATGACCTCAAAATATTAAAAAAGAAACATTCCATATTTTATGAGTTATGGAAATACCGATAAAATTTCCCCATTCTTTGACGAAAGAAGCGTTAACATTCCTGGAGAGAAATATCCCGATATAAGGGTAGCGAGGGGAGGATAAAATACAGGGGGATTACTCTTAGATTACGTTGCCATAGCTACAAGCCTGTGTATCGTTGTTTATGGTTCATCAAGCAGCAACAGTATTGTGTTCAGCAATCGTGTATTTATAACATAAGACATATACTCACGGCTTTAAATTCTTAAAGGGGTAGCCAGAGCTTTAGAGTTAGAAACTCCTCAGCAACATTTGGAAATTGATAGAGGAGAAGATGGTAGAAATAAAGTATCGTTGGCGATGGGTCTCCAACCGCATCGCTCAAAAATCATTTAAAAACCCCATATTCAATATTCTATCGTATAATGAAAAAGCCTCTTCATAGAACATTCAATTATTAGCGGAATGAATGGATTTTAGTTCAATTAATAATGTATCGAGTCCGGCCCACATCTAATCAACTGGACAAGGACTATTCTATTAGTTACTAATTGGGTTATTGAATTGGGAACAACTTCGTTAACTTTTATGTAGTATTTTTTTCTACTACATGTTTTTTGTATACGGACATATTATACATAGATAATGCTAGCCCCAAAGTAAGTAAGACTTGTATTATGGGATACATCTGCGGTAAGAAACGGGCTAGTGCTATTTCAAGCCGACATCATACAGCAAACTTGACTATTTGAACGATTGGTTTTCTTTCCAGATGACCTTTAGATTGGTGCAGAGGTCATTAAATGTATATACCAAATGAGCGAAATATGGAAATCAATGGACATAGTCATTTTATTTTGATTACAATTTATTGATTTTATAAGAATTTTATTTCAGTTAATATTATTACGTACTCGTGCTAAAACTGCGTCATGGATAAGCGTGTAAATGAAGGTGGCTTATAACCTAGATTAATGACCGAACTGACGGTCGCAAAATTCAGACTGTTCAGAACTGTAGACAAGACTGGTAGAAATTAAGCATTTTTGGTGATGGGTGTTAAACTACATTGCCCAAAAACCACTTATAAAGCCCCATACCCTTAGTCACCTCTTACGACACCCGTGGGTAGAAAGGGGTAGCGACATTCTAAGCCGGCACTACACGGCAAACGTCTTAAAATCTAATAAATGACATGTTTCGCGAGTGAGAGGTCACGATATTCCGATGCGGTCTTTTCTTTTCTGCGGATTGAGATCTATTTCTACTTACTATTTTTTAATATATTTGAGCTATTATACTTGTTGGCACGATGTAGGTTAATTTTGAATATGTAATAAAGAGTACAACCATAAAGTTCCAACAAGCCAAAAAATATATGAAGTCTTTTTATAATGTTAAACGTAAATTATCATCTGTAAACTAACTTTGTAAATAAAATTTTATTCTTTGTTTTTGTTCAAAACTCAGTCAACGAAAATGGTTGACCTTAAGTTAAACATAAATTTAGCTCCATATGCGCAATGTTTTAAACGGAATAAGTTTGTTAATAAAAAACATTATATAAGCACCTTGGGTGCTATTTTCCAGATAAACTCTGTCTCATCTAGCTTCGGAGTTTCCAATAGTACTTGAACCGAAAAATATTATGCATACACACAACACATATACTCACGGCCATAAATCCCAAAAAGAGATAGACAGATCGAGCTAAAAACTCCTCAGCCACATTTGGAAGGTGATAGGGGACAAGATGGTAGAAATAAAGTATCGTTGGTGATGGGTCTCTAACAGCATCGCCCAAAATCACTTTAAAAGGCCCCACTCCCTTATTCACCTCTTACGACAACCGTAGGTTGTGATATTCTAAGCTGGTATAACACGGAAAAATATTATTCTAGGCTTATTATCAAGGTTAAACATATTATCGATAACCAAACGCAGCCACGTGATTTATTTATCCATTTTCCACATATTATCTCAATTTTTTTTTCAAGAAATTATAATGTCTCAAAATTTTAACAAAACCTTCCATTGCAAGATAATAAAATTTTAAAATATATGTTCCCAAACACGGTCATATATAAGTTAGTCTCAACCAATACACTTTACCCAAGAAAACATAAATAATTTGATCGTAACTTAAATTCCGTACCAAGAAATGCAAATAAACAGTCTAATCTAGATGTATTCCTAGACATAACTGAAGGGAACGCTCTGAAATTTTATTCATGCAAGTTACATATGTCTCGAAATCAAGGTTAAACATATTATCGATAACCAAACGCAGCCACGTGATTTATTTATCAATTTTCCACATATTATCTCAATTTTTTTTCAAGAAATTATAATGTCTCAAAATTTTAACAAAACCTTCCATTGCATGATAATAAAATGAAAAAAGGATATTCTTAAACACGGCCATATAAGTTAGTCTCAATCAATACACTTTACCTAAGAAAATGCAAATAAAGCCCAACAGTCTAATCTAGATGTATTCCTAGACATAACTGAAGGGAACGCTCTGAAATTTATTCATACAAGTTAGCATAGGGCTGCCATTGCACACCTTTGTTGGTAACAATGCGTTTGACTTATTTGCATTCTCCCCACGTCTGGAGCGCCGTATGATAAATCGTGTATTCGCACGACCCTCCCTTCCTATTAATTGATGTTAAGCGGCCTGCATAATGGTGCAAGTAGAAATCGAAATCTGTGCTATATATAGAACTAATACTAAAATATAAAATGAGTGTAAGCAAAACGTGTTTCGTTTACTCTGCACATCATGTGGCAAAAAGATCACGTGATACAGAAGTATTAGTACCTCTAGCACCCTTTCGGATGACATGAACATTTGAGATTGAGAAAAGAAGTTGAGTGGATTATACATACATACATATACTCACGGCTATAAATCCCTTAACGGGGTAGCCAGAGCTTTGGAATGAGAAATCCCTCAGCCACTTTTGGAAGTTGATTGGGGAAAAGATGGTAATAATAAAGTTTTTGGTGACGGGTCTCCAACCACATCGCCCAAAAATCACTTAAAAAGCCCCTATACCCTTAGTCGCCTCTTACGATCACCCACGGGTAGAAATTGGGTAGTGGTATTCTAAGCCGACACTACACGGCATCTAAGCCGACACTACACGGCATCGAAGCCGACACTACACGGTTGAGTGGATCAATAATGTTAATTATAAAGAATGGTTAATGACGGGTCTCGAACCTTATCGCCCTTAAATCACTTAACAAGCCTTCAAACCCTAAGTAGCTTCTTACGACACTAGCGGGAATAAAGTAGTTAGTACTATCCTAAACCGACTATATAGCAGAATCATTGATTCTAAAGCCTAACTTACTTTATAGTATTACCAGTATGTATTCGTGAATTCCCAAATAGAAGGGTTAATAATATTTTATTCATGTGTTTGAATACGAGTTACTCGCAGTCGAGGTGTTAACACTGCTGGGTGTCCCAGAAGGAAATACTCAGAGGAATTCAGATTATATGGATAATATGATTTCCGCTTCGTTATTTCGAAGTCAACCACAAAGGGCTTTTTCTAAAGCTGTATTTTTTTTAATTTTTTTATTTAGTAACTATTATATGATTTGCTGTGTAGTGGCGGCAAAGAATAACACTACCCCATTTCTTCCGGTGGGTGTACGTGAGAGGCGACTAACGGATTTGGAGCTTTTAAGGGATTTTTGGGCGATGTGGTTGGAGACCCATCACCGAAAACCTTTATTTTACCATCTTTTCCCCACTAAAATTTCCAAACGTGGCTAAGGAATTTCCAATTTCTTAGCTCTGGCTACCCTTCTAGGGATTTATAGCCGTGAGCATATGTATGTATGTATATGATTAGAAACACAATGCAACTTTCATAAATTAGTTACTTCTTTACACCGCTTATCGTGCACACGATGAGGCTTCGAATCCCGGGTCGGGCCTACACCAATTTATCTTTTAGAAAGTCACGTGTGGTTAATTATCATGGTATTAACGGCGAGGAAAAACATGGTGAGGAAACCCACGCTGAGTTGTACTTAGTCATGTGACGCGAATTCGTACAAAAAGGCGAAGGCGAAGCAAAACAAAACGTGGGTAATCTGAACACCAGGTGACAATGTCACCTGATGTTCAGAAGTATTAGTACCTCTGCCAATCTCTTCGGGGATATACGGCGTGAGCGTTTGAGTTTTAGTTGAGTTAATTATTTGGCTTGATAACGCTTTATTAGTTGAGTACTTTGACTATGAACACTATAGACAGAGTCATAATGCAACGGGAGAGTACCTCTTTTAGATAGCAATATTTTTCCCTGTAATGTTGCGATCACTAGAAAACAATTACCCCAAAATAGTATAATCACCATTCTAAAAGCTACTTTTTAATTTATAATTGATTACGTCAATTTTTTGTTACGTCGTTTTATTTATTGTAAAGGTTTACTGTTTAATATATTATTTCCTGCAATCATATAATATACATACTTGCTCCTAGTATTATACAATCTTTTTTGTTTAATTTTACCATTTATACTGATGTTTAATACAACGTGAAATCTAAAGCATTTTACTAACTATCAGGGATGAATCTTCCCATGATTACGAATAAATTTTTGTACGGGACTAACTTTGTTACTGGACAAAAAAAAACAGCTGTTCCATAAGTGCAAGTTATGTAAATATCATACGGGTCATCATGGGTATAGTGGGGTCTATGTTTGTATTTTGAAAAATAAAAGACAGCACTATTTTGTACATGAGTTTTATTGCATTATTTACTTTTGACCTTTAAACAAAATCAGTTTCGTGTGAAAATTTCGAATTCATTCGTCTATTTCAGTCACATTTTTCAAAAGATGATGTATTCGTACATCTAAGTATTTTATATTTGGTTGATTGCATCTTCCAGTGGCCGCAATCCATTTTTCTCGTAGATTCGGGTCTTTAGGAAAACTGTAATGAATACGAAGAAATTAAATAAATATAACAAATTATTACTTACTAATTCCGTAGATAACAATTGGAAATCATTCAGCGTCGCTATAGCGCGACGAAATTCATAATATACTCACTCATTAACATCAGTTTACTAAATTGAAAATTTTACCCTAACGACAGGGTAGGATGAAAAACGTGAATTATGGGAACACTGAGATACTGCATATTTTTAGGTTATGCTATTAAAAAATTGCTCAAAATAACTAAAGAAAATGCTAGTAATCTAGTTCAACGTAATTAACATTTGAATCACTTTTTTTCTGATCGCGCAATGTATTTATTATGTATTTATCTGTAGAAAAACATTAAAAAACTCACTCACTTCAGAAAGTCAATCCTTCGATGTGTTTTTCGCTGCGGCTTCCGCAGCCAAGCACGCTACACCCAACCATACCTCACTAAATAATAAGTTTGACTAATGGAGTCTCTTTTATCACAATAACAATATACAAATGAATAAAATCTTTCTCAAAATCAAAAGAAAACCAAAATCGCTCACAAGTCGACGCTTTGTTTGTCAAGCTTTAAAAGCGTGACATCAACAAAACGGGTTACGCGATAGAGATGACAATAAAGATTTTGTGTCTCTTTTTAACATATAAGAACTTAAATAAGGGCTTCTCTTTTTAAAATGGATGACGTAACATCGCTCTATCTATAGTGTTCATAATCAAAGGTTGAGTAGCACATATTACATGCATCAGAATATGTCATACCGCGAGCGAGACGGCACGATTTTATCTTCAGCAATCAATAATTGGGCTTCAATAATCAAAAATTAGGCTGTCGGTATAGCCTTGTAAATTATTATTTCCTAAAAAAACCCTTGACCTGTTTTGTTAGAAAAGCTATTGTTGAGGACGCAATATTGTATTAATTAACCTTCCTTCGATTGAATTGTATAATCTATTTAAACGGAAACTGAATTTTCGACAAATTCGATTATTGTACCTGACGTGGAGGGTGAATTTCCTTAAATTTCTAGCTGTGTACACATAGTTTAATTATTGCAATAACGATCATAGCAGTGATATTATATGGTAATATTAATGGAATGTTCTTTCCTAAATGCCCTAATCCATTAACAACTAAGTTTGCTATGAGTATTTCCACATCAAAGTGTAACACATGATGCTACTTTCTTTGTATTTGTATATAATTAAGGTTTTATGTATTATAAATTATATGTATATATATATACATAATTATATTATTAAGTCGTATCGCTTATTTTCGGGACACCAATATCCAAGCAATTTAATATCAGAGTCTTAAACAGAATGTAATGAGAGAAAAGTTTCTCAAAGCGCCGCCGTCTAGTACCTGATTGATGCAAGACAATAATTCTGACAGGCGAGGCATTATGAACGCGTCCTTACCCTATATCAGAGTCAAATGAGACGTTCGAAGCAATTATACAAGTTCTACAGTCAAAGAGTTTTAGGGTTAAGGGTTGTAATTGTCAGCTTAACTTCCTTGAAATATTCCCGTTTAATTTTTAATTAATTTGGTATAAGACGTATGCATGAAGTCGTCTTAGTCGGCTTGTTGAGTTGTGTCAATTGATATTTGATGTGCTTTTTGATAGTGCTTCCCTACATATTAGAAGGCAGTTCGAGAGATTACAACTTTAATGACTAAGTGAGAACAACACCGCTTTTCATAAAGGCTGTAGGATGAAGTTATAGTGTGGTTATTTTAAATACAATACAAAACTATAAATAATCACTAAAACCAAGAATCAATAGTTCATGTGTTTGATTACAGTATTATTAATTAAAAAGGAAAGTCCTCAGCGTGGATCGAACCCGCAACCTCCTATCCAGACGACTGGACCACGGAGGAAATAATAATAGTATTGTTCAAAAAATATTATATTTCACTTCTCATACTTACTAATAAAGTTCATACAAACAAATTATACCAAACTAGTTAAGTTAAAATCCGCCAATTTTCACGGTTACGTGACAGCAAGCCGTTTCACAATATTTATTTGACATTTTGTTAATTACTGTACTTCGTCTACCAATGATACTATCAATAGGATAACACCCTCGTTGCAATCCTTTAGAGGGTGGTCTGTGGTGCGATGCAGCCCTCACCTATTAATTATCTGCGCCATAATTTATGAAGCAATTTAATGACCATTGAATTAATGACCATTAAATAAACTAGTCTTTCTGAATTGTCGACCAAACCTGTATATAGCTGGTTGAGTATTGGTTGTTTTCTAATTTTGTTGCAAGAGACATTCAGTATGTCAAGCGGTTGGTATTATTATTTCTTGAAATCATATCTTTTTATTTTAACTTTATTAGCCTGACTCAAGAAATAACCCTTATATATATACGAAAGTTTTAGTTTCGGGTTGTAAATCCTAAGATTCCTCCTCCAAACGTACAAACGTGCAAATACCTCTTCAAAATACGCTGTGTAGTGTCAGGTCAGAATAGGACTAATCCATTTCTTCTTGCGGTAGTGGTCACTGACGACTTTGGGTATTGGGGCTTTTTAAGTGACTTTTGGATGATACGGTTTAAAAACCTACCAACAACAACCTTTATTTGCAATCATTTCTCCATAAAGCTTAAAAAAAAGTTGAAGATTTTCTGATTTACAAACTCTGGTTAGCTCTTTTTTGGGATTTATAGTCGTGCGTGAGCATTCATACTAATATTATAAATTGAAAAGTGAGTTTGTTTGTTTGTGCCGCTTTCACGCCGTAACTACTGAACAGATTGCTTTGAAATTTTGCAGACGTATAGTTAGAAGCCTTGATTAAATAAAAGGGTACTTCTTCCCGGAAATAAATGATGATCCCGGGGGAAATTCAAAATAATGTTTGCATGCTGGGTGGATTGGAGATGGCGCTGTGTGTCGTTTAAAACAAAGTAATATATTGCAAACTAATATTAACATGTATGTAACGATAGAGATAGTAATTCTTCATCCACTTTTGGAGTAATAGAGTGGGGAAAAGGTAGTTAAATAAAGGTTGTTAGTGATGGGTCACCAACGGCATCGCCCCACAATCACTTAAAAAGCCTCACCTTTACATCCTTAACAACGCCCGCGGGGATATAAAACAGAAGTTGAGATAGTGTTTCGGTATTTTGGATGTAAACCGGATGCAAAAAATTAAGTCTACGCGGTTGAAGTCGCGGGCATAAAGCTAGTATATACCTAAAACTACCGAATTGGACCACCCCATACACTATAAGTATGTTCTCGTATGGTCAAAGAAATACAGAAAGAGGTAGATGTTCTTACACATAAAAAAAAACCGGCTGCATGCATGCAATAGTGTCACGTTTTGAGAGGAGAGTCAATATTAAAAAACAACTATTATTTTTTTGCGCTACGGTATCCGCCTAGTTTTAATTTCATTTCCTATATCGATATTTGACTGTTCTTATGGTACTTTTAATGAAGTCTCTCTCCCTAATCGAAATTCACTTACATTCATGATTTATGAACGTAGCTAAATTAGTTTTTCCGTTGAAAGCCTAATCGTTTGGATTTGTATTTGATATCTCATTTGAATTTGGTTTCAATTAGATTTACTTCCATTTGGTTTCACATTGTAACTACTACTGTTGTAATGAGGACTTAATGCAATTATTTTTTACATAGGTAGCTGTTCGCAAAATTTTAAACAATAATGCAATTATAAAGTGATAATATAATGCGACGTGTAAACATACTTGTCTAGATGGATGTTAGACTAATAATTTAGACTTAAAAGTCGCAAAAGCAAAATCATTAGACAAACTTTTGATAGCGCGCTCAGTGGCATAATAAAGGAATGTGTTATTTTCTAATATGATGTGTATTTGAGCTAACCACCAAATCAAATACAATGTATCTCTAGTATTTTGTTTCATATCAAATAATTTTGGATCCGAAATATCTGTTTTTAATTTAATCTTTCAGTCGGTGACGGAAAAATTTGATTGGAATGATTGGAGCTAAGCATTGGCTATGTTATGTAGTGTCGGCTTAGGGCCGGCGCTGACTGCCGGCATGGCACGGCGTGTCATGGCAAAGGATTTCGGTACTGATATACACATTTTTAATCTTACAACCATTAGTATAGAATTCATGTAACTTTATTTGGACACAACGATGCCGAGGGAGGTCGCGGTAGGACAGAACGTGCCTAAGCATGCCACGGGATGCCGCGGCGTACTGCTGCATCTCGCGAGACGCACGCGCATGACACGGGCCGCCAGTACGCGGCGCAGTCCGTTAGCCGCGCGGGGGGAGGGCAAGGGTAGGAGTGTATAATACGTTAAATACTAAATCCCAGTCAATTATTATGAACACAACTGACTTTGAACATGCGCGGAGTTATTTTCCGTGTCATGCCACGGCATGCCGCGTCATGCCACGGCATGCCGCGGAAGGCCGTGTTATCCTTCGGAATGCTGCAGCAGAACTTACCGTGCCATCCTGTGCCATGCCGGCAGTCAGCGCCGGCCCTTAGAATAACACTACCCCATTTCTACCCGTGGGTGATCGTAAGAGGCGACTTATGGTATAGGGACTTTTCAAGTAATTTTTGGGCGATGTGGTGGTTAGAGACCAGTCACCAAAAACTTTATTATTACCATCTTTTCCCCAATCAACTTCCAAAAGTGGCTGAGGAATTTCTCATTCCAAAGCTCTGGCTACCCCGTTTAGGGAAATATAGCCGTGAGTATATGTATGTATGTGCTAAGCCCCATTTGTCAGGGAATTCTTCCCAATCCATAAAAACGCTCAGGCCCAAATTTTGCACGACTGTCATCCACACTGATGATAAAGTTCTGAGCCGGAATAAAATGCCGGATCGGATTTATCACGGAGCGATAATTTACACTTCAAAATTTCCCATGTTAGTTGTGTCTAGACGGCGATTTCACTCGCATACTAGCAGCGTCATAAAAAATCGTACATCGCCGTATCGAAATGTTTCTCTAGCTAAGCATAAATACAAATTCAAAGGTACACAGCAGGGTGTACTGGCCAGTATATCTTTGCTGTTCCCACATTAGTCTACGGGAAAATTAGCGAGTACTCGACAATCACTCGCAAACTTCGTCGTAAAATTCCTTTTATTGCCGTCCGGTATAAGCAATACATTCCAAATTTCATCCATATATAAACGAATACACCGATTTTCGCATTAATGGTATCACTACAGTAGCATCAGGGCTCCATTAGAGTTATATAAATTAAAACAAGTTGCTGGTATCACTTTTTACCTAATATTTTAGCACCGGCAACACACATGTTTTTTTTTTGAGACTGAGATGAGACTTAGTCGGGGAAGTTGTTGTGTTCTGTATGATGTGCTTAATTTTACAACATATTGTCGAAGTTTAGCCATTATTGTACTAAATATAGTATTCCGCCTGTGTAAGTAATATCAAATTGAAAAGACACGCGTTTTGTGAGTGAAACGTGAAACAAAGAAGTTCTCGATATAACCTCAAAAATATTACAAACAATGACTGAAACAGCTTGTTATATACTTGATAATGGGGCCTGCACTGCAAAAGTTGGTTTCTCATCATCAGAACCAAAATTGGTACCCAATTGTATCATGAAAGCCAAGTCTGAAAGGAGGAGACCATTCATAGCGTCCCAAATCGACGAATGCCGTGACGCATCAGGTCTTTTCTACATACTCCCTTTCCAAAAAGGGTTTGTAATCAATTGGGACACCCAAAAAATAGTATGGGACTACATATTTAGTAAGGATTGCTGTCCAGTCAACTTTAATGAGACACCATTGATTGTAACAGAACCATTATTCAACTTTTCTTCCATTCAAGAAGCAATGACGGAGATTTTCTTCGAAGAATATGAATGTCAATCATTACTTAGAATAAATGCTACAGATTTAGCTGAATATCAATACAGGATAGAAAATAACAATTCTTGCACTGTTGTTGTTGACTCTGGTTACAGTTTTACATACATTGTTCCGTACATTAATGGTAAAAAGTACCGGGAAGGCATAAGGCGAATAGATGTTGGTGGCAAAGTGTTAACCAATCATTTGAAAGAGATCTTATCATATAGGCAGCTGAATGTGATGGATGAGACATATGTAATCAATCAGGTCAAAGAAGACTCATGTTATGTTTCTGAAAACTTTATGAGCGATATGGAACTAACAAGGCTTAAAGGTAAGTTATGGCTGACTAATTTGCTTTAGGCTTTAAAAGGCTGAGGATTTAACATCACAAGCCATAATGTCAAGCCATATAGAGGCTCGAGCCTTCCCATATTGGAGTTAATACTGTTCTAGTAGATATTAGCTAATAAAGATTGTTTTATGTGCCCTTGGATTAATTTATGGATTTTATTATGTTATGGTAGGGTATGTGGCCATAACTTAAAATCAACTATTTCTTTGCTACTTTTCAAGTTGAAAGAGAAAATTAGGATAATAAAGGTTTTGCTTTAAATATAACAAACTATCACCATGAATTGCAGCTGTATGTAAATGTATGCATTTTCAATCACAATAAACCACTTAAGTTCTTGGCCAAAATGCATATGGCTTGCAATTTAATTAATAAGAAGGCACTTGAATTGTTATGTAGTATACAATATCTTTATTTTTCCAGCCCCAGAGAATCCGATCGTAAAAGATTATGTACTACCTGATTACACATCTCTAAGGCGAGGATACCTCCGTGATGTAGTGAAACCTGATGAAGATATTGACCAGCAAACTTTACGACTGAACAGCGAGAGAATATCCATACCAGAACTCTTATTTCATCCTTCTGATGTTGGCATACCACAAATGGGAATCCCGGAAGCAATAATGCACTCTATCAACGCATGTCCAGAAGAACATATTGAGTCGTTACTTGAAAATATTGTTTTATATGGAGGAAATTGTCTTTTTGATGGTTTTCAAGATAGAGTGTTTAATGAAACTAGATCTCTAGCTCCTGATCATTTTGATGTCAATGTGGCAATGGCAAATAACCCTTTGACATATGCCTGGGAAGGTGGACAGGCTCTATTTAAGAACCCAGATTTTTATTCCTTTTGTATGACTAAGGAAGAATATGAAGAAGAGGGAAAAGCTTTAGCTTTTGAACGGTTTGATATATAGTGTTGTATTACTTTACGGGACTTAGCATGCCACTCAAAGTGAATACTTAATTTGCAAACCATATTGCTCATAAAATGTTTAGTGGTGTGTATAAGAAAATGGATTATTGTGGAAGTGACTCACTTCACAGTGGAGTGGGACAAATACATTTAAAATCTTTTGGTGATATTGATATATGTAAGAATAGTAAGTAACAATAATCCGGTTAGTTTATAATAATAATTAAGTTGCAGAATCAAATAAGTAAAGACACTTATATTCCAAAAGCTATCAGTATGTAAGTTCTGTTATATTTTGGCACAGCATTTCATGTATTAACTAAGTAATGAATGTGACTGTTACAGGTTTTCTGTGTAGTAGATTTAAAAAGCATATCGAAGGGTACAAACCTCCTGTTAAGTCTTTTGGTATGCAATTAGTAAATTCAAGTTCAAGTGATTGAAGTGGAAAAATAATCTATGATTCTGAACATCAGTATACAGTATGTAGCTCTTGCTAGTGTAACACTTCATGAAGTTTTTAGTATTTATTTATGGATTAAATGTGATAACTAAGCTATGTTCATAGAGAATTTAACTATATAGGGCGGAAACCAAACATAGTTAAGTACACTGAAAACCAATTGTAAAAATTTGTTGTTGCTATACCCTGATTTTTTTATTTTATGTTTTGAATTTTGTTGCTCATACATTTTCTTCCTTTAAGTCAGTGAGATTGGAAGTGGAATTTACTCTATGCATATATCACTGCAGCCTCTCTAGCACAAGGTGTGTTAGTAAGTTTTTCATGTGAGAAGTGAGAAACAGACAAAGTGCTCATATACATATTCTGTCAATATTTTACATAACATAGTCTCACCTACCTCATGCTACTCCCCTCTATCCAATTTAGCTTAGGTACACTCCTTTGCTCTGCCAGGGCGGCGGCGCTCAGATGCCCGGCACACATAAAGTCATGGTGAAGCCGCACAGGCCACCGGGCCAGCAACAGCAACAACCAAGTAAAGTACTCACTGCGCCCTCTCATTCCAATGGGCCAGCAGCAACCAAGTAAAGTACTCACTGCGCCCTCTCATTCCAATGGGCCAGCAGCAACCAAGTAAAGTACTCACTGCGCCCTCTCATTCCAATGGAACCGTGTCTTTTAAAAGACCCATACATACCACTACAAAAAAGTACTCACCGCGCCCTCTCAATCTCAGCGTCCAGTCGGGCGACGTCGGCCGACGTGTCGGCCAACATGCGAAAAATTAACATGCTACTTATATGATAAATTCCTTTTTAGGTGCATTTGCAATAGATGTAATGACCAAGCTAAGTTTTGTAGATTAATAATTCTACCATATTAAATTGTCTTTATATGAACTTTTATACATTATGTCGGTGTATTAATGTTGGAATATTGAGGTACTGAGCTTCATAGAAGTAATGTGTCCTAAGCATTTATGGACTATGAAGTCATATGGAACAATTAATTACTACTCTTATTGAAAATTCTTTGTAATTAGTATTAATTTAAGACTGAATTTTATTAATAAGCATAATATTGCAAAAAAAAAACAGTTATTAAATGTGATTTTTGTTTTGTAAATAATTAAAATATAATTCAAACTATAAACAACTTTTATAGATTTCTCAAATTCCCTATAAATATACCTATATATACATATAATCCCCGAGGGCGTTGGCAGAGATGCTAATACTTATGAACTACTGACCCACGTTTTGCTTGGGCAGTTAATTTACGCGATAGGAGGCGTGCTTATCGCCGTTTTGTACGAGTACAACTCAGCCATGTGTGTTTCCTCACGCTGTTTTCCCTCACCGTTGATAACCATGATGAATTAACCACACAAATGTCTTTAGAAAGACCAATTTGAACCCTCATATTCTGCTCGATAAGCGGTGTTCTAACCAGTGAGCTATCACGTTTGTCACGGTAAGTTTCATCCAAACATGATGGTTTGACCAAAGATTTGTTTCATTTATTATACAAGGGTACTGCCACCAAACCTAGACTTTGATGTTGACTAATAATTATAAAATGTTCGTCTTATAGATGCGGGCAGTGCATTTGATTTTGAGTTTTTCTAGTTATACATTCTGTGTACTAAGTATCGGGCATTTGTCAATAAAACAAAAAAAAAATAAGTAAAAAACTTTTTAAGAAAAAGCTTTTATTTAAACGCTCTAAAAAGAAGAAAATAAAATATTCCTTTTGGATTATACTAGCAACTCCTCATTATACACAATTTATATATAATAATAAAAGCTTGTCGCTCGATTTACCACAAATTATTATGATATAAAGGAATGTTGATAGGTATGTAAACCTCGCGACATTAATATATCTACTTCAAAATTGAGTTCAAAGATTTCACCCGAACACACAAATATACATTGCAAGTTAAATAAAAGCTTTTAAAAAGCTTTTAAAAATACAAATTATTCATCTAAATTTATTTTATCGCCTTCAAAGTCGGCCCCATCGCTTGCAATACAACATCTCCACCGCTTCACCCAGTCTTCCATACATTTTTCATAGGCTATTTGCGGTATGGCCTTTAGCTCATTCAGCGAATTTTCTTTTATGGCTTCTATCGACTCAAAACGTTTTCCTCGAAGTGGTAATTTTAACTTTAGAAATAAAAAAAGTCAGACGGAGCCATATCAGGTGAATACGGTGCTTGATCGAGAACTTTTGTTGAATTTTTCGCTACATACTTAGTATATATATATATATATATATATATATATATATATGTAAAGAAAACTATAGTTTCCTTTATTTGAATTTACACGCGCATATAGCAACTCTTTGGTAGTTTAGAGTTTTTAAGAAAGAGTAAACTGTGACGGTCATGACGCACGTTTTTGGTTAATGTCAAATAAGAAAAATTTCTCTTTACAAAGAATAAGTTAATATCTAATTTTAAATAAAATAAGAAATCGACACCGGAATAATAACATTTAATGTCGTTTCTTTGATTTACAGGTATGTAAGTTAATGTTTGTTTGATTTGTTTCATGATTTGTTTCTTAGATTAACTGAAATAAATCTTTGATTTACAGAGAAACTCAATGTGTTTGATTGACGGTGCCATATACGAGGGCTGCTATTTATGTATCCGGAACTGGCCACTTACAGAACAATAATTTAAAAAGTAATTACATCATTTAAAAATAGAACTCTTTAGCTTTAGAATACATTTATTTTTATGTGACTGTCAATTGTTTTCACATCGTAGCGTCATTTTGAAAATTGCGTGTCTTCACCACCATGGATTTAACTCGTGAACATTTTCGTGCCATGATTTTTTACGATTTTCGGCGTGGTCTAACTCAAAAACAGTGCATCGATCAGCTTACTTCAACTTTTGGGGATGAAGCACCCTCAAAGACCACTGTGTATCACTGGTTTAGCGAGTTTAATCGTGGACGATCTAAGCTTACTGATGAAATTAAAGAAGGTCGCCCTAAAACGGTCGTTGTACCTCAAAACATCGATGCTGTCCGGGAACTAATAACTCAAGATCGTCATGTTACATATCGTGAGATAGAGGCATCTCTGGGCATTAGTATGACGAGCATACATAAGATACTTCATGAACATTTAGCTGTAAAAAAAATTTGCTCCCGTTGGATTCCGCACAACTTGAGTATTGATCAAAAACAGGCTCGTGTCGATTGGTGCAAAGAAATGTTAAAAAAATACAACCGTGGTGCGTCAAAAGCTGTTTATAATATCTACACAGGTGACGAATCTTGGATCTACGCTTACGACCCCGAAACTAAGCAGCAGTCCACGGTGTGGGTGTTCCAAGATGAGCCGAACCCAACAAAAGTTATTCGTGCAAAAAGCACATTGAAGCAAATGGTCGCTTGTTTTTTTGGTATAAATGGCCATGTAGCTACAGTGCCTTTAGAGAATCGTAAAACTGTTAATTCGGAGTGGTATACGACCATTTGTTTGCCGGAAGTCTTTGAACAAATAAGAAAGACTAACCGACAACGTAGAATCATTCTGCATCACGACAATGCTAGCTGTCACAGGTCGGCCGTCACAACTCAGTTTTTAGAAGCTCAAAAGATCGAATTGACAGGTCATCCGCCGTACAGCCCTGATTTGGCACCCAATGATTTTTATTTATTTCCAAATGTGAAGAAAAAATTACGTGGTCAACGTTTTTCGAGCCGCGAAGAGGCAGTCGATGCGTTCAAAATGCACGTTTTGGAGATACCTCAGTCTGAGTGGAAAAAGTGCTATGAAAATTGGTTTCAACGCATGCAAAAGTGTATAGATCTGAGCGGCGAATATTTTGAGAAGCAATAAAACCATATTAATTGCTATATGTTTGTTTCTTTTTTTTATTCCGGATACATAAATAGCAGCCCTCGTATCAAGCCACTATAAAATAATATTATAAAACGACATTAACTGTCACAAAAATGGAGAAACTAAAATTTACTTTTCAAATTAAACCAACAGTGGACGGAAAGTCAAACTTCATTGCCATAACCTCAATTGCCACACTAGATGACAAAGTTTACCTGATTCCTGAAGAGTATCAAGCAATATCACTTCATAAACATATTCAAACCACGAAAACATACGTTACATTAAAAAGTACATTGAAAAAGAGATATCAAACTAGAAATGTTTGGATAAAAACAACAGAAGAAATTTTAAAAACATATGTCGATGAGACTGGAAACATGATTTTTCAGGACCAATTTCTAGAAGAAATTAACCAAGAACAGTCACCAGCTGTGAGTAAAATGACATTAGAGGATCCTATAGTGAAGATTTTGGAAAAATTGGTTGAAGACAAACAGAATGAAGAAAAGAAGAGTATGAAAAAGTTAGCTGAAAGATTTGTGATTGAAAAATTTAGCGGAAGAAATTCAAGAGCATGTCAGTGGATGGAAGTATTCGAAAAAGAATGTGAAAGATTTAATATTGTAAAAGAGGAAGAAAAGATTGAAATTCTCAGACTTTTTCTTGATAAAACATGCATAGATTGGTACTCCTCCATGATGATAAAGTTTGGATTACAATCTGAGTGGTCAGAATGGAAATCAAGTTTTTTACAAACATACACCAGTAAAGGTTGGACTGACAGCAAATATGCTTTGACTTTCAAGTACCAAACAGGATCTTTGGTAGAATATGCAGTGAAAAAAGAAAGACTTTTATTGGAGATAAGAAAAACAATGGATGAAGGGACCCTAATTGACATAATCGCAGTCGGCTTACCAGATTTTATAACAGATAGGATTAACAAAGAAGAAATAGTTCATGCTAAAGACTTATTCAATGAACTTGGCAGACTAGAACACTTGGTGCAAAAACGAAGAATTATAAAAAGAAAAGAAGATAGTAAACCGGTTAGAGAAAAATGTAATATCTGTGATAAATTGAATAAAGGAGACCGCTACCACCCAGAAGATTCTTGTTGGTTCAAACCAAAATTGAATACGGAAAAAGATAAAAAACAGATAAAACTTATCAATAATTCAGAGTTGGAATGTGAATTGCAGTACGAAGACCAAAAAAACTAATAGTGCCGCCATTGATCAAGATAAAATTACTACTAAATAAAAATATTGAAGTATCAGGGATCTATGACTCTGGATCTAATGTGTCATTGATAAACTCAAAGATATTAAAGATAAAACAAAACAAAGGCACTCTTTCAAATGATACTAATCTAAAAACGATTAATGGCGTCAAAAAAGCTATCGGAATAATTTCACTGGACATAGCCATCTTTGATATTGAGAAAAAAATGAATGTTTTTGTGATAGATAACGAAAATTTTGATTATGACTTTTTAGTGGGACTAGATTGTATACAAGAATTTCATCTAGTTCAAGACGAAAATCTGAAAATTCATCAAAAATTACCTACACAAAACAAGGAAAGAGTTTCTAAGGAAACAAATACAGATATTGATTCTAAGGAATTAAAAATGGATAATATCATAAACTACAATGAAAGTTTTAAAACAGAAGACTTTAGAATTTGTATTAATCACTTGAGTTTTGAGGAACAGACAATAATTGATGACTTAATAACAGAAAACCAGTCAGTGTTTGCGACGGACAAATATGACATTGGAAAGGTAAAAGGTTATGAAGCACACATCGATCTACAAGTAGAAAAATATTGCAGTAAAAGACCATATCGTTGCACAGTGGAAGACAAGAAAGAAATCGAAAGCCAAATAGCAAAACTACTGGAAAAGAATATAATAGAAGAATCATATAGCCCATTTGCAGCGCCTGTTACATTGGCCTATAAAAGAGAAGAAAACAGAAAATCAAGACTGTGTATAGACTTCAGAGATTTAAATAAGATTGTTGTACCACAGTCACAGCCCTTCCCGCTCATCGAGGACTTAATAGTAAAAACAAGAAATTGTAAATATTTTTCAACGCTGGACCTTAATTCTGCTTTTTGGTCCATACCACTGCGTGTCACAGATAGACACAAAACGGCATTTGTGACACAAGAAGGTCATTACCAATGGACCTGTCTACCATTTGGATTGAAGACCGCTCCAGCCATATTCCAAAGGATAATGTGTAATATTATACGGAAGCATAATCTTGGAGAGTTCACAGTATGTTTTATTGATGACATTCTGTTGTTTTCGAAGTCATTCTCGGATCATATAAGATATCTGAAGCAGTTATTTCAAGCAATTCAAAGCGAAGGTATGAAACTAAAATTCTCTAAATGCACATTTGCAGCCGATTCAGTAAAATACTTGGGGCATGTAATCCAGAATAATTCAGTCAGACCTCTGAAAGATAATTTGATATCAATTAAAAATTTCCCGATTCCAAAAACTCCAAAAAATGTGAGACAATTTTTAGGAAAGATAAACTTTTACCATAAATATGTGCCAAATATTGCAATAAAATTAGAACCACTACATAATCTTTTGAGAAAAGGACAACCTTTCATCTGGACTGACAAATGTCAAGAGTCATTTGAAGAAATGAAACATATATTATGTTCCCAACCAATATTAACAATTTATGACCCAAACTTACCTATTCACATATACACAGATGCCAGCATATTAGGAGTAGGAGCAGTTCTGAAACAAAAACAAAAAAACAACGAAGAAAAACCTGTAGCCTACTTTTCAAAGAAATTAAATGAAGTGCAAAAAAGGAAGAAGGCTGTGTATCTGGAATGTCTGGCAATTAAAGAATGTGTTCAGTATTGGCAACACCTACTAATAGGCAGAAAATTCACAGTCTTTACAGATCACAAGCCACTGGAAAATATGAACATAAAATGTAGAACAGACGAAGAGCTAGGTGACTTAAACCTCATTGTTTATATTCACTTTTACTCATTGTTTATCTCTTTTGGGGGGGAGATGTAAAGAAAACTATAGTTTCCTTTATTTGAATTTACACGCGCATATAGCAACTCTTTGGTAGTTTAGAGTTTTTAAGAAAGAGTAAACTGTGACGGTCATGACGCACGTTTTTGGTTAATGTCAAATAAGAAAAATTTCTCTTTACAAAGAATAAGTTAATATCTAATTTTAAATAAAATAAGAAATCGACACCGGAATAATAACATTTAATGTCGTTTCTTTGATTTACAGGTATGTAAGTTAATGTTTGTTTGATTTGTTTCATGATTTGTTTCTTAGATTAACTGAAATAAATCTTTGATTTACAGAGAAACTCAATGTGTTTGATTGACGGTGCCATATATCAAGCCACTATAAAATAATATTATATATATATATATATATAGTATACATACTTACGGCTATGTATCCCAAAATCGGTAGCAAGTCTTCAGAATTTTAAATTTCTTAAGCGGTATTGAAAGTTCATTTAGGAAGATATTGTAATACAATTGGTGTTTGAGACTTCATGTCACCTACTACCACATACCAAAAAGAAATTTTAAGTGCTATTCTTAGCCAACAGTACATAGTCTTTATAACTTCTATATAAAAAGTGTCGTATAACTATAACACTTTCTAAGAATTTAATCAATATAGTTTTGTAAGAGGAAGATAGCGAGAAAAATGTGTAAAGATCGAGCAAAGAATAACAGGCGAAAGTATTCCAAATTTATTATGTACTAGCTTTCCGCCCACGGCTTTGCCCGTGTGGAATTCGGTTATATTGCTAAAACTTCTCATTCCCACGATTTCCCTCGGAAAAATCATTTTTTCCGTAATAAAAAGTATTCTATTATTTAATTCGGACTTCTAACTATACTTCTGCAAAATTTCAAAGCAATCGGTTTAGTAGTTACGGCGTGAAAGCGGAACAAATAAACAAACAAACAAACTCACTTTCCCATTTATTATATAAGTAAGGAAGTAAGGATGACACAAAGTAAGAAATTTCAGTAATTAATAATCATAAGTAACAAATATCTCTTCTCTAGAAAAAAATATCTGTATATTTCAACCATATTAGTTCGTTAAAATTCCTAGACATAAAATACCTAATGCCATTGGTAGACCAACACAAATAAAGAAAGAATAAATAAAGGAAAGAAAAATTTCGACACAGGCGGGAATCGAACCCGCGACCTCGGGTATACGCCCCGACGACGCTCTGCCAATTGAGCCACCGTGTCAATGGCTGCCAGCGCGAAATTCTTCTATCCTTTATTTCTTAATTAAACCTCATTTGAGGATTAGTAATAATCCCCACATGAGGTTTTCATGAACAAAAAGATTAAAATTATGAGACCAACACAAGTTTGCCTTAATACTTGAGAGTTCGTGGTCAATTATTCACTTGATACACCAAACCCAATAGTTGTGGCATCAAAATTGCCAATAACTTATGCCCAACTTCGAGGATTATCTAGTAACATTACATTATTAGTTTTCAACGTTTTGGCTGGGTTAGTATTTGGTAAGCATTGTTAGTGATGTTATCCATACATCACCGACTGCTTTAGAAGGAGGAGAAATATTTTTAATTAAGTGTTACTGTAGTGTTTTGTACAAATGTTATTTATGTATTTACTTTTTTTATTTCTTTCATATTACCACGTTTGACTTTAGAAAGAAAAAGTGGTGAACCCGGCTCGGTATTCGAACCTAGATCGTCTCAGTCAAAGCAGCAAAAATCTTCCTATCTATGACGGCTTAAATCTCTTGACATTCTTTTAAACCATTGTGAATCGAGATTCTGATAATTAAATTACATAAAATTGGCTTCTTATACATATATTTTGTCGTAAAAGCATTATGTCTATGCACCAGACACCCGATAAATTCGATAAACCGCTAAACCAAAATTAATTCATTTACTACTGAAGCCATAATAAATTCCAATTTAGTAGAACCAACGAACCGAAACTGGATCAAACAATCGAATTAATACCTTACTCTGTTACGTTAAAACTGAAAATCGTGGAGCAACTATTAAACATATGTTTAACTCTCTTGATTGATTGTTTATTTCACGGGTTACTGAAAGAACATGTTTCAGTGAGGTGTCGATATGCGTGAAAGCAGATCTATGGTTTATGTTTTACATGTGTGTGGGCTTCTCCTCGATAGCTCAGTGGCCTTTATGAATGAAGTTATTGAATGAAGTTGGCCTTTAATTAATTAATTGATTTATTAATCATGCACACAGTACGACATAATATTACATACATATACTCACGGCTATAAATCCCAAGAAGGGGTAGCCAGAGCTAAGAAACTAGAAGTTCCTCAGCCACTTTTGGAAAGTTGAGTGGGGAAAAGATGGCAAAATAAAGGTTGTTGGTGATGGGTCTCCCACCGCAACGCCCAAAAATCCCTTAAAAGCTCCAATACCGTTAGTCACCTCTTACGTACACCTACCGGCAGAAATGGGGAAGTGTTATTCTAAGCCGACACTACACAGCAATAATACATAATACTGTATACAGACATAATATTATATCATTATTTATAAAAGACATATATGTTTTGATCAGATGCAGTACCAAAACAGCATGCTCAGCATTATCCAATTAGTTGAAATAATTTACAATAACAAAATCATATTAATTTCATTCAATAACGGCTTCAGTGCATTCAGTTTTGTTCAGATATACTCACGGCTATAAATCCTAATAGGGGAGTCAGAATAATCGTCATAAAAAGTATTAGTACTTCTGTCACATACATACATATATTCACGGCCATAAATCCCAAGCAGGGGTAGCCAGAGCTTCAGAGCTAGAAACTCCTCAGCCACATTTGGAAGTTGATTAAGAAGAAACCCCTCAAGCTGCTTATATAACCGTATCATGTATGCACACAACCTAGATTCCAGTCAGAAGACATCTTAACTATTGAGACGCTTAAATAAATCTTATCCGTCCATTTACCAAGCTCGTACGAAGATTACGACAGTTCCAGACCATAAGGTCTTAAGTGCCGTAACGTTTGTAAGAGGGGCAGCCATTTTGGATCTGCGTACCGTATTCAATGATCATTTTGTCTGTGACCTGACATTAATGGGGAGGTTTAGGCCAAGCATGTCAATGGGAATTTTGGGCATTCAATTGTAAGTATCGATTAGGGTCTAGAAAATGAGTTTATTCTGTAAAGGAAGGAGTGATTTTCTCACGGTGTTCTATAGATACTTTTAAAGTACGGGTTTGCACAGAAAAAAACGTACTTATACTCCGTGTAACCTATATTTTTGTCATTCGTGTGTTTTTTTAAATCAATCAGTGCAGCCAGCAATTTTTGATTTATATAACGTTATCCAGTCAAAAAACATTGTTAGGTTTTCGCTTCAGTTGAGGCCATGCGAATAAATCTTAATCATCTTTTTATTCCAACAAAACTAAAATCAACTATCTGACTAGATCATCTGCAAATATAAATAGCAACAACTGGTTTCCTTGTACCAAGACTTAACCACACATCAGCTACGGTTATTCAACTAGAAATATTAGTCCAAGGAATTTTCTTAGCTAACTCATATAACCTATAAAGGCACCAATTGATGCTAATTACTTGCCCAAGAGATCTTTGTCTAAATTACCTTAATCACAATCTAATAAGGACCTTATCTCTACGTAATAGAGTTCTATGTAGTTTTGCAGAGTTTGTATGTTACTGGAATGTTACAGCTGCTCTTTGGTCTAGATTAAACTTAAATGAGTATTCGTGCAAGGAGGTTTGCTATGCAATGATGCATATGGCCTGTGATTCAATTGAGTAGTCGCTGCGTTTTAGTATATGAGGAAGTATGTTTAATTGCAATGGTTTCATATAAAATTCTATGTTAATTTAGAAAGAATCATTTATTTACATTTGAATTAACTACTATACTGTTTACTTAAAATATTGAAACTTAATAAAGACATTACAAAAATTAACCTGCATCAGCTTTTTGTTCTGTGTTTTGACCTATGTCATTTAAGGTGTGATTCCACCATAAATTGCGAAGTTAAAATGTTTTAAAAAAAACCTATAGTATAAAATATGCATAGACTCTTTGGTAGATTTGCAGCCTTCATGTTACTGCTAAGATCCCAAAAACGTGTAGCTTAGCAACCATTAGTTTGGGGCTAACTTGATCTGTGTATAATGTATCTGTATATATTCATTTATTTTATGTACAACATGTTTAACAGTTTTTCAAAAGTTAACATTGCTCTTTTGTCTTTGCAGATGAGTCTTCTAAGCCACGATTCCTACTGATAAAAGGTAATTAAATTAAACACAGTCAAGTAGAATTAAAAAAAACCCACCTCACAAAGGGTTATTCAGTGCTTCAAAATTTGACTTATAATTAGACGAAATGAAGGTGGATCATATTATATAATTTACTTTGAAAGGGAAAAATAAAGGAGTTTGGTGATAGGTCTCCAGCCATATCGCCCAACGATCACTTTAGAAGACGAACTCTAATGCATTTTACAACAACTGCGGAAGAAATGGGTGGGTGCTATTCTAGCCGACACTCCGCACATTTTTTTTTTAACCTTTCTTTTTCTCATTTTCGTGTTACGCCGTTAGATCCCATTTGGGTAGGCACACTATCGATTGCCACTTAATTTACCGTAAAAGATAACAAATAAAAATAATGGAATATCGAATTTAATGTTCAAATTTAAAATGCCAAATGTGTTAACGGAAAACGGAACGTTAATATTGAGCCATATGACAAACAGTGGCAATATCGTGTTTACAAAATGGCTCGCAGACGTAAAATAGAATACCTCTTTTTTTTCAAGTTTTATTTTTATTTGAGAAGTATTGGTAAACGTAAATAGTAATATTCCGCTAAGAGTCCAATTAACTCGAAATTGGTTTTATTACCCGTTGAATAAATTTAACATGGCCAAATTATAGAACTACAATTTTGTCGTTTTGTTCCCAATGTTTTTATTCGTTATATTACAACTAATTATAACAGAAATAGAATTGCATTTTAAGTGACTATTTAAAAGTATAATCCCATCGTCGAAAGGAAGCGAAACGTGCTTTTCCCCAGCATTCTCGAACGTAAACAAATTTCGTCTCAAAATAGGTGTATTCATTTGTCAAGTTTAAGGAGAAGTCCGTCCCAGAATAGTTTCTGAAATCAAGGGCATTCTTCATTTAGAGGAAAATCAATCTTAGTAAAATTGCATATGGTATTATTATTTTTTATTTTAAGTGAGAAATGGATTTTAAGTGTCGAGTCTTATGATTAAATTTTAAGCGTCAGTGATATAATAATAAAACGTTTTGTAATATTCTCGATAACGCCACAACATTTTGCACTGAAGAATTTAGTCTTAAAGAAAAATTACCTCAAAATAACGGCTGCTCTTAGAACAGTTTAGTCTTAAGTAAACACTTACGCCCGATTTCTGAATTGAGTATTCAAGCTGAGAACGACTTAAGTATGGTTTTGTCTCATCCAGTTGTTAAGATTTCAATGCGACAGAACGATACTTAAGTTGTTCTCAGCTGGAATACTCAATTCAGAAATCTATCGTTTTTCAATGTTTTATGTACATTAAAAACAATCAAGAACTACTCACGGTGTTTTCCCTCAGTTTGATAAATTAACCACACATATGACTGTAGAAAAGACAAATTAGTGTAGGTCTGACCCGGGATTTGTCTGCACGATAAGCATTGTTCTACCCACTAAACTATCACGGTTGCCTCTTCTAACTTCGGATTATTAGCTAAAAATTGCGAAGCAAAGAGGCAACGGACAGTTAAATTGCACTTAAAACCAATGAACGATTGGGTGCCAAAGCCTCTGTGCTGCTAGTACGCTTGTCTTTTAACTACAAATTTAGAGGATTAAAACAACTCTCTTTTTAAAAGGTTTTTATTTATTAAAAGGTTTTATTTAGCTTACCCCGTTTCTTTTATTCATTCTTTTTTTTTTATTCTTTCCTTCCTGTCAACCGATTAATTTTAAATTTAGTATACACTTTGCTGACAATATGTTATTTGTTACTGAATCCAAGATTGCTCTAAGGCATCCACAAAATGGCGGATAACCTAGTTTTTTATTAATCCCATTAATATGAGTATTAAATGAAAGGGCACAACAAGTAGAATACATACATATATACATACATACATATACTCACGGCTATAAATCCCTAGAAGGGGTATCCAGAGCTAAGGGATTAGAAATTCCTTAGCCACTTTTGGAAAGTTTAGTGGGGAGAAGATGATAAAATAAAGTTTGTTGGTGATGGGTCTCCAACCGCATCGCCCAAAAATCCCTTATAGCCCCAATACCGTTAGTCGCCTTTTACGTACACCCACCGGAAGAAATGGGGTAGTGCTATTCTAAACCGGCACTACACAGCCTAGAATACTTTAAAAAAAAAACAAGAATAAAAAGTAGAAGTTTAAAAGATTTTATACCATTTTTTTTACACTTCCAAAGTATCGTATATCTTTATCTCATTCTAATCGAGTAGCTCACGATAAAGTCACAAGTGTCCTACGAGTCCTGCATAATAACACGAGGGACCTTTTAACTAGATATCGCGTGGTATAAAACAGCCATCTCTTTCGCACTTACTTATCGTATACTGTCATCTCACTCTAACCGATATCGTGACGATGAAATTGCGCTCGTGCTACGCCTCCTGGAGAGACAGCCATGTATTCGAAGAAGCATAATACCTTTTCCAATTAGGACTGATCTTAGTGAAAATTGAGAAAGACTGATAAGCTTCATTGTAAACGGTGGAACTATCATTGTAGGTATCTTTGCGGAAAGCTTTTAGCCAGAAGCGCTTTTATATACATTTATATAATGGAATATCGAGCAGATAGATTACCTTTTATACAAGGTAACAATGAGCAGGCTGAATAAGTTTTAATGCTAGCATACTTAGCTGTGTAGTATCAGTTCAGAATAGCACTAACCCATTTCTTACCGCGGGTGACGTAAGAGATGACTAAGGGTATTGAGGCCTATTAAGTGATTGTTGGTCGATGCGATTGGAGACCCATCACCAACAACCTTTATTTACCAACTTTTCCCCACTTAACTTCCGGAAGTGGCTGAGTAATTCCAAAGCCCTAGGTACCCCTTTCTGGGATTTATAGCCGTGAGTATATCTATGTACACTTAATCTTATGGTTATCTCTACTCTTAATTCAACCAATACCCAATCACTGAAATTATGATGATGATGACACTAGCAATGAACTAGTGATTCATTGTTCAGCATTTCAATAACCTCATTACCTGCAAGGTAATTAGGGTTGATTAAACAAACTGAATTTCCAAATTGGAGCGAAAACAAATAAGTTACGCAAACAAACGCACGCGCCGTAAGCTAATTACAGAGATTGATTTAGTAGGCACTAAATATAGACTAGAGTGTCCTTAATTTCGACAACTATTTCCGTTTATATTTCTCCTTAAACTTGACTAATGCATTCGGCTATTTTGAGAAGAGTGCATTGGAAATAAATACCTTTATAATTAATGCTGTGTAGTGCCGGCTTAGAATAGCACTACCCCATTTCTTCCGGTGGGTGTACGTAAGAGGCGACTAACGGTATTGGGGGCTTTTAAGGTGCCGTTAGTCCAGCGAACAGAGTTTTTGAAACATTATAATGCGTATGTTATGTTAATGTAATTCCGTGATAGCCCAGTGGGTAGAACACTCGGTTATCGTGCAAACGACTAGTGTTCAAATCCTGGGTCGGGCCTACACCAATTTGTCTTTTCTAAAGACATATGTGTGGTTAATTTATCACGGTTGTTAACGGTGAGGGAAAACATCGTGAGGAAACCCACATGGCTGAGTTGTACTTAGTCATGTGACAGTGTATTCGTACAAAACGGCGATAGGCCTGCCCCCTATCACGTGAGTACACTGTCCATGCAAAACGTGGGTACTCTGAACACCAGGTGACCAAGTCACGTGATGTTCAGAAGTATTAGTACCTCTGCCAACCCCTTCGGGGATATTCGGCGTGAACGTTTATGTTATGTTATGTTATGTTTATAAGAATATGGTTTTGAAAAAAATACATCAAAATCTTGAGGCTTTTCTGCTGTGAAATTGGCGATTCGAAACATGATTAATAAATTTTCGCTCGATAGAAAAAAATCGCCATTATACCTCTAATTACACTCTTTAAAATGGTTTTATATTTTATTTATTTTACCTACTTACATATAACTTGCATCATAATTTGAGCATTTGTATTTCTAATAAAAATTGGCGATTAGTTTTCTTTTTTAATAAGTTCAATAAAACAAATATTTTGAAAACATCGATATTCGCAGTCCTACTCGTGCCCGAGCGCCGCCCGCCGCCCGCTCAGTGCTCGGCGAGCTGCTTTAGGGGATGGACCTATGTCGCGCGCGCTTTGTGTTACAGATCTTACAATTTACGCGCGTGCGCCGCCGTTAGTGTGCGAGTGACCTATCTGTATACGATGCGCGTCAATGTAGGCGTGAGAGTGACCGTGCGTATGGTTAGCATTAGCAAATATAAAAGAATTCATTCAATTCATAGATTGCACTAATTTTTATATTTTATTGTTTAATTTAATAATTTATTAGGAATGGGAAAAAGAACAAAACCGTTAAAGTAACTTCTAATTTCAATTAATAATATTAAATAGTTACAGGTGTTAACTGAAAATTATATACATACATATACTCACGGCTATAAATCCCTTAACGGGATAGCCAGAGCTTTGGAATGAGAAATTCCTCAGCCACTTTTGGAAGTTGATTTGGGAAAAGATGGTAATAATATATGATTTCGGTGACGGTTCTCCAACCACATCGCCCAAAAATCACTTAAAAAGCCCCTATACCCTTGAAAGAAATGGGGTAGTGTTATTCTAAGCCGACACGACACGGCAAAAGTTATGGAATTATCACTGTAATAATTTTGTATAAACTGACAGGGTTAGACAAATCTATCGTATCATTAAATTTTATATTGTAAACGGCCATGGTAGAAACTATTTTTGAAATTGATAACCTAGGGTAAGCGATACAGTTTTCGTCACCCTGACTTTTATAACCACTCGTAAATATTTTAGAAAGAAAATGTAAATAATCATAAACAAATGTCCGAACCCATACCATAGAAAATATTTGCGAGTGGCTAAAACTGTCGAGTTGACAATAACTGTATTGCTTACCCTACTGTATGTTTTTAAAACGCGCGCACGCGGCGTCGCGTCGGGGAGACGGCCGCTCGATCGGCGCGCAGGCGCTTCCCCGCGCCCGCGGGGGCCGCACCCCCTGAGATGATATTTTTCGCTGAACCAGCGGGGCCTTAAGGGATTTTTGGGTGATGCGGTTGGAGACCCATCACCAACAACCTTTATTTTACTATCTTTTCTCCACTCAGCTTTCCAAAATTGGCTGAGGAATTTCGAATTCGAATTAATTCGAAATATGAATGTACCTTGATGAATAACGTTCTTGATATAGCGTTTGTTCACACCTTAAAACAAATATTTTACTTTCAATTATTGACATTCTCTGCACTTATTATTCTAATGATAAGATGAGATAAGCTCTTGGTGTATATTCAAGTTCATCGACACAAACGATTGTTGATATATGTGATTCAAAAATGTCAACATATTTTTGTTCTAAATGGAATTTCCTTGTTATCGTATTCGTCGCATCAATTTATTTTTTCTGTTCTAAATTGTTACTGACATTTTCCACTCCTATGCAAGACTTTTTGTATAGTATTATTTTTATTTACTGTGTTTTGTGAAAGTTACATATACCCATCTACACTTATAATAATACTAGCTGACCCCACAGACTTCGTACTGTTAAAAGTGTAGACTTTCACGTCGTCAAACTGAAATATTTAACTGACCTGTTGAGGGTCTCTGTCATGCGATGAGAAAAAAGGTGTTTTTCATAGTGTCCTCACAATTTTTTCACTTTATAAATTTTAAGTTTATAAGTATAGTAGTTTCGGCTGAGCATTGATTCTTAGTCTGTTTAACCATCTTTTAAGAAAATTTATTGATCTCTTAATTTTTCTGGGATAAAAAGTGTCCTATTGTGTTAATTGGGATCATTATCTGGCTTCCTGTAAATTTTATTTTAAATACGTTCTGTGAATTAGTCTTTATTTAGCTACAAACATACAAACATCTAAACTTTCACATTTATAATATTAATACGATAAGGCTTAAACATAAGCTTCTCGCGCAGGTGACCTCGCTCGCCGGCCAGCGCAGCGTCTTGTCTTGCGCTTCATGCACGCGTGTAAATTTTGTTACGGAGTAATTTAAAAATTGTTTTATCTTCTAAGATGTTTATTTAAATTAAGTGATGTCAAGGACAATTTTGTTCTCAATTAAATACTCTCAATCAACAACATATTTATCTGGATAAAGATCATTATTATGTTGATAAAACATTATGGCAATTATGCATTAAATTCGACCAAATTTATTTACCATAAAAATGGTTATAGTAAGTGAAACTTAAAAGTTAGACATATACTGTCACGGGCATTTTTTTAGATCATTTAAAGAGAAATATTTTTTTAGCACATATTTTTTTGGTAACTTAAACCGTTTACGCCGCGCACACAACGGAAGCCTTAGTATGAATAATTATCCCCGTTTTTGCAACATTATTCGCTGATAGTTTGCTCCTGTTGGTCGCAGCGTGATGATATATAGCCTAAAACCTTCCTCAATAAATGGACTATCCAACACAAAAATATTTTTTCAATTTGATTGGGTAGTTCCTGAGATCCTAGCGTTCAAACAAACAAACTCTTCAGCTTTATAATATTAGTATAGATATAGATAAAGAGGAAAACTTTGTTTGTTTGGTTGTAATGAATAGGCTCAAAAACTACTTAACCGATTTTTAAACTCGAGAACAGATGAACCGATCTGGCTGAAAACTGTTGGAGAGGTAGCTTAGAACCAGGAAAAGGACATAGGATATATTATTATAACATCACGCTATATACTGTAGGGGGTAAACAGTGAAAATATTTAACACCATCCTTGTGAAGCCGGGGCGGACCACTAGTATTAATATTTTTATGTGGTGTGGTTCAAAGCAACTAAGACCACGTTGCTATTGAATAGTTAATGGACGTAGTGGCTGGAAACCCACCACAATCCTATTTTTTACCATGATTTTCTCTATTTCATTCCTTAAAAGATCTGACACCAGTAGGTGTTAAGCATAAGGAAAGATAAATTTTGCAACAGTGGTACCTTGGCACCATAGCTCAGTTGGCAGAGCGACCGAGGCGTAGACCGGGATGTCGCGGGTTCAAGTCCTGCTGGTGTCGATATATTTCTTTCTTTTATTTATTTTTAAGAGCTGAGGAATTGATAATTCTGATTCCTCTTATGGCATTCGACAGTTACTGATCAATTTTGTTGAAACATAGATCTGGATATTTGAACCCGTAAACTTTAAACTCGTTAACTTGAAAACTTTATTGTAAGAGAATTACAATCATCTTAACCCATGTTTTCATAGAAATTCAATACCTAGAATATTGAAATATCAGTTTAGTAACAAGGTCAAAATAATATATTTTTCCACATTTGTGTGTCGTCTCGACTTTAGGTCGCCTCATGCCAATCATTCGGACATATGAAATATGATCGTACCTTCTCAATACATTGACGATATCTCTTAGAGAAAATTGCCACTGAAATACTTCTTATGTATCATATATGTATGTATGGTATATTTGCTCACATATGGACACGAAAAATTTACGACTTCTGTCATTTTGAAAAAATATGTGGCTGTAAATTTATTAGGTGAGTCATGGATGGGCATTGGAGAGTTATGATAAGATTATTGCTTCGTAATAGGGTTTATAACAAAATATAATATAGACCAGAAGGGCAAGCACGAGCGGTGTTCAAACTAGTTATCGCGTGCGATAAAGCAGCCATCTCTTACGCACTTACTTAGTATCGTATACTGCCATCTCGTTCTAACCGTTTTCGTGTCGATAAAATAGCGCTCGTGCTTGCCCTTCAGGAATCCCAGAAAAAAGTAGCCAATGTTTCAGAATTAATTATAAACATTAAGTCACTTTTAGAAGTCTAGGGAAACTAGGAATCACTTGAATCGCTCTACCTTCAGTCGGCTCCAACGATACACTCAAAATATGGTACGGTGCTATTTAAAGCCAACACTACAAAAAATTGCTGTGTAGTGTCGGCTTAGAATAGCACTACCTCATTTCTTCCGGTGGGTGTACGTAAAAGGCGACTAACGGTATTGGGGCTTTTAAGGGATTTTTGGGCGATGCGCGTTTGGAGACATGCGCATGCGCATCTATTCCCCACGCACCTTCCATAAGTGGCTGAGGAATTTCTAATTCCTTATCTCTGGCTACCCCTTTCTTGGGATTTATAGCCGTGAGTATATGTATGTATGTATGTATGTACTACAAAAAAGTGTGGTTAAATAATTATTTAAGAGGATAATTTCATGCAGCTATACGTGGTTAATTGAATAAATGTGCAGATTTCGCTGCATTTTGGTATAGTTAACTAATTTCTTTCAGGTATTGAGGTCATCACGACCCATCCTTTATTTAACAACCCTCTCAACTCAAATAAAAAAATTCAACTGAGACTTTACAAAAATGAAGTTTTAGCTACCCTTTTTTATTTTAATAGCCTTGAAGGTAGGTTAATGTGCAAGGTTAACTGAGCTGATATAAGATTGACAAATATAGATGAGCATCGAGATGCTTTTAAAATACGTAGCAGAAGCAAAAGGGTGAATAATCCTAAAGTAAAGACGAGACGACGAATATAGACTATGTCAGTGACGGAATCACTTAATTGACGTGTACAGTTATTGGCTACTTAATAGGCAGAATTAGTATCGAAGAAAAATTAATTTTTCGAATTATAAATTTAAATCAGGACTTAATCATTAATTTTACTGTATTTTATCAAGAAGGAATTTTTAAATTTGATTAGAATTACGATCGACTTTTCTTCTACACACTTCTTCAACAATTTTTAGTAAGTTGTTCGTTTTCTTTACAACTTCGATGTCATTTCAATCAATGAACACCGGTTCTATGCATGAAAAATGGTACGATTTCTTAGCGATGGTGCACGTTAAATTAATGAATTTGAGATACACTGTTGATTGTTCCAACTATAAGTTACTCTCATTTCTCAAAAAAGGTTCTTGAACGATATTTTAGTAAGTCAATTCAACTCAACGTATCAACTGCCAATGGAAAAAAGATTATAAAGTCAGTTTTTCTGAATTTGAATATGTATTCTTAAGCGGCCAGTACACAATGGCGGACGATGGCCCACTGCTCGCCATCGCCACTGTGTACAGGGGGCAATGGTGCATGATGGCGGACAATTGCCGATCGTGGCGCGCAATGGCGCGCAATGGCGAAGTTGTCGGTTTTTCGGGCACACTTCAAAGGAATCGTGGCGTAGCATGGCCGGTGGTGTTTCCACAATGGGCCATTGTTTTGTTCGTCACCGACCGCTCATAGATACTTATACTTTTTTGGAATATTTTATTGCAAAATGTATTTATAATCACTATATGACGTAAAAATAACATAAATAGCGCTATAAATAAAATAAATTACATACATAATAATAAATAAATAGCTGCAGCCATAATTACTTCGACGTCCGTCGCAAGTGGATTGCCAGGCAGTAATGAGCAATGGGCCATTGTGTGAACACCAATTGATCGTGGCCTACAATTGCCAATTGCGAAGCGTGGCCCATCGTGGACCATTGTGTACTGGGCGCTTTAGCGTTGCAGCGGAGTATTTGCATTTCCTTAGAAAATGGTACGAAGAAGCTTTACTTCGAGTTTCGCGAACTAAACTAGGGGGTTTCGATGACACTGCAATATTAAATTAAACTTTTGGTGAATATTTTATAACTTTAAGCAAGGGTGGCTTTTAGGCACTGGCCAAGGGAAATTGATCTTTAATGTAAAGAGTTATGGTTGGTTTTTGTTTTAGATTTTGGACGTATGATATAATGACGGAGTTTTCAGAACTATATTTCTGCCAATAAAGTAACTGTTTAGGTTTCTTCATTTATATTATTGTGGCTTTGTTCTCATTTAGTGTACTAAAGCGTCAAAAGGACATAACAATGACTTTATGTATTCAACAATGGATAAAATGATAAAATTCAAAAGAACGAATGTGAAAAATAATGAAAAGTAAACCCATAAAAAAAATGTAGTTAAAACAAACAGAACCGCCTATTTTATTTATCTATAAACAAATATAAGTTATAAGGGGTAGGCAGCGACTATTGATAGCCATTTTCTAAGATCCTAATAAACCCCTCACTTTACTCAAATCCATTACGCAACTCAGTGCATCTATCGATAAAATATTTAACAATATATTACACAAACTCATCCCAAAGTGTGCAGTAAGTACTAACGTCATCAGATCGCTACAAATCATCAAGTCATTACGCATGTAGAACATCTGGCAGTGGCAACAGATATCCCGTGACGTATTCGTACAAGAAACTCCCTATTTGTGTAAATGTGTGAACCAATGTGTCCCTGTTAATGGGATGGGATACAGACGAATAGGAATACATAAGTGGTTACATAATTAGACTTTAGTGCTGTGTAGTGTCGGCTTAGAATAGCACTACCCCAATTCTTCCGGTGGGTGTACGTAAGAGGCGACTTACGGTATTGGGCACTGACCTCCATTATACTATATAAGTACGCTGGACTAATTATAGGCCGGGTGACAGTGAGGCGATTTGATTTTCGCCATTTTGGCGCTTACGGCAGCAGTGAAGGAACAAGGAACTAATAAAAGAGACGGGACAGTAAGATAAAATATATCGATAAAATGTTTCTGCTTAAAGGAAAGGCTAATGTCCAAACAAATTAATCGCTAATGCCTTGGTTAAGCAATGATTGAGCTATCGTAGGATAAGCCGAAGCCGGGGAAAGTGGCTGTGTCAGCTATCTAGATCTAATAATAAGGGAAGGGAGGGAACGTATTTTTAAATGAAAATGTGGTTTTGTTTTGAAAACAATAGAGTAAGTGAGGTATTTATATAAAATAAACATAATCACAATATTTATATATTATATTAAGTACAAACAACAAAAAAAAGATTATTTTTCTGCCATTGGCGAGCCTAAATAATTTGTCGCGACAAAAAATTACGTACACTTACTCCTGTTATATATTGAGAATAGATTTTTACAGCTGCATACATACGGATGTCTATATAACTGGTGATAATTATATTATTATCGAGACGAAACTTTACAGCACTATTGATTTATAATTGTTTCTAAAAACCATAGATATATTATGCTTTATGGTAAAAAAAACACTGGCCATTTTGCAGTTTACGTCATATTTAGTTCCTCGTTCCTTCATTGGGGGCGCTTCAAATTGGCACAATAAATAGCTGTCATTTTGATACGTATCATTAGTCCAGCGTACTTATATAGTACTAGCTTTTTGCCCCGCGACTTCGTCCGCGTGGACTTCATTTTTTGCATCCAGTTTACATAATACCAAAATACCGAAACACTATCTCAACTTCTGTTTTTTATATTTATAATCCCGCGGGCATTGTAAATGTCATAAAGGACATTGAGGCTTTTTAAGTGATTGTTGGGCGATGCAGTTTGTGACCCATCACTAACAACCTTTATTAACCTATCTTTTATCAATATATTTCCAAAATTGGATGAAGAATCTCCGAAGCTATGGCTACCCTTTTATGGAATTTATGGTTGTTAGCATATATTCATGAATGATTGATAGATGGATTTCATAAATTCAATCGCACCAAGTAATGTAAATGTAAAAAAACTCTATATTAACTTTCATTTGCTATATCAACCCGTTAGGGGTTGAGTTCCAAAAATTCCTTTTTAATTGTTCATAAGAATCATGAAACAAATATACCAAGTTTTTATGTTCAGAAATGAGAATATCTTTAGTAAGTACAGATACGGATAGTAGTTTGGCGCTGCGGCGACGGCCCGGTGCTGCCCCCTACACTGACCGTTGGTGATAGTGGGAGAGCTTGCAGCAATTGGTCGGCAATATAGGGATGATTAGTGGTGGATCTCCTTCCAAAATAATCGCTAAATTGAAGGGATAGTGCTTGTTATTATTATATATAGTGTTATTTTAAGCTAACAAAACATTTTTTTACAAAAAGATTGAATTACCTGAGATACGAACCCGGGACGATTGATTCATAATAGTTCTAATTAAATATTCATAGTAGTTAGTTATACCGCTACGCCACGGAGACGTTACCGGGGCGGTGTCAAATTTTCATTACGCTTTATTTCATATTAGTCTTACTATTGATAAACAAATTTGTCATTTAAATTGATGAAACCCCTTCATCTTTCCAAAATGAACATTAACAAAGTGTCTGATGTGAATTCCATCGATGATAAAAATAATCGCTGCAATATTTTGAGCCATATATGAGTTAAGGTTTTTTGATGTTCCTATGAGAACTCTTGCGGATTCCTTAGTTTCAAGGAATCGTCGTCGTTTCATTTAGCTTCTAAATTTACATGTTAATATTCGTTTGCAATATAAGTAGATGTAAAAAAAAAGTATACGATAAAAAAATAGTACATCATCCCTCGGGAGTTCCTTATTTTCGGGGATCCATTACCGTACCATTAAGCTTCTAAATTTTGATTTTTATATTAGTTTACAATATTTTACGTTGTTTTAAACGATGCACATGCACAGCGCCATCTCCAATGCATTTAGTAAGCAAACAATATTTTTGATTTCCCATGGGAACATATTTTTTCCGGGATAAAAAGTACCCTATTATTTAATTTAGACTTCTAACTACACGTCTGAAAAATTTCAAAGCAATCGGTTCAGTATTTACGGCGTGAAAGCGGAACAAACAAACAAACAAACTCACTTTCCCATTTATAATATTAGTATGGATAATGGAGGTCAGTGGTATTGGGGCTTTAAAGCGATTTTTGTTTGTTTCAAATCCTGCTGGTATCGAAAAGTTTATATCCTTGATTCATTATTAACATAAGTAGTTGTTTACGCGATATAAATCTGCAGGTTTGGTTTTAGATACATTATAAAACATACTTACATACATACATATACTCACGGCTATAAATCCCTTCATGGGGTAGCCACAGCTAGGGAATTAGAAATTCCTCAGCCACTTTTGGAAATTGAAAGGGAAAAAGATGGTAAAATAAAGGTTGTTAGTGATAGGTCTCCAACCGCATCGCCCAAAAAATCCCTTAATAGCCCATATACCGTTAGTCGCCTCTTACGTTAACCCACGGGAAGAAATGGGGTAGTGCTATACTAAGCCGACACTACACAGCTACTATAAAACGTTGTGTACAATATACTCAATGGTTGTGTAGTGAAGGCTTAGAATAGCACTACTTACTAATCCTAGTATAACATGTGGGTCTCTTGAGGATTGGGGCTTTACAGTGATATTTTGACCAAGCAATTATTATTTTAGTGTATGTGTATGTTGGAAGTACGAGTACTGTTTAATTCTATCAGGAAATATTTACTTTCACTTAGGATTAGGATAGAACCTCTACTAGGAAAAATGGGATTCAGCTGATATTAAGTCATGCAAAAGATACTCCAAATATTTAATAGGTTTTTTTTTCGTGTTCTTAAATCTCAGGGAATTCTGCATAACTAGAACGAGCGACCTTTTAACTAGATATCTCGTGGTATAACACAGCCATCTCTTTCCAACGTACTTAGTATCGTATACTTTCATCTCATTCTAGCCTCCTGAAAATATACAGCATTCAAAATCATTTTCATATCCCCTCTATTGGTCCAACGTGTATAAAGATAATTCGCAAACAGTGTTATGTCCGAGACAACCAAACTTTCTGACCTCGGCACCCGTGTCTCCTCACAAACAATATCCTAAACACACGGAGTCCCAGTTATTGTATCACTACAATGAAGGATTAACGGGATTTGTTCGGAAGTATTAATATGAATTCCACGTTTATAAAATCATTATTTTTGATGTCATGATATAATTTTTACATTTTGGATTTGGCTTAGATAGTTTTCAGTTCTGGCGGTCAAAAAAAATGATTTTATAAAATATTGCTCCTGCTTTCTCTATTGAGCTTTTTGAATGATAAGTTTTGCTTTTTTCGGTTTAGTTTTATAAATATATATCTAGGAATTTAGTCCTAACTTCTTGTTACTGCTTACTTGCTAACTGAAATCAATTTGCCTTAAACACTGCTATTTACAAAAGGAGAAAGTAAGTAATTTGTCAATACATCTTCCGACAATAACTTAAAATATCACAGTACTTACTCCTGTGTCGCCTCATTCCACACCCATTGGGAGATAGAGATAGGGTAAGGCTATCCTTAGTCGATCTGTCAGTAAACCACAAAGAATGAGTAAACTTAAAATACCATAGGGTACCGTGTCGCCTCATTTGACATACATGGGGTGAAGCGAAACCGATCAGGGCCCTGATTGCGTATCTTTAGCGACCTCGATTGCATCGCAAGTTGCAATATTGTCGCTGTCAAAAGTGACAGTTTGCACTCAAATTTATGACATTGACAGCGACAATCTTGCAACTTGCGACACAATCGTCAGACGCAAATGATTCATAATCAGGGGACGAGTAAAGCTACTAAAGTTATTCTTAGCCCATGTCTCGGTATACCATATTTCGGAAAAAATATAAACACGATTTTGTTAAATAAAACCCCATTCTTCATCTCGACTAGCGCTAATTGAATATAATTAATTACTAATTCTTCGTAATCGACACCTGCTAGGAAGCACCTGGACGGCCCAAGTTTTATGATGAATATTTATGATCTTCGGGCCAGGTCTAATTAATTAAAACGGTCGTGTAATTTCAGCTTATTTCCTGGACGTGAATTTTGTATAAACATTTTTTTCAGTAGGATCACCAACGTTGCTTTCTTTGTAAGCACTTGTGAAAAATGTGCTTTTTAATTATAAAGGGCACTTGAGCTTCGGTTAGACTTTTATCAACGCATAAGCTTCTAATGGCTAGCTCTAAGTTTGTGGCTTTGTGAGGTTCTTGATTTTACTTTTTACATACATACATATTCTCACGCCATTAGTTCCAATTGGGGTAGGCAGAGACTATCGATCGCCTCGTTGTACCATCCTGACAAACCTCTCTAGCTTCGTTTACATTCATCAATCTTATACATGTTCCTTTATTATTAACACGCTTTTATTAGGTCGACCTGTATGTATGTAACTATGTAATCAAATCTAAGAAAACTAATTTAACCATCTTCTAAAGGTCATAGCGTTATGAAAATTGGCAGTTGTATGTGATTTTGATGACAATACAATAATATGGTACTGTCGAGCTGATCTGATGATGGAGCCGGAAGATATGAACTGGAACTTCATGATGGATGATCGTATCATAGCCGTGTTTGTACTTGTTTAAAAGGTCTTGTGATGAACGTTGACCATGATTAGGTTTCAAGGTCTGATGATGAAGCCGGAAGATATGCACTAGCATTCCATGATGAAATATCGTATCATAGCCGTGTTTGGACTTGTTAGAAAGGTCTTGTAATGAACCTTGACCACGATTAGGTTTCAAGATCTGAATACAATAATATGGTGCTGTCGAGCTCATCTGATGATGGGGCCGGAAGATATTAACTGGAACTTAATGATGGATGATCGTACTTTTTAAAATATGCCTTTAGCAAAGACTAAAAAGAATAAAATAAATTAATAGTTTAAAAAACACTAAAAAACACGCTTTTATAAGTTTACTTAAAAGTCAAAAATAAATTATACGGGTCGTTCAAGTTGTCTCTATTTGCGGGCTGAAGTGTAAACTATGTGCTTTTAATTATAATATTTGATTGTAAAATCGTGGGGCGCTGGAAAAGGAAAAACTTTCTTGTAAACAAATACACGAACAAGAACTGTACATTTTGCCACTGTTGACTAGTACTTTAAACAGACTGTTTAATATAGAGCCTCCAACTAGTGGTGCTGCAACTCTAGTTAGAGTGCCGATCTCTGTAACCTGCTTCCCAAAACATCCCTTAACTTTATTTCTTAGCAAAGTAAACAAAAAATCTTTCCTTTTCCAGCGCCCCACGATTTTACAATCAAATATTATAATTAAAGCACATAGTTTACACTTCAGCCCACAAATAGAGACAACTTGAACGACCCGTATAATTTATTTTTGACTTTTAAGTAAACTTATAAAAGCGTGTTTTTTAGTGTTTTTTTTTTGTATATACTTCGGACACCTTCCTATAATATTATTGCAAAAACAATTTAAGTTTACATGAGTATCGACTTCTATACAAGCACTCAAAAAATACATTTGTATCATCAATCACACATCATTCATCCAATTTACACGTAATACGGAATCGCATAAATTTGAAATCAACACATCAGAAAACATCAAAAAACATCAAAAAGTGATTATAACCCTGCGTGGCTGTCGCGTTTTTTACGCGTCGAATCCACGCGGCCGGAAATACCAATTGGCCATATGTCCATGACGTACCCGACCTTAATTACCAGAGCGGTTGTAATCAATCAGCTATTTCGCGTTTGTGTTCGCGTATTGACTTTGGGAATCATGTGCAATTATACTTTTGATGGGAATTGGGAAACTTATTTTTTTATGATTGGGTGACAAAACAAAAAATGTTAAGCACGGAGATTCGGGTCGAATTGTTTAAAGTATACTTTTATCATACATACATCTATTCATGGCTATAAGTCCCTAAAAGGGGTAGCCAGAGCTCCAGAATCAGAAAATAATTCAGCCAATTTTAGAAGTTAAGTAGGAAAAAGTTAGTTAAATAAATGCTTTTCATGACGGGTCTCGAACCGCATCGCCCAAAAATCACCTAAAAAGCCCCATACTAAGGGTATATCACCTCTTACGATCACCTATAGGAAGAAATCTAGATGTGCTATTTTTCTAGATGAATATCTCTCAAGGAAATCTTTTTTTTTTCATTCTAGTGAATTAATATCACAACATAGTTGAGAACACAACATTTAACTTAACCCCACTCAACTTCCAAAAGTGGCTGAGGAATTTATTATTTCTCAGCTCTGGCTACCCCTTTTAGGGATTTGTAGCCGTGAGTATATGTATGTATGTATGTATGTACAACATTTACTACTCTTTAATTTTCCATAAGTTTATAATCTTAGTTACTTATCGTGGAATACCTTCAGATTCCTTATCGGCAAATAACAGTGAAATAAAGACATGACTAATCCTAGCTTTGCACGAAAATTATATTGTGTATTTTATCTTAAGATTCACTCTGTATTCACGGTTATAATATTAATTCAGCTTACCATCAATGGGTTAAGAATAAAAGCATTATAAATACCTATTGAATATTTTGTCAGCGATGTTGTTGCAATAGTTTTGTAGATTGGCAATTCCTTCTTCAATACTAATACAATATTAGTAAAGCAAAATCTGTACATACATACATCATACATATACTCACGGCTAAGAATCCCTTGAAGGGGAGCTAAGGAATCAGAAATTCCTCAGCCACTTTCGGAAATTGCGTGGGGAAAAGATGGTGTGGCATCGCCCAAAAATCCCTTAATAGCCCCAATACCGTTAGTCGCCTCTTACGTACACCCACCGGAAGAAATGGGGTAGTGTTATTCTAAGTCGACACTACACGGCAGTTTTATTTAATAAGTTTTTTATAAATATCCCTGAACATGATAATTTTCCGTTGCAGATCATAATCATTTCATTTTGTTTTCGACCTAAATTGGCACGCTATGCATCGTCGTATAATATTTCACCGTGCTATATGATACCAAGGACTATTAAAACATGTTATGCACATAATTGACGCGTACTGACAACACCTACCTTTTGGGGTTAAGACCTCATATTTCAACGTGAGCTAATGTACATACATACTGTAGTCGCTGTCTAGTTTCGACTGAGAATAGCACTAACGTCTACTAGCGGATGGAGTAAGAGGCGACTTAAGGCTTAAGGGTTTCTTATGTGGTTTATTGGCTTTTTATTTTACAATCATGTTCCTACTAAATTTCAAAAAAAGGCTGAGGAATTATCAGTTCCGATTTTCTGGCTACCTCTTTTTCCAGGTTAATAGCCGATTTACAACATCAGCAATCCTAATTTGGAAAAGTAAATTTTTTATACAAAATTTTTGTATAAGATGAGTCTAAGTAAGTGATGGGTACCTTCTCTGGACACTAGATGGCGCTGCCATGTGAGTTCGGAAGTTTTGGTACCTCTGCCAACCCCTTCGGGGATAAACGGCGTGAACGTTTATGTTATGTTATGTTTATGAGTCTAAGCATATCCTCAACTGGCCCTTTAAGTCCTATCTTAAGCGGTTAGGTTAAAAACCTAAAGACCTTACGTTTCAACATGACCTAATGTACATACATACTTATTGTAGAGGCTGTGTAGTTTCGACTGAGAATAGCACTAACCCCTTTTTCTAGCGGGTGGCGTAAGAGGCGACTAAAGATTTTGGGGATTCTTAAGGCGATGTGGCTCGAGAACCATCACCATGATCATTTATTTTATTATCTTTTTCCTACCAAATTCACAAAAAAGGCTGACTAATTCCCAGTTCCGATTCTCTGGCTACCCTTTTTTGAGAAGTATAGCTGTGGATAATTGAATGTATGTATTAACAGCAACAACCCTCAAATGGGAAAGTAAAAGATTTTTACACATACATATATACTCACGGCTATAAATCCCTAGATGGGGTAGCCAGAGCTAAGGAATCAGAAATTCCTCAGCCACGTTTGGAAAGTTGAGTGGGGAAAAGACGGTGAAAAAAAGGTCGTTGGAGATGGGTCTCCAGCCGCATCGCCCAAAAATCGTTAGTCGCCTCTTACGTACACCCGCCGGAAGAATTGGGGTAGTGCTATTCTAAGCCGACACTACACAGCACGATTTTTACACAGTTTTATAATAAGCACATTACACAAAAGTTGTTCCATAACCCTGGCCTTTTAAGTCCTATCTGAAAAGGTTAAGTTAGTTATTTCAATTCTAGCTTTCTTTTGAAGCTTCGTTCATTTTATGATTTTAAATTAATGTATGCTTTTATTAATTGTAAAGCTGTGTGTGGTATTCTGAAAGAGTGTTAACCTTATCTCGCGTACGTATGATGTAATAAAATTGTAATAAATGTCGCTATAAATGAAGTTATGACTTATTTATTATTAAAATATCGCCTTTATACGATAGCGTTATTATGTCATCATATTTTTTATATACATTCAGACGTGCTCACGGCTGCAAACCCCAGAAAAGGTACCCTACAGATTACAGCCTTCTACAGACACTTTTGGAAGTTAAGTGGGAAAAGGGTTTTCAAATAAAGGTTTTGGTGATGGTTCTCCAACCGCATCATCCAACAATTATTTTCTAAGCCCCAATACCCTAAGTTGCCTCTTACTACACCCACGGAAAGAAATGGGGTATTGTTATTATAACGCAGTTATTTAAGATTGTACATTTATGGGGGACATACGAGTTTTGAAAAGATAAACTTATGTTTATGGCCTTAATGGCTTATTTATGGTAGAATAAAATAACATAACATAAACGTTCACGCCGAATATCCCCGAAGGGGTTGACAGAGGTACTAATACTTCTGAACATCACGTGACTTTGTCACCTGGTGTTCAGAGTACCCACGTTTTGCATGGACAGTTTACTCACGTGATAGGGGGCAGGTCTATCGCCGTTTTTTGTACGAATACACTGTCACATGACTAAGTACAACTCAGCCATGTGGGTTTCCTCACGATGTTTTCCCTCACCGTTAACAACCATGATAAATTAACCAAACATATGTCTTTAGAAAAGACAAATTGGTGTAGGCCCGACCCAGGATTTGAACACTAGTCGTTTGCACGATAACCGAGTGTTCTACCCACTGGGCTATCACGGTTGCTATGGTAGAGTAAAATCTATAAAGGTGCTATTTCACCGGGAGGATTCGCATGTAATGTAACGTTACAGATATGAGCATTACATCAGTGAAGGAGGAGAACCGAGCATTACAATGTGCACCTTGTAATGATTTAGTCAGGGAGGTATTATTGTAATTTAATGTTCAAAGACGAATCTATAATTTTACAGTCTACGTGAATGCTCCCCATGAGGGAACTGTTATAACCTTTATTTCTATGGAATTAAAGCTGACATTAGCATACAGTACTTTTCCTATGTTTAAAGTGCATCACTGCAGTTTTGGCTCACCGTAATTTACTTTATTAATTAATTATTTCTTTTTCATCAGTTAGATTTTGGACCTCGCGCGTAGCGCCCATCTTTTCATATTGAGCATATTTAAATAATAGAGATCGGTGTTATTCAAATTTAATTGTTCTTCTTAATTTGAAGCCAAGCCTATAAAAGTGTATTTTTTTGGTAATAAATAGCTTAGGCGTATTTGTGAGTTTTTTTTAAAAAGACAAACAGGGGCGGCCTTCAAACAGAACCATGACCTGTATAACATGTACGAAGCATACATAGACGAGAAAAGACACGAGACATATTCGAAAAGCGTTTGCTATTAACAAAATCGATCTTTTATCGGAGGCAAAACGAGAAAAAAAGTATACAGTGCTCTCGTCCTATTTTAACTTTGGACTACACTAGTTTCGTTTTACTCCACTTTTCGTTTATAACGAGTAAAAAAATTGGTTATTCTGTACACCTGATGACAAAATTTCACAGGTGTTCTGAAACTGGTATAGGTAGTTTTACAACTCCTTTAGCAAAATATATCGTGAAGGTCCTGGTCGTATCAGTGTTTATAAATAAAACCGATACCTAATCTATTTGCATTATTTATACTAACTACACTAACAAGTTTCAGGCTAAGCCTAGTTTGGGGGCATCAGTTAACTGTTATTATTATGTAATTGCTGTGTAGTGTCGGCTTAGAATAGCACTACCCCAATTCTTCCGGTGGGTGTACGTAAGAGGCAACTAACGGTATTGGGGCTTTTAATGAATTTATTGGAGACCCAACACCAACAACCTTTCTTTTACTATCTTTTCCCCCCACAACTTTCCAAAAGTGGCTGAGGAATTTCTAATTCCTTTGCTCTGGCTACCCCTTTTAGGGATTTATAGCCGTGAGTATATGTATGTAAATATGTAATTCCTACGACAAGAATAGACAGACCTTCAAAATGAACAATCACTTAGCTGCTTTTTTAGGAATACGGTATTAATCACATTGCTGAAGAATTACACCTAGTCTCGTGTCAGATCGTCTGTTACACCCACAGAAAGTGGGGTAGTGTTATACTAAACAATTAAATTACGACATAAAACTTAAGCAAACCATGTATATCCTAATCTGTAGATCACTTCGGCTATATAAAGCCTGGTTTAGTATCTTGAAGTTAACTAAGCCGAAGTGTCATTTAAGTTTTACTCTAAGCTTTATGATATTATGTTCTTGAATAATAAATAAACAAATGAGTTTCACTTAATAGTTACTTCGATTATATAATAAATTTAAAGTTTAATTTTAATGAAGATTGACTTCAATGAAACATACATACATACATATACTCACGGCTATAAGTCCCTTGAAGGAGTAGCCAGAGCTAAGGAATTAGAAATTCCTCAGCTACTTTTGGAAAGTTAAGTGGGGAAAAGTTAGTAGAGAAAAGAATATTGGTGATGGGTCTCCAACCGCATCGCCCATAAATCCCTTATAGCCTTAATACCGTTAGTCGACTCTTACGTACACCCACCGGAAGAAATGGGGTAGTGCTATTCTATGCCGACACTACACAGCAAAAGGAATTCTTCAATGAAAACATTCAAAATAGACCACGTCGGACTGAGAATTTCTGACAGATACGTGTAAACGCTGCTAAATTTATTTATAAAGGGAGTAGTTATGTGACAGTGTATTCGTACAAAGAGACAATATACTTACCGCCTATCACGTGAGCGCACTGTCACATGAAAACTTGGGTACTCTGAACACAAGTTTCATTAATGTAACGTGATTTTCAGAAGTATTAGTACCTTTGCCACCCCTTTGGGTATATACGGCGTGAACTCTGAATGAACGTAACATAACATAAACGTTCACGCCGTTTATCCCCGTAGGGGTTGGCAGAGGTACCAATACTTTTGAACTCACATGGCAGCGCCATCGAGTGTCCAGAGAAGGTACCCACGTTTTGCTTAGACAGTGTACTCACGTGATAGGGGGCAGGCCTATCGCCGTTTTGTACGAATACACTGTCACATGACTAAGTACAACTCAGCCATGTGGGTTTCCTCACGATGTTTTCCCTCATCGTTAACAACCATGATAAATTAACCACACATATGACTTTAGAAAAGACAAATTGGTGTAGGCCCGACCCAGGATTGGAACTCACGCCCTTCGGGCGGGTATTCTACCCACTGTACTATCATGCATGTGGTACGAACTCTGAGTTTAACATAAATGAAACTTAAAACAATTGCCATGATCTTGAAGTTAAAGTTGAAGTAATAAAAAACCATCCAACTAGCAATTTCCACATACAATTGTAACAAGAGCATACAATTTCATTGAATGTCTTTCTCCTGTCGAGTTCGAAGAACAATACCTCGTTACATAGTGGCCGGACGCGTGATGAGATCGCATCCGTTCGGTTACTACATTGGAATAGTCTGACTACCGATTTAAATAGTATTGCTTTGTGGAGCAATTTAATGAAGTCGATTTTATTGAAGGGTCTAGTACGGTTAGTTATAAATATACTGGCCGTGTAGTGCCGGCTTACAATGTCTCTACCTACGGGTGTCGTAAGAGCGGCTAAGGGTATTGGTTTTATTTAGTGGTTTTTAGATGATGCATTTGGAGAACCATCACCAACGATATTTTTTATTTCTACCATCTTATTCCCTATCACCTTCCAAATATGGCTGAGGAGTTTCTAGCTCTGAAGCTCCGGCTACCTCTTTTTGGGATTTATAGCCGTGAGTATATGTATGTATGTATGTAAAAAAAATAGTATATGGTGTATAGTGTTGGCTTGGAATAGCATTAACTCGTTTCTTCACAAGGTGATGGTACGAAGAGTTGTTTGGTTTTTTTTGGGCGAAGTTCATCAACTACCCAAACGCACCACTTAGAAAGACCAATACCCTTGGTGTCCTCTTACGATACTGTGGAAAGAAAGAGGTTGTGACATTCTAAGCCGGCACTACACGGCAAAATACCTGCATTAATAAAGTGCGTACAAGAAAGAGCAATCGATCAATCGTAACATAATTCAACTGAATACACTTTCCACCCCAAGTTACACCAAATTGATTGATATAATTCGATAACTTAGTAACTTTATCAACAAATCGACTACTGAAAGTTGAGCCCCACTAATCATCGCGTTACTAAAGTTGTTCACTAAATTATGATCATAGCTTAGCTTGCCAATCCCTCATTGTGTAAGTTGAATAACATTAATTTGTGGTAATTGAACACTTAAAGTAATTGGAGGCGAGAGATCCAGTTGAACTTATTATAAGACAATTGATAGCTCAGTGGGTAGAACACCACTCATCGTGCAGATGACTAGTGTTCTAATCCCGGATCCAACCCAGAATGGCAAGCAAGAGCGCTATTTTATCGACACGATAGCGGTTAGAATGAGATGGCAGTATACGATACTAAGTAAGTGCGTAAGAGATGGCGGCTTTATCGCACGCGATAACTAGTTTAAACACGGCTCGTACTAGCCGGGCTGGTTCGCCTGCACTTCCATCAACTGAAAGATATTAAAGTCTGATTTTTAATTCGAGTCAGTAAAATGACAGGTGCAACTGTCACTGATACATCTTTTTGTATGTATCAGTGACAGTTAGTGACAGTTGCAACTGTCATTTTACTGACTCGAATTAAAAATCAGACTATAGGTAGTAATAATCTCAGCATCCACCACGCACAAATTTATTAGATACAATCAAAAATACCTCCCAACATCTCAATTTCCGAAATCGGTTAAATAAAACGTAAACCCACCGTACACCTTTGTTCGTTAATTGACTCATTCACTTTTTCAATCTTCATTCAATTCCTTTGAACGAATGATGTATGGTGCTAATTTACATACAAAAGTCGCTTTACTCCCTTACACGTATAAAACATGATCCCTAAACACAACACAAGCTATCGGATAATATGTTATTCTGTCTCCCGAAAGTCTTAGGGATTTTCTTCGAATCCCAAGGAATAAGATTTACATATTTAAGGCTTTATAACAGTGGCTGTTTGAAAATGAATCTTATGGATAAAGATTTAGGACTTCCTTTCGTGTGTCATTGGTTATACGAAATGTGTTCGAGGTTCAGACTAGTGTTTTTTTAAATATAGTTAAATAGTTTCCCATGCTTCTGTGGTATTGAGTTCATCAGTTTTCTTGCCCGTTTGAGTCTATAATAAGTGATGTTTCATCATACGCCTTTTTTAAACTCTTAGATTAGCATTTACCTCTTTCTTCCCGCGCAAAAGCTGACTGAGGCGAATGAGGATTTTGAAGTGATTGTAGGGCGATGTGGCCCGAGAAACATCACGAGCCATCCTTTATTATACAATATTTTCCAACCTCCAAAAGTGACTAAGGCGTTGTTGAGTCCACAGCCCTGACTATCCCATTTCGAAACTTAAGCTTTAAGAATATATAGGTTGGCTATTTTTCCGTTTGAAGCAAACATCTGAAAACTGATGTTCATAAAGTGTACAAGAAAATATTCGGTTCTCGTTTTCGTTCAACATTGAACAACTACAACTGATTACATTTTGATGTAACTTTTATGTTAAGCGACTATTTGTACACTAAATGTCAATCAGGATCGTCATATTTTGATATTGAGAATAGTGAAATATTAAGAGATACATACATACATACATATACTCACGGCTGTAAATCCCTAGAAGGGGTAGCCAGAGCTAAGGAATTAGAAATTCCTCAGCCACTTTTGGAAATGTGAGTAGGGAAAAGATGTTAAAAAGGTTCGCCCCAAAATCCCTTAAAAGCCCCAATACTGTTAGTCGCCTCTTACGTACACCCATCGGTAGAAACGGGGTAGTGCTATTCTAAGCCGACACTACACGGCGATTTAATATAATAAGAAAGTATAAGAATATTAAGAGATGAATTGTAAATTTAAACAGTCAGGAAATTCTTTAGTTGTACCGTGAAAAGTCAGCTTAGAATAGCACCGGTATTTTCTAAGATTTTCACGATTGCACATCACAATTAAAACAACTATTGATTTTCGGATATTTAATCGCGTGTTATTTTATTACGTATCCGAAAATCAAAAGTTGTTTTACTTAGAATAGCACTCCCCATCATCACACATACAATAAAGTTCACATACCGTTATGCATTGAAATATACTCAAATTAAGGTACTAAAACAGGCGTAGGGTCCTCACATCGGTACCCGGGATGTAATGCGAAATCACCCAACAATCACTTAAAAAGCCCGAATACCCTTAGCGCCACACACGACACCTACGCTAAATAGGTCGTGCGATTATAAACCGACACTACACAGCTAAACAGCATATAACAATACGCCTCATACAATTTCGTTAAGCTAACTAACATACATATACTATACATATATACCTAAAAGGGGTAGCCAGAGCTGAGAATTTAGAAATTTCTCAGCCACTTTTGGAAGTTGAGTGGGGAAAAGATGGTAGAATAAAGGTTGTTGGTGATGGGTCTCCAACCGCATCGCCCAAAAATCCCTTAAAATGCCCCAATACCGTTAGTCGCCTCTTACGTACACCCACCGGAAGAAATGGGGTAGTGCTATTCTAAGCCGTAACAATACGCCTCATAAAATTTCGTTAAGCTAACTATATTGCGGTAAAAATGATAAGAATTGTCTTAGCTGCTTGACATAATTCAAATATTCACCCACCATTACTCCATACATATTCTGTCACCAACCACTACCCAGGATAACGTATTACTCAAACGCAATGCTGCATTATAACATTATACAAACCCACGAAACCATTCATTCACTGTCATTTTCTACTGGCTGAAACCGTGGTCGGTTCTGACAGGCTCTTGCATGGATTCCAACCGATTTCCTGGAGCTCTACTCTTCAATCCGTAAACGGTAATTGCGTTCGTTCCTTTTCTAACTGCTTGTAAAATATATTCGTGTTTCTCTCACCGCTTCGGAGGTCAAATGAAGTTTATTACAGAACTATAGAATTATTAATTTGGCCATGTAATATGTAATCACCATGTAAACTCACTTATCAATAATCGCGGACCAACAGACATACATACAGATCAAACACAGAACCTCCTTTCTTTTTTTGGTCGGTTAAAGCACTAAAACCTTCTCCTAAATGTAACGAATACTTTTCTGAAAACCGCATCCAAATAGCTTAAGCCAAACGCGAGATAATCGCGGACAATTATACATACATACATACAAACAATCGAACTGAGAACCTCCTTTTTTGAAGTCGGTTAAAAATTTCACAACCCGACGAATGTTCGTTCCGTGCGAGCGAGACAGATATAAATTTTAGTAGCGGTTAGAAGAGATACGTATGTTATTATGGTTCTCGATGTAAAGAGTAGACCCCCAGTATGAATAGCCGCGACAGTGCTCTGAAAAATGATAATTTGACTGAAAACTGCGCTTTTGTAAACTTATTTCTGCTGAAAACATTCGGCTGTGTAACGGGCTTATTCTTTGTTCGGTTGGTGTTTCTAAATAGGTTAGTTTTCACTTGAAACACATTTTGAAAAGGCTATATGAGTGTAGGGCTTGGGGTGTAGTGTTGGCTTAGAATAACACTACCCCATTTCTATCCATGGGTAATCGTAAGAGGCGATTATGTGATTCGGGGCTTTTATGTGATTTTTGGGGTATGCGGTTGGAGGCCCATCACCAAAACATTTACATCACAAACCTTTTCCCACTTAACATCCAAAAGTGGCCGAAGAATTTCCTGATTCTGAAGCTCTGGCTAACCCTTTTAGGGATTTATAGCCGTGAGTATATGTTTGCATTCATATGAGTGTTGTAAATAAAAGAAATAAAAAAAAACGTTGAACAATGTGTCTGAACTAGTATTGTAATAGCGTGAGTAGATTAGAACATACATATAAATCATTTGCCACGTTTAATAAACTAAAAATATAGTTTTACTTTTAATTAAATTATTTTAATCTTTTCATCATTAATTATCAAAAGGCTGATTGGTCATTGCACTTCTTCAGGTTCCCCAAATGTTCCTTTTATAACTAGGGAGTAAATATAACGATATTTTTCTTAGCTCTGGCTACCCATTTTTGTTATAATAGGTATTTTTGTAATGAAATCTTTTCACTAGTTTTATATTGCATAGCAAAATAGAAAGAATAATAAACTACTTGATAAATACACAGTGAGCTCAGACGGTCCCCGGCCAATTTATCAACAATCCAGTCTGATGAGGAAACTCCCTGAGGATAGAAACCTAATACCGAATAAAATTATCTTTGTTCATGTATGGTTCATAAACTGTAAATGGATTAACGCTTGACATTTGCCCATAAATGACAGTGGATTAAAAAAATAGGGAATATATTGTATAGATTTAAAGTTTCTTCAGAATCACAAAATAAATAACCATAATTGGAGAAGGCAGAGATCACTTCGTACGAGATCACTCGTACCATAGATTTAGCTCAATGACATGCCTCGTACGATCCTGAAAACTTCTTGAGCTATATTTACATTTATCAATCTTTTCGTACATGCCATTTTATTCTTCAGACTTCAGACGCCAGCCTTTTTTCACTACATTATCTATTTCATCAAAATGTCGCTTCCGTGGTCCTCCTCTAGTGACATATATTACCTGACTATCTAAGGGCGAAGGGTTTGCCAGGGTCGAACAAAGAAGCGCTCTAAAGTCTAAATTATTACATACATACATATACTCACGGCTATAAATCTATAAAGGGGTAGCCAGAGCTGAGAAATAATAAATTCCTCAGCCACTTTTGGAAGTTGAGTGGGGAAAAGATAATAGAATAAAGGTTGATGGTGATGGGTCTCCAACCGCATCGCCAAAAAATCCCTTAAAAAGCCCCAAGTACGTTAGTCGCCTATTACGTACATCCACCGGAAGAAATGGGGTAGTGCTATTCTAAGCCGACATTACACAGCCTAAATTATTAATACCTTTCTAAGTTTTTTAACTAGCAACCTTTAAGTACCTCTTCATTTACTTTTCCCGAAACACTTAAATTGAAAAAAAAACCTATCACATCACAATATGACTTGCAAATTTTCGATCCACCGTTTCCCAAACAAAACGAACAAGTAGAGATTCAATTTTAACTTTTATCGAATATCGAAAACAAAAACAACTTCATAGACTTCATTGTTATACAGATATAAACTCGTTAAAAAGGGTGAGGTATTGTTTGGAAGTTGCGATTAGATGTTCATACCTCGAGGGGTAGGGGGATTAAAGTTTGGGGATCATTTTCCACTTAAGCACGGCGCATTTTTATGGTTTTCTTGGCATTAAAACTCGTGGGACTGGCAGGAATCAACAGTTTTACGTTTGTAGGGTGACTTTGCTGTATATATTTATAGAAATATGAAGAGTATAAAGAGAAATTAATCCATAAACGAAGCTGGGTATGAATGGCGGCGTAGATAACCACTTTTTTGTCTTCCCGCGTATGTAGTAAGTTATAGTACAGAATAATTAATTCGACTCAACTCGGCAATTAAGACTTGATGCGAATGAGAACGCTGATTCTGATTCACTAGTTTAAGATTAATAAGGGCCAGCGCTGACTACCGGCATGGCATGGCAAAGGATTTCGGTACAGATATAGCATTTTTAATCTTATTCGATGACTATAGAATTCATTTTACTTCATTTTGACACAACGATGCCGACGTTCTGTCCTACCGCGGCCTCCCTCGGCATCGTTGTGTCAAAATGAATTCTATACGCATGGTAATAAGATTAAAAATGCTATATCTGTACCGAAATCCTTTGCCATGCCATGCCGGCAGTCAGCGCCGGCCCTTACTCGATGTACTTGTGAAATATTAATATATTTTATTAAAAATAATTTCAGCATCTTTTCCAATCGTTTGGAAAAAGAAACAAATGAGAAAAGTGGTATTCCATGACTAAAACACAATCGGTAGGGGGCCGGGATTCTGGTTCAAGGACCGACGGACCATACGATTCTTATTATTTCAAAAACTAAATGTTGGCGTTCGCTGATATGCAAAAACTGTTGTTCGTCCAATTACTAGCCAATATAATTTATAAACAGATTACAACCCGACTAAATTATAATCTTAAAAAAAAGTTTACGAATGTAAAATTACACAAGTTTTTTTAAAATATAAAATTCAAATGTAAAAGAACATACTATGCGAAGCTTTTTTTATCAAAAGCTTATTACATAATATTGACTGCTCACCGTTTCAAGTAGCGAGCTCGTTATTACGACCTACTCTACAAAGTGTAAAACGCTGCATTGAACTAAGATCACAGCATCGGTCGCCAAAACGGATATTGGAAAAGTCATCATCCAGTTTACTCGCAATATACTGGCAGAAGTACTGTCTGATAAAAAATCTTTATATTCTTCATAGTGGAAAATAATAATGTTTGGTGTTGTTAAACAATATGAACTTGCCGTGTAGTTAGAATTTCACTACCCCTCTCTACCCACGGGTGTCGTAAGAGGCGACTGAGGGTATGGGGCTGTTTTAAGTGGTTTTCGGGCGATGCGGTTAAGACTCATCACCAATGATACTTTATTTCTACCACCTACTCCCCTATCAACTTCCAAATGTGGTTGAGGAGTTTCTAGCTCTGAAGCTCTGGCTATCCCTTCTTTGAATTGATCCGTTAAGGTAAAGCCTATCGATCTCAACTTTGTACGCTTAAGTGTCCTCCATGGTCGTCCTTTACTGACATTACCATTCACTTCCTAAGCAAGAAAAGGTAGAAATGCCATTTTCCAACCTAAAAACAAGAACAAAAAATACGAATCGAAATTCCTTGCTGACTGTACTCCCATCACGACTATTTACCACAATGTAATCTAGCACGAAACTAATGGGTTATTAAACTAACTTGAGTTTTAGTGCTTACTAATTTCATTATCTTTGTAACTTGAACATTGTGTGAACATAATACAGATACCTCATGGCATACATACATATACTCATGGCTATCACAAAAAGGGGAGGCCAGAGTTTCGGAATAAGACATTATTGCAATGCAGCCTCTTAGGAAGTTACTCTTAACTTGGGAAAGGATTGTAAAATTAGGTTGTTAATCATATGTGAATGACGATGATGATATACGAGAACAATCAATTAAAAAAGCCCCAATACCCATTGTCTCCTCTTACAACACCCGCGGAAAGAAGTGCTATTCTAAGCCGACGCTAACATCTATCTGAACTTTTCAGAAATGTTGATATTTATTTATAACTATAATATTTTACATTATTTTGAGGTAATTATGTCTTAAAAACAATAAACGTCAGCACCAGAAAGACAGACAGGTACCCCTGCGATACCGCGGAAGTGGCCGGTACCGACGGCTTTACTGATTCAACCTGTATCAGTGAATCTGTGAGTTTACCCTCCGGGAATTGAATCTCAGTCCCCCGAATCGTGAGCCAAATTCTCAAATCGTAAGGCTGAAGAGGCAGTGCCCCTTATAAACGTAACGTAATTTTCTGTACGAGGAAAGTTTACGGACAACATGCTCTATCCATCCATTGTGGTATTAAAACTTTGAAGACTTTATACATGAATTAATACAGTATAAGAAAAGGGTTGGAAACAACATTACGAGTAAGAGAAAAGTAATCAACAAAATGTACTGTTTGACATCCACTTTAAGTAAAATTAATGGCCTTTGTATATACTTTAAGATAAACGTTGAATTTTGTTTTAAAGTTTTAAAAAGATATCAGTGGTATCTATCTTATTTTTGCGAGTAGATATCAAGTAAATTATATTATATTACAAGCCGTGTAGTGTCAATTTAGAATAGCACTACCCCGTTTCTACCGATGGGTGTACGTAAGAGGCGACTAACGGTATTGGGGCTTTAAGGGATTTTTGGGCGTTGCGGTTGGAGACCCATCACCAACAACCTTTACTGAACCATCTTTTCCCCACTCAATTTTCCAAAAGTGGCTGAGGAATTTCCAATTCCTCAGCTCTGGCGTCCCCTTCTAGGGATTTATAGCCGTGAGTATATGTTTGTATGTCAATTATAATATTTCTCGGATAACATATTCTCTGTCATCTTATAACGTTATCAACTTAAATTATTGTCTGTAAACTGTTTTCATAAATTTTATAAAATCTTAACTAACTTGCTGTGTAGTGTCAGCTTAGAATAACACTACCCCATTTCTGTCGGTAGGTGTACGTAAGAGGCGACTAACGGTATTGGGGGTTTTAAGGGATTTTGGGCGATGCGGTAGGAGGCCCATCACCAACTACCTTTATTTTGCCATCTTTTCCCCACTCAACTTTCCAAAAGTGGCTGAGGAATTTCGAATTCCTTAGCTTTGGCTACCCCTTCTCGGGATTTATAGCCTTGAGTATATGTATGTATACTTTACTAACTTATGCCCAGTTTCAATTAGAAAGAGTTAACTTTTATAGCATCTTTTTGCTTCGCTCTGTCTGTTTGATAAAAGAAGCGATATATATCCTTTTTTTACCCTCACTAATGGCTTGAGAAAACATACGTAAGTAACAAAACAATTGATACCCGTGTACTACCAGCATAGCTAGTACCAGCGACCTTTTAACTATGGCGTGGTAAAAGCAGCCATCTCTTAAGCACTTACTAAGCAACGTATACTGCCATCTCATTCTAACCGATATCGTGACGATAAAATAGCGCTTAAACTAAGCCTCCAGCCCGGCTAGTACGAGCGGTGTTTAAACAAGTTATCGCGTGGGATAAAGCAGTCATTTCTTACGCACTTACTTAGTCTCGTATACTGCCATCTCGTTCTAACCCTTATCGTGTTGATATACTAGCGCTCGTACTAGCCGGGCTGGAGGCATAGCAAGAGCGCAATTTTATCGCCATGATTTTGGTATACCACGCTATATCTAATCAAAAGGTCGTTCGTACTAGCTATGCAGGGATCACTATTATTATATAAATCCTAACTGTATTGTGAGTGTCCTGTACCGGATGTCGTATTCATGTTCGCTTCCGGAACACATCTGTAATCTGAGCTAGATTCTAGGTGCAGATAAAACGATGTTTGATCTATGTTGTTTGCTTTTTCATTGAACTGTCTGAAGGAAAATATATTGCAATATAATTGCTTTGTTGTTCTGTGTAGTGTGGGCTAAGAATAGCACTACCCCATTTCTTCCCATTGGTGATCGTAAGAGGTGACTAAGGGTATTGGCGCTTTTTAAGGGATTTTTGGGCGATGTGGTTGGAGACCTATCACCAACAACCTTTATTTTACTATCTTTCCTCCCTTCAACTTCCAAAAGTGACTGAGGAATTTCTTATTCTGAAGCATTGGCTACCCCTTCTAGCGATTCATAGCCATGAGTATATGTATGTATGTCCTTTTTTGTAAAGTGGTGTCGTTTAAAAGTAAAGTAATGGCTGCATACGCGAAAACTTGACGCGTCCCACGAGCTAGTCAGCTAAAGTGCCAAATTGGTCGGAGCCGCCATACGAAATCTCCCAATGGATTTGTATGATTTAGCAAAGACACGATGTGATTTGGCTTTCTTATAACGATAACTTGTAAAAGTATCTCAATAGCCTTTCAAGAATATCTAGTCAGTCTATATCTTAAAACGGTACATTATGTTAAACGCAGTGATTGTACCGGTAAATAGTTTTCTACGACTGTTTCTGAAACAAAAAATAACTTCAACTTTCGCGCCGTATTTCTCCGAAGGGGTGGCAGAAGGACTAAATTCTTCTTATCATCACGTGACAATATCACCTAGTATTTATAAGTATTAGTACCTCTACCACCCTTCCTAGAATATACGGAGTAAAAATAAGTTGAGATTTGAGTTAAGTACGTAAACAGGTCCTAAAATAATCCTAAAAGTTCTAACTAAAATAATGAATTTGTCCTTATCTACTAATTAAGCGGACCATGTTTGTACTAGTTTTTAGGTCACTAGATTAAGCGTTAGTATTTCGTTAATGTGCCCACTGTTTAGTGGATGTTGTCATTTAATTTAGGCCATTCATATTACTACTAATTGCTAGGTTGTTTTCGGTGGAAATTGTGGAAAATTACGATGGATATTTCGTTCAAGATAGATATTAATATGTTACGATATGATTGCTATGTAGAGCCGGTTAAAAATATCACTAACTCATGTCTTCTGTAGGTGTCGTAAGAGGCGTAGGGTATTGAGGTTTTTAAGTGATAGTTGGACGATGCAGTTGGAGACTCATATGGCTAACCATCCTTTATTTTACATCTTTTTCCAACTTAATAAAAAGATAATCATATTCTGAAGTCCTGATCGTATGTTATATATTGATGCATAATAAAAACAATATTGTTTTGTCATTTTGTCATACATTCTTCAACAGATTAAGATTATATTTTAAACGGAAAGATTCATAATCTATATTTTCAGTTATAGATTTTTAAATAGCAATAAAAGGCACAAAAATAAGTATCGAAAAACAAGTCTAAAAACCTTTCCTGTATGTAACAGACAGTTCATTCCACACAACGCTACGAGTATTTGTCTGTCACTTCCATACATTTTCTCTCGATTTTTCAATTGTCCGATGTTGGTTAGAATCCCCAAGATTTACTTACGCAAACAATTCCAAACCTTATCTTAAAGCCACTTAAATCCAAAGTGCTTTCACCTTATGCTAAACGAATGTAAGCTAAAGTCCGCTTTTTCGCCTAATAGATAACTGAATTCGTATTGGTTGTTCGAATAACATGAAGTTGAGCTGAAAGACCCTTGGCGGGTCGTTGACCTCGCAAATTTTATGCGTATCCATTATATGTAACGTAGGTATTGACACTGGCACTGTGCCAATCACAAAGTGAGCTTTTGCCTTTATCGCGATCAGAAATGCAACGGGATTACACGGGCTTGGATTGCCAGCCTTGGAATGTTGCTGTTATATTAAAACTACTTCTATTTGCTTTCTACAGTAGCGTATCCACAAATATATTAACATGACTTATGAATTTGCTGTGTAGTGTCGGCTTAGAATAACACTACCCCATTTCTGCCGGTGGGTGTACGTAAGAGGCGACTAACGGTATTGGGGCTTTTAAGGGATTTTTGGGCGATGTGGTTGGAGACCTATCACCAACAACCATTATTTTGCCGTCTTTTCCCCACTCAACTTTCCAAAAGTGGCTGAGGAACTTCTAGTTCCTTAGCTCTGGCTACCCCTTCTTGGGATTTATAGCCGTGAGTATATGTATGTATGTATGTGACTTATGAATGTGTTTTAAAATCTTTTCAGTTGATGGGTGATTTTAGGATATAGGAATAAATTGAGATGGTAAAACTGATCAATTTAGATTAGTTGTGTTTTTGAACAACAATATTTATTTTTCTATCTTTTCCCTACGTAACGTAACTTCCAAAACTGGCTTAAGAATCTTCTGATTCTGAAGCTCCGGCTACCCCTTTTAGAGATTCATAGCCGTAGGTATATGTATGTATGAGTTTTTGAACTTCTGCTCCATCCACCTGCACGGGTATATTATACGATCACTTCTCCTATGAAATTTACCTTTATACACTATGTTTCTTCTAAACGTTTTAACTATCTAATGGTAAAATATTTTTTTAAATCGGTTATGCCGTTTCGGCGTCTCTTCTTAACAGTCTATTCGTTGCTTGAAATATGTAAAGCAAACTCAATATATACTTAGATTTTAACAACGATCACTTATTAAAAATATAGATTACATGAAGTCAGATTAAGTTTTCATCCAAAGATCTGGCACATTCCGCAATAACATCGTCTGTACGGCCTCTACTGAAATACGAGTCAGCTTACGGAAAAGCTCAATCTTGTTGATTTATTTGACAAGTCGATTACTATAGGCGTCTTGTACTTCACGCATTGTGTTTTTATAGAATAGAGAATTACGTTCATATGGACAAGGCCTGAAATCCCAAAATGGGTAGCTAGAATGTCAGAAAACGAACATACATACATATACTCACGGCTATAAATTCCTAAAAGGGGTAGCCAGAGCTAAGGAATTAGAAATTCCCCAGCCACTTTTGGAAAGTTGAGTTGGGTAAAGATGGTGAAATAAAGGTTGTTGGTGATGGGTCTCCAACCGGATCGCCCAAAAATCCCTTAAAAGCCCCAATACCGTTAGTCGCCTTTTACATACACCCACCGGAAGAAATGGGGTAGTGCTGTTCTAAGCCGACACTACACAGCAAGTTATTAATAAAAAAAGAATGGTTTGTATCATCACAGCTTATTCATATGTCTACACCGAGGGATAAGAGCATTCCCTGTATAGTATGGTTAGACCATAGTCCACTTCGCTGGCCTAGTGTGGGTAGGCAGACTAACGACTACTGCCGTGACAGCTTAACGAAGCACCGTGTCATATACATTTTGTGATAATTACTTGATTAATTAAATTCAAGCAAAACCGAGTTAATTCTTCTTAGTTTAATCTGTGAATTAACACCCCGGGATCAGAATCCGAGACCTACTGTGAGCCGAATGGTTCATCGCTAGGCCACAGAGGCTAACCAGAAGAAGGAGAATAGTTGATTATACAAAAATCAGCTACAATCAAATAAGTATTATTTCATTCGTGTCGGTGAATGAATGAATGCTTGTATAGATCGATAAACGTAGGTGCATAATGAATCCCTACAAAGTATGAATCCGTTGAAATGATGTCATCAAATGGCATTTATAAGTCATCATATGTGCCATAAACCTTGGTCTTATTTTACAATGTTATAATATTTATCTTAGCTCAACAATAGTTATACAATAATACTGAAAGATACAAATAAAAAATTAAGGGAAAGAAGGAGAATGAAAATATTTTAAGATATTTGATGCCTTACGTATTGCCAAATGCTAACTACTCCTAAAGGATACATGCATGTACTCACGCCGTCCTAAATCTTCCGGAATAGATTTTTTTTAGCCATATTAACGACGACGTGATAGCTCAATGGGTAGAACACCGGATATCGTGCAAACGACTAGTGTTCAAATCCCGGGTCGGGCCTACACCAATTTGTCTTTTCTAAAGTTATATGTGTGGTTAATTTATCACGGTTGTTAACGGTGAGGGAAAACATCGTGAGGAAACCCACATGACTGAGTTGTACCTAGTCATGTGACAGTGCATTCGTACAAAACGGCGATAGGCCTGCCCCCTATCACGTGAGTACACTGTCCATGCAAAACGTGGGTACTCTGAACACTAGGTGACAATGTCACGTGATGTACAGAAGTATTAGTACCTCTGCCAACCCCTTCGGGGATATTCGGCGTGAGCGTTTATGTTATGTAAAGATAGTTTGTAATGGGCGTCCAGTCAAATAAAATTGCCTAGGTAAAGTTCCAAAACCCTATTTTGCTTTACTCCTCGCTGAATGTAATGGGTTAGTTCTATTCTAAGCCGAAACTACATGGTTACTACCAATACCCACGGGAGATAGTCTTGATGGTAAATTTAAACCAAACCACAGCCGTCTCGGGTGAATTAAAATAAGGTTATCATGCCGTTATCCTTTATTGGTTTAACCTTATTGGTATCAATAAAATTTGCACACAATAAATACTTAAGATTAATGAAGCGATGGAAATTACACCACGTTCTTACGTTTCACTTTTAGTTGAGATTGACTATCCACCTACTTAGACTCATATTATAAAATCCGAATCGGCTTACAATAGCACTACCTTGTTTCTTCCCGTGGGTGTACGTAAGAGGCGACTAAGGGTATTAGGACTTTTTAATGGATTTTTGGGCGATGTGGCTGGAGACCCTTTATTTTACTACCTAGGAATTTCTAAATTTTTAGCTCTGGCTACCCATTCTAGGGCTTTATAGCCGTGAGTATATGTATGTACTTATAATTATGTTACTTAATCTATTCCTGTGGGTGTCGTATGAGATTACTAGGGATACAGGAGTTTCATGTATTTATTGTGCCATTACATACATACATACATATACTCACGGCTATAAATCCCAAGAAGGTGTAGCCAGAGCTAAGGAATCAGAAATTCCTCAGCCATTTTTGGAAGTTTGTTGGTTTGATGGGTCTCCAACCGCATCGCCCAAAAAATCCTTAAAAGCCCCAATACCGTTAGTCGCTTCTTACGTACAAGGCACAACATACATACACACATACGTACATACATATACTTATGTCATTAGTGTTCATTGAGCTCGGCAGAGACTATCAATCGTCAATTTTTACGGTCATGGCAAAGCTATCGAGCACAATTTACATCATATATCTTTCAGAATATACATATATTTATATGTAAAAAAATATGTAATGCTTAATTATGTATTTTCCGGCAAAACAAACAGAATTTAATTTCCATATTGCCCATTTGCGGCAAAACACTCTTGTTTGTTCTTAAAATATCTGTAAGTCGGCTGCTTTTTAATGCCCCATTAAAGCTACAATTAGAACTAGCGACACTTCCATTAAAACCGACGCTTGAAATAAGTCTATAGTGCTTACGTTACGATTAAACACTGAAAATAACCATTAGGGAAGTGGTTTTGCAACCACAAGACTTAAAACCATTTATTATTCAGTTATACTGTTGCCTTGTGGTATCGCCGGCTTAAAATAGTATTCACTTTGCTTCCTGAAGGTGAATTTCCGGAAGCTTGAGGTGGAGGCTGGATGTTACCTAAACTGCAATACAATTGCTAGACTGTACCTCCGACATACTGAATCTCGGAAAAGCCTTTGACTGCAGTCTGCTTCCATTCATACTAAAATGTTACGTAAAATATTATATGAATTTTTCATAACCTCAAAGTTTAAAAATATCAGAAAATTAGCTCTGTTTTTTGCAAGATTGTCTTTTCAAAAGTCCAACTTAAATGTTATTGAAATTCGATAAAAGTAATTGAAGAACGTTTTTCTATGACTTATCTTTTTAAAACGTAACATTAGTAACATTTTTAAGTATTAACAAGTAGTAACATTTTTAAGTATTATTTATTGTTCTGTTTAAAAAATATATTAAAAATTAACCATTAATTTCATATAGTGTATGCCCTAAAACGATATTAACATATAATTTTCTTGTTTCAGGATCCAACAAAAGATCAAAATGGGTGATGAAAGTAGAACATGGACTGTAGTGCTAATTGCTGCCCTACTATCAAGTGTCCAGGGCGACTTCACAGAAAACTGTCCGCGTGAATGCAAATGCTTTTGGGCGAGCGGCAACAAACAAGCAGACTGCTCACATGCACATTTCAGCGAGATACCAAAAAACCTCAGCTCGGAAATACAGAATTTAGATCTCACCGGCAATGGACTGTACGAAATATCCAGATACGCATTCGAGGAAGTAAAGTTGAACAATCTTAAGAAGCTCGTCTTGAAAGAATGCCAAATCGAAACCATTCACAAAGATGGACTGAGCGGTTTAGTTATAATGATCGAAATAGATCTATCGAGGAACAATTTAAAAACATTACATGCGGATACGTTTAGAGAAACATCAAAGATAAGATGGATTTTCCTGAATGATAATAGTTTGGAAAAACTTGAAGATGGACTTTTCAATAACCTACCGTTTTTGCAAAAAGTTTACTTGAACAATAACCGTATATCTCAAATTGGCATTAAGACATTTATGAACTTGCCAAAACTGAACCACATTCGTTTAGACGGAAACAAATTGAAACATTTTAAAGTAGATATTCTAGGATCGCTAGCTTCAATGTCTACCTTGGACATACACGATAACCCATGGGTTTGTGATTGTTACTTGCAACCTTTTAGAAACTGGGTCATGAGTAAAAAGCTAGCAACAGTTCCAATTGCATGTGCTGAACCATTAAAAATGGTCGGAAAAATGTGGAAAGAATTGGACTCCAGTGATTTTGCCTGCGCACCAATCATAACCTATCCTGCAATCGGCAGCACTTTGAAGTCGTTCGAAACTAATGTCACACTCTCATGTCACGTTGATGGTAACCCACTGCCAGAAGTTAACTGGGTCTTAAATTCGCAAATCATTGATAGCACTTATCGATATCAAGGCGAACCAAAATATTATCTGTCCGAGTATAATTCAGAGAACAGTAAATGGTTGAATTTAACTGTAATTACCGCTAGTACAGAAGACAACGGTAAATATTTATGTGTGGCCAAAAATGCTGGAGGTATAGAAGAAAGAAGTATCAATCTAGAGATTTCACAAAATACCCCCGGTGTTGTTATACCAAGTGGTATGGATAGCAATATGTTGCCAGTTTTAATTGGGGTTTCATGCGCTGCTGCAAGTTTGTTAATAATTATGGTGATTTTATGCTACTGTTGTTGCAAAAGGAAAAATTCTGAAAAGAAAAAAGTGAATGCTTCAAATAGAGAAGCTTTAATTGAAGGTTCCGTGATACCTGAAATGGAAAAGAGTCTAATTTCTGCCGTGAATCCTGTCACTAAACCACCGAGACGGTACGATGTCCCGCCGTCTATTACCAGTGGAGCCACTGAGATGTCAGAGATGAATAAAACATTGCTGGACAATGATTCAATATCTGGTAAGTAGTACGAGTATATTTCTCATTATTATATCTTTAATAGCGCAAAGCCATGGCTGCACGCGGGTATTAGGAGTATTAAATAATACCTTTCTAGATGCCGTCATAATCGGTCAAGCCGCTTTAGAGATTAGCCGGAAAAAACAGACAGTCATTTTCCTTATATGTATAGTGTATATTTAATATGAAAATGAAATGTATTTTAAAATATTATTTGAAATATGAAGCTGTTTTCCCATTTTTACCATGGGTGTTTATAAGATTTTCTTAAGTTATTTTTGGGCGATGCAGTTGCAGACCTATCACCAAAATCCTTTATTTTACCATATTTTCCCCACTTAACTTCCAAATATGGCTGAAAAATTTGTTATTTCGAAACTCTGGCTACCCCTTTAAGGGGTTTATAGCCGTGAGTATATGTATGTTTGTATTAATACGCATTCTTAATACAAAAATCGTATATAAATAATATTTGGCTATAATAGGTTATTTGACTAAGTTTTGAAAACTATCTTACGGTGTTAATTTGTTTATAAGGAGCCCTATTAAATATTTTTCTGTCTTCATTTTAGCTATTTTATTAAAAAATCGAAAAAGAAAATGCTATATTCAAATTTGCCGCGAAAACGCGACTTTAAGTAATATGGCGGCTGTAGCACAGATGACGTCAATTCCGCATTAACCACCAATGAGCGAAGCGATACATAGTCTGTTTATGCGTGGTCTACGTCATTATAGAAATAGCCAATCACGTTCGTTTTTAGTCACGTGACAGTTGCATCGAAAATACTTATTTTAGAACACGGATTTTAGTGAAATAATGCAATATTTTTATCTCGCATTATTACATATTGCTCCAAAAAAGAAATATTACGATTAGTGAAATAAAAGAAATGTATATTTTTTATTACAGTCAAATAGCTTATTATTGTGGCCAATTTTTGAAACCCATAAAGTACGTTCATTTTGAATATCGTATTTATCGTTTATCGTTATTACAATGCGAAATGCTCCCACTGTCTGTGTAGTGTCAGTTTAAAATAGCACTAACTTCACCTTTTATTTCCGTGGGAGTTGTAAACGGTGACACAAGGAATTGGGGCTTTTTAAGTTACTTGGGCGATGTGGATAGGCCTTCGTGGCATTTTTTTTAATCCTTGCGCAGCTTCTGAAAGTTGCTATTATATTTTCAAATTTTTATGTATATCCGTGAGTTTATAGTTGCACAATCTAGTCACACAATAACTTCATTTTCAATTAGACAGATATAGAGCCTGTTACACGATTTGCTGGCTTATCGGGTCATAGAATTTTGAGCCAAGTCATATCGTATAAACTTTTAGATTAAATTGACTTAATATTAATGATACCGGGTTATTTGGAACATCTTGAAATCCTATTTGTATTATTCTCGGCCAATGTTGGTTACGAGTATCGGTTGTTTAGTCTACCGCAGTGAAGACGGCATTTACTTCCGATTTGCATATGAGTATTTCAGAGACCAAAATTAGCATTCACGGTCGCGAATGTTGTAAAACTAACAATCATTACATAAGTACAAGTAGTATGAATTGCATGGCACGTCATCTGATATTATTTTAATATCATTTCGAATTAAATCGGGTAATAATAAATAAAATAATAAAATAAAATAATCATTTATTTCAAAATAAAAAGATAAATCTTTGTTTTTTGAACGTCAAATTTTAACTTAATACTAAGTTTACTTCGGATTCGGAAGGTGTTTTGTTGAGAGAAGAACCCGTAAGAAACTCGTCAACACACATCTTTTTTTAACGTCCATTACAATTTTGGTGTTAGCCCGGAAACATCCTGCACAGAGCCCTGATGACACCAAGCCACTTCATCATTAATGTAATCATTGACATTGTAATAGGCTTTCGAACTAAGATTTTTTTTAACTGCTGCTTTGAATTTTGTTTCTGTTAAATTTAAAATGTCCTCAGGTATTTTATTATACATTTTTACGCATAACCCCATGAAAGATGTATTTACTTTTGACAATCTGTATTTTGGTACTGATATTTTATTGTTGTCTCTCAGGTTTCGAATATGTCTGTCACAATTTTTCACAAAAGAGGCCTGATTCTTTCTTACATACATAATATTTTCATAAATATATTGACATGGCAGTGTCATTATATTTATTGTTTTAAACAATTCCCTCAGGGAATCTCGGGATCTCAAATTGTATATAGCTCTTATTGCTCTCTTTTGGAGAATAAATATGGAACCAACATCAGCTGCTCTGCCCCAGAGTAAAATACCGTAAGACATTACACTATGAAAATAGCTGTAATAAACTAATCGAGCTGTCTGTACATCTGTCAAATGTCTTATTTTCCTAACGGCATATGCAGCACTACTTAGCCTGCCAGCTAGTGAGCTAATGTGGGGTCCCCATTGGAGCTTGGAGTCCAATTTATATAAACTAACGTGGCACATTTTGTCTTTCAGCCCACATCGACGATGAAAAGCGATCTTTAGACTTCGATCATCAACCAAAACGGTCGCACGACGCGCTCAATGTCGACTACATTCGACAAGATGGCCGAACTTATCCGCCAGATCTATTATCATTTCCTCCAAGAGCAACACAAATATCGCCAGCAGCCAGCAATGCTTCTACTGTCCCGGACAATACAAGATTACCAGCACAACTTAACCCTGCAAGTCCAATACATTCACCAATATACGGTATTTCAACGAACCAAAACCTCTTCAAAACACTACCATATAACAGATCTCAGTCACCATTTGCTGCACCAGTAACTCCGTCAGTTGTGACCCCAAGGCAAGGATATGTCACTATTCCAAGACGACCTCGAGTCCCAAGCTGGTCAAGTACTGCAAGCACACAAATCCTCCCAAGTTCGGAAACCCAAGAGCCCCTTTACGATAATCTGGGACTTAGGACTACAGCAGATGGAAGTTCAGTGCTCTCTCTAAACAAAGCTGGCTTAGAACAACAGTTTTCACCAATGAAAAATCGACCTTTACCAGCAACACCAGTGTTTCAAACCTCTCACTCATTCTATGCTCCGATTCAAGAGTTAGAACCAGCTCCATCACCGATTCCGGCGTCAATGCATCAACAAAATGGCCCATCGCAGATTTCTGGTAAATTCTCTACACCGGGCCCTCAAGAGCCATTCAATCCTCGAGCAAGTTGGAGTTCAAAGAATTCAATAAACCTTCAGCCTGAGTCAAGAAAAATATTGTTTGAAAGCGTTGACGCTAACAGAAATCTTAATGACTCCCAATTTATGCCTAGCGATAGTAGTACCCTGAGCCGACGAACTCATAAGCCTGAGACTGGTTCTCTAAGGCGAGTAGTTAGACCTAAAGAAGATATAAGTTATATTCACTCATCTCCATCAAAGGACGAAAAAATTAATGAAAGCAACGTATCTCTTAATCAATCTGTGGGTACATTGAATAGAAGTGGTAAAGTTCCACCGAGACCACCTCCAAAGCCGAAGAAGAAGCCTACACCAGATTCAAATCAGAATCAACCGTTATTCGAAGATGAAGGAGAGGATGGTACCGAAGTGTAGTGATGTGTTAAGGTGATATCTGCCAAAGTGCCAACAGAATATTGTAAGAAGTGATATTGAAATGAACTGAGTTTCTTGAAAAGTGACAATGCAATGATCGGTGTATTATTTAAATTATCGCGGTGCTCGACTGTACATAGTTATTGTGCTAGATTTTTTACCAGCGTTTCATGTACAATTTAGATATAAAGAAAGTATTTGTAATTTTATTAAGGCGAACTAAATTTCGGTCTACTGCCATACAATGTTTTTTAGCTTTTTCATACTTATTGTACATCTGCAATAATATTGAGTTTCTAATGTTATATCTAGTTTACTGGAATTTGTTGTATCGACCCCGCAAGTTACATTTTATTTGATAAGTATTTATTCGTGTTTTAAGTTGCTTAAGTAATTACTCTTAATAAGAACTTATCCTGTAGTTGTCTTCGAAATTCTCTTTAAGACTGATTTACAAAATTCTTTGATGATTCCACTTTATTCTTGATATTCCTTGGAATTATTAGTATTCCCTCAGTTAATTCGACTTGTGACAGTAATTAATTCTATTTATGTTTCATATGATAATCATACGGAACATATTGTACGCCACTTCCGACCCCTAATTATAGGCCCGGGTCAATGAGTGACTAGTGTATGTTATTACTTTCTATATGTAATTATCTAGCTATCATTTTTTCTAATACTCATTGGTATCCAATATGTTATTATAGAATTATTTTTGCTACATTTCACAATTATTAAAGACTGATAAACACACACTGACATCGCTTCCACAAACTATTTAGCAAAACTAGTTCGTTTTAAGTGATAGTTGCGTGTTAGAACAAACGTACATAATATCAGTAATAATACTTTTTAACGTATTGAGTGAAATGCATGATATACCATTATTTGTACAAGTTAGCTTAATTTAAACGTCCTTGTAATCTGAAAAGAACAATGATTTGATTTATGCAAATTGTAGAAACCCGTAGTCTTTGTTTACACAAAGTATCGCAATATAATTTCAATACAGAATCAGAATTTTCAAATAGTATAATGTTTCACATACATGTTATGTAATTCATCTCTGCGATTTACTAAAGCTTAAATTCTGGTTTCTGAATGGCATAACATTTAAAATTCTTTACTGTTTGAGATTGTTTTGCAATGGTTGGGCCTGAGATATATTCGTAGGTTTTACTTCACGCAAGATTGCAATACGCTCCTCATAAGCTTTTAAGAGCTTATTCCATTTGACTGCATGCAGACGTCTGAAAGCCTCTGAATCTGAATTCAGACTAGTGGAATAAAGTTCAGAACGCTAGGCTTCTGAAAAGTAGACAAATTTGTGTAGTGCGTAGCGTCTGCGGCAGTAACTTCGAAGGACGTCTGAATTCAGAAACGACAAAGCGTAGTGGAATAAGCTCTTTAAGGACATTATAATCTTCGTCACAAAACATGCATTTTATTACACTTTATATTTAAACAAGTACACAACCTTAACGTACATGCGTTGTATTGTAGTCCTTGTTCTTGGCAAATTCTTGCTGAAAATAAAATTATCTGTCCCAAAACCACTTAAATTTCATCAAGCAACATTGTATACAAAACGTTCTCCGTAACAGTGCTTAAAATTAACGAAGTATGACAAATAAGACTTGGCAACATTCCTTGCTATGTCTACAATCTTCTTTACGGATGTGAGGTTTTCCGATTGGCGCGCAATTCATAGCTGTACAAACGAAATGAGAAAATATTACATGAATGCGTAATAGAATGAGTAGGGGGGTATTCAAGATAATAATAACATATTTTATTTGAATATCTAGATACGTAATTACTAATATAAATGTGACCGAGTTGAAAACCTTTTGCTGTCTACCCTTTGATCGAATCTTTTAAATGTAGTTTGTAACTATCGACATACATACATATATATGTGTATTTACCAATTTCATATACCAGCAATGTATTGTGAAAAATTTGAATGTAGGCGTTATTTTAAATGCAAGAAATTATTATATTATAAAATCTAATATCACCAAACACCTTTAAGATCCTGTTTGATTTGTAAACTTTTCATTAAAATGGCAGACATTCAGAATTAGTATTAATATTCAAGAGCTTTCAGTAACTAGTTTTTTTTATTCTGAAACTACGTCATACTTTCATTTACGAACTAAGTAGAAATTAATCTTTCAATTAACAAAGTTCCTTGCTTCATAGCCCTCCTTAACGGGAGCTACAAAATTCTGCTCAGTGTTGTAATATCATCAGCGTAAAGATACGCCCAGTTCTTATAAATAATAAATTCATCTTACCTGAGGTTACAAAAGTATTTTTTTTCCACTAAGTTATTCTGAAAGTTGTTTTCAGGTCACAAATATAACTTCAGTCATTTATTTTCTCCATTTTTCTAGCCTGTTATGAAACCATCCAACTAAGACAAACTTGCGTAATAAATAAAGACAACTAGCAACACTAATTATATTTTTTGTCACAAAATGTCTTTTTTAACATTCTTGATATATACTAAGTGATTTCTCATTGCATGTTTATTTATATACATCATGATTTATTTTATTTGTTTAGTATACATAAATAAAAATAATAAACAATTGCAATTTGGTAAAATAGTCTAGAATTATATACTTACCTGGACAAATTTACATTCATAAGTTCTTAGCTTATTTTTATACCGTACTCTCTAAATAATTTATGTACTGCTTATGTGTAAGCTATTTTTACATTCTATTAATTTATATAATAGTTTTGTAAGATATTTAGAAAAACTTATTATTTTGCGTGGTTCAAATTTACTGTCTCATTCATTCTTTAAAAGACTTTTTGTATAATTTTAATTTGAACCATGAATTGTAATAAGAATTAAAACATTATGAATTTAAAAATTTAAACTTAACCGTAGACAGAGAGAAATAGAAGTGATATTTTGCATATTTGTATGAAAGAGCGACGCTTATTGTAAAAATATATGTGAGAAAGGGAGCGAAATTAAATCTGTCATTATAGGTCTGTGGGAATAGCAAAGATATACTGGCCAGTACACCCTGCTGTATACCAACTTGGAATTTGAATTTATGTTTAGCTAGAGAAACATTTCGATACCGCGATGTACGATTTTTTAAGACGCTTCTAGTGTGCGAGTAAGTTCGCCGTCTAGAGGTCGCCACAGATCCAACCACTTGCCTCTAGTAACAGGGCGACATTATGGTCATATAATTGTATTTTTTTTTAATTTTGTTCATCCGAGACATATTAAATTTAAATTAAAAAAATATATTCAATACTCATTGTTATGTTTGTATATCACATCTGCAAAGAAATTATCTATGTCGCATTACCTAGTTACACGATAACACTGTCTATTTCTTACTCTGTGTACGGGGTTATCTAAAAGAAGTATTTGCAAAGTACACTTAAATGTATTAATATGTCCATAGTACACCGTTTTGGTGATGGTATCGCCCAAGTTTTTTTTATTTACTTTATTGAGCAGAAAATATCTTTGATAACGTGCTTTGAAAAAATATTTCTTAAGTTGTAACAAAATCATGTGTTTACATTTTTTCTTGTATTGCAATATGGCCCAATATATATATATATATATTTATTTGTAGTATACCTTGTGTATGACGTGTACATAAAAGTGATTTATTTTTAAAGTTCCTAGCATGAAGTGACTACATACCAATATATTAATTTTTTTAGTGGTGCTTTTTGCTTACATTGTTATGTTTAATTTGAACACCATGTGTGTCTTTTAGATAACTTTTTCGTTTTCTCATGGAAAATTTTTGGTATTGTCCTAAAAGTATATTTATATAGATACAGAAAATCGGTCTGGTATAAAATACGTGTCTACAATTGGATATAAGAATGTAAATTATTATCATGAGGATTAAAAGAAATCATGACATAAAAATTACTTTCATCATGACAAGACTTCAATGTAGAGGTAATGTACAATGTTTTACTGTAGAAATCCAGTTATATGTATTTTTAAGCGAAATGTACATACAATTAAATGTATAAGAAAAAATAAATAAAGCTTTATTTAAGTAATTTTGAATTTAATTTTTGTCTATCAACAATTTCTACTGCTCTTAGAACAGTACTCTATCCTTATTCAAGACTCAGACTTTCACGGCGTACATCTCCGAAGGGGTTGGCAGAGGTACTAATACTTTTGAACATCACGTCATATTGTCACCAAGTGTTCAGAGTACCCACATTTTGCTTGGACAGTGACAGTACGACAGACAGACAGAGAGTAGCCATGTGATAGGGGACAGGCCTACCGCTGTTTTGAACGAATACACTGTCACATGAGTGATTACAACTGAGCCATGTGGGATTCTTGACGATGTTTCCCTCACCGTTAACAACCATGACATATTAACCACACGTATGTCTTTAGAAAAGACAAATTGGTGTAGGCCGACCCGGGATTAGAACCGTCATTGTCTGCACGGTAAGCGGTGTTCTGACCAGTAAACTATCAGGGTTGCCTCACAATTGTGATATCAAGTAGTTGCGCCGTCCAAGCAAAATGTAGGTACTCTGAATAATAATAGACAAGTGATATTCAGAAGTTTAGTGCTACTGCCAACCCTTCAGGGATTTACGGTGTGAATGTTGAGTAAAGCTTAGCTTAGAAACAACAGCAATAAAATGGTACACTAATTTCTTCACTAAAAGGAAGGCGAACGAAGTGTGAAGACCAAAAGAGCTTGTTAGAAAAGATTGATGAATTTAAATAAAATGAAGAGAATTTTCAGGATTTTACAAAATGGCGATCTATAGTCTGTGACTAACCTAGCAGGAAACAGATTCGTGAGTGTAACTATATCTAAATTGTTTGTCGCCAAAATCACAAATAAAAAAAATAAAAAATATTTGTTCGATTTAGCATATCAGTATTGCTAGCATGAACGAAATTTTAACTGATTACGCACAACCCTCTTTTTTTATGCACAAACATAGTATCATACATACATACGTACATAGATATACTCACGGCTATAAATCCCTAGAAAGGGGTAGCCAGAGCTAAGGAATTAGAAATTCCTCAGCCACTTTTGGAAGTTGCATGGGGAATAGATGGTAAAATAAAGGTTCTTGGTGATGGGTCTCCAACCGCATCGCTCAAAATCCCTTTAAAGCCCCCAATACCGTTAGTCGCCTCTTACGTACACCCACCGGAAGAAATGGGGTAGTGCTATTCTAAGCCGACACTACACAGCGTGGTACCGTATACTTTTACTAACATATTCGACATAGAGTTAGGTAAAAAGCTTATTAAGGGAATCCCAGAAGTAACTGAGGAAAGGATGATACAAAGTGGGTTCCATAGTCTTTGCCTATCACTAACGGAAATGAAAAGTGTTTGTGCTTACAATCTTAAATATAAGAATGTGTTACTTCTTTGTGTAAAGTTATTTGGTAGATTTATTATTAAAATATATTCCTTTGCTGTGTAGTGTCGGCTTAGAATAACACTACCCCATTTCTACCCGTGGGTGATCGTAAGAGGCGACTAAGGGTATAGGGGCTTCTTAAGTGATTTTTGGGCTATGTGGTTGGAGACCCATCACCAACAAACTTTATTTTTACCATCTTTTCCCCACGCAACTTCCAAAAGTGGCTGAGGAACATCTCATTCCAAAGCTCTGGCTACCCCGTTAAGGGATTTATAGCAGTGAGTATGTAGCAGTGTATGTATGTATGTATTCCTTAGTAAAATCTTTGTTCCAAAATTCTACATTGAGACGAAACCCATAAAGGTTTAAAAGAAATAAATTGACATATACGGTTGTTAACGTGCCGTGCCGACGTATTGCCGGAGGGAAGCCAAAATATGGATCAGTACGATTCTCACATAAGACTTGAGGGTTCTGACGAAATTCTAATCATATATGCACCAATAATCACTGTGTGTTGATTTTAGAGATGTATTGATGAAGCTAGCCTACTACGGGTTGAAGTCCGATGTATGAAAACCATTCGCAAGATAGATTTTGTTGCCTCTCATTCCTTACTATTATTTTTATTACTTTAGGTTTGTGTCATATCATAATATAAATGCTGTAAGGAATTATTTTCAAAGAGGATCAAATAAAGAAAATGTTAGCCAGCAGAGTTGCTAGGTATCCTTATATATATATATATATTATATAGGTTCTACGTTTAGTTCATAGTTTGGACAAAATTCTTATTTAACGTTTCGGTCTTAAAAAATATATTGTTGTAACCCATTGCGCTGATAAAGTACCACAATCCATACATGTGATAAATACGTCATCGTGGTGTTAAAACTGATAAAAAAACTAAAGGTGTTTATTTAAAAAAAACCGGCCAAGTGCGAGTCGGATCGCGCACTAAGGGTTCCGTACTATCATATATATAGAAAATCCCGTTTGTGTGAAAATCATAGGAGCCAAATTAGGTAAGTAATTTGATTTATGACGTTTAAAAATAGAACTACGGGCTAGATCTCATTCAAACCAATTTTCGTTAGTAGTTTGTATAGTAATACACATCATATATTTTTTTCAGTATTATCATGCCCATATTTTAGAAGTTACGGGGGGGGGACACACTTTTTAGCACTTTGAAAAAGTCTCTCGCGCAAACAATTCAGTTTTGAAAAAAATGATATAAGAAACCTCAACATCATTTTCAAATACCTTTTGATAGATACCCCACACGTATAGGTTTGATGAAAAAAAAAATTTTGAGTTTCAGTTCTATGTATGGGGAACCCTAAAAATTTTGGTTTTTTTTTCAGATTTTATTTTAAAATCTTAATGCGGTTTACAGAATACATCTACGCACCAATTTCTAATAATGTAGTTCTTATAGTTTCGGAATAAACTGGCTGTGACATACGGACGGACGGACAGACAGACAGACATGACGAATCTATAAGGGTCCCGTTTTTGCCATTTGGCTACGGAACCCTAAAAACACCTGTCGGCACGCTTAATTCTGCAAATAAGGTTAATAAATTAATTACACTTTGAATAGAATTGTTTGCTGTGTAGTGTCGGCATAGAATAGCACTACCCCATCTCTTCCCGTGGGTGTTTCGTAGGAGTCGACTAAGGGATCAGGGCTTTTACCATCTTCGCCCTTACACCAATCCAAAGTCTGCCGTGCTGATGGATGCGTGGCCAGCGGTGAGCCTGGTCGATAGCGTGCCGCCGTCCCGGAGCCTGGTGAACTCTGGGTACTAAATAACCTTGCTTTGTCAAGCGGGGCTCTGACAAAGTGGACAGAATAATTCCCTAGCTACTCGTGGGAATCACATGTGTTCGAGGAATAATAAACACGGAGACGGCGATAGAGCTCGCCACTTATCACGTCATAGATTCTCATTGGGCGAAAAGTGGGCTGACGAGACCCGCTTTAGTACGTTGAATGTTTGCGGAGGGATGTTAGAAAAGTTAGATGAAGTATGTCTGGTAATGAAAGAAAAGAATTTAGATTTGTTGTGTGTAAATGAGACGAAGTGTAAGGGAAAAGAGGTCTCGCAACTTGGATTAATTACTGCCATCTGGTCGGGGGTCGACCCTAATATCAGAGCTTGCCAAGGAGTGGGACTTCTTATGTCTGAAAGGATGGTTCAATGTATGTCAGAGCATGAGTGTGTGAGTCCAAGGCTCCTCTGGGTTAAGTTAAAAGTCGGGCTGGTCCGGCTACGTGTAATATGCGTCTATGCGCCGGACATGTCAAAATCTTTAACCGAGAGGGAGGAGTTCTGGAATTTACTAGGTGATATAGTGAATGGGTGTGATTTGAATGAAAGGATAATAATGTTAGGAGATTTTAATGGTTGGGTTGGTGTGACACGCAACGGTTGTGAAAGAGTATTAGGTAAATTTGGGGATAATAGAGTGAATGAAAATGGTGATAAATTGATTGAAGTATGTTTGGAGAGGAATCTTTGTGTTACTAACACTTTGTTTAAACACAAAGATATCCACATGTATACAAGGCAGCGAGGAAGCGAGAGAAGTATGATAGATTTTGTGATTGTTGATGAAAGGCTGAAATCAAAGGTGGTTGACACTAGAGTTTATAGAGGTGCCAACGTAGGAACAGATCATTTCCTCGTTGTATCACGAGTAAGGGGTCTGTTCAAGCGTTGGCGTCATAGGACACGAGTGTCAACTACTGAAATTTCTAGAATAAAAGTAGAAAATTTGGTAGATAATGAAAAAATGGGAGATGAATATATTGAGAAACTGGATGAACGACTAAGTTGCGTAGAAATGACTGATGATATGGAAATAGAAGATGCTTGGAATGTGCTCAAATCTGCGGTAATTGAATGTGCGACGGATGTTTGTGGATTGAGCAAGAGGAAAAATCGACCAACATCAAGTTGGTGGGATAAAAGTGTGAAAGATGCTGTGAATGAAAAGAAGAAAGTCTGGCTCGATTTACTAGCAATCAAAGCTAGTAAACGGATGAATGTGTGTATAAATGATGACGAAGTTGAGAGATTTGAAGTTGAATATAAGAGAATAAAGAGAGCGGTTAAGAATAAAATAGAGAAGAAAAAGCGAGATCTGAAAGAATGGAGTGAAAAGAAACTCTCCGATAATTTCCAAAGTAATCAAAAATTATTTTGGAAATATATTAGACGTGAAAGGGGAGTTTCTCAAAACACGAGTACAAGTGTGATGAAGGATGAAAAAGGGGAACTTATGACTGATGGAACAAGAATAAAAAGAGTATGGAAGGAATATTTTGAGGGTCTCTTTGAAAAAGAGGATGATCCCATTAGTTCAGCAATTGATAGCGATGTTAATTGTGACGAGGTAATGGGTGACGTGTCTGAAAGTATGATAAGTATGGAAGAAATTGTAAAAGCGATGAAAAGTATGAAACTAGGAAAAGCGGCAGGATATGATAGGATATGTGTCGAAATGCTGAGGGCTGGTAAAGGGTTAGTGGCTTCTTGGCTGTTCTTCCTTTTTCAGAAGTGTTGGGCACTTGGCAAAGTACCAAAAGATTGGTGTAGAGCCGTGATTGTGCCCCTATATAAAGGGAAAGGGTCACGCCAAGAAGCAAAAAACTACCGTGGTATCAGCCTACTCAGTGTTGTCGGCAAATTGTATGCGAAAGTTCTGATCGAAAGGGTGATGAAAGAAACGGATGAAAAAATTTGGGATGTACAAGCAGGATTTAGGAAGGGAATGGGATGTATGAATCAAGTCTTCTCCTTAAGGTGCATCACAGAGAAATTTTTGGCAAAAAACCAAAAAGTGTATTGCACCTTCATTGATTTGGAGAAGGCGTATGATAGGGTAGTAAGAAAGTATTTGTGGAAGGTGTTGTCTAAGTTCGGTTTGGGGAGCCAACTTATACGTGCATTGGAGTCACTCTATGAGGATTCCAATGCATGTGTGAGAGTAAACGGAGAAGACACGGGCTGGTTTGAGATCTCTAGGGGTGTTCGACAGGGTTGTGTGGCTCTTCAATTTGTTCATGGACGACTGTTTGAAAGAACTGCGCGAAAGTGATTATGGACTGAAAATGAGAGGGTTCATCATTAAATGCCTCTTATACGCTGACGATCAAGTGTTACTTGCATCAACGGTAAATGAGTTGCAGGATATGGTGAACATTGCGTGTAAGTCTTTCGAAAGAAAGGGAATAAGAGTGAATGTGGACAAAACCAAAACAATGGTTTTTGAAAGAGAGGAAAGTATGACAGAATGTGACATTGTTATAAATGGTAAGAAAGTGGAACAAGTGAAAGAATTTGTATATCTGGGGAGTTTGTTTACTAGGAATGGAAAATGTGAGGAAGATATTGAAAGGAGAGTTAAAAAGGGAAACGCGGTGAATGGAGCCATGAACAGTCTGATGTTGAGCCAGTCGTTGTCAGAAAAGGCTCGAATGGCTGTGCATAATGCTGTTCTGGTTCCCACGCTGATGTATGGTAGTGAATGTTGGGCATGGCAGAAGAAGCATGAAAGTAGAGTTAATGCAGTGGAAATGAGATCCCTCAGAAGTATATGTAATGTAAGGCTGTATGATAGAGTGAGAAATACTGTGATCCGTGAACGAGTAGGTTTGAAAGATGACGTAGTATGCAAGATAGAAAAAGGAATGTTGAGGTGGTTTGGGCACATAGAGAGGATGGATGAAAATAAAGTAGCGAAAGAGATATATAGAGCCAATGTGGATGGGAATGTTAGTAGAGGACGGCCTCGTAAAACGTTTCTGGACCAGATAGAAAACGTTCTTATAAAGGCGGGGGTCCGAAGTGAGAAGAATAAAAGAGCATGTATGAGAAGGATAATGAATGTAAGGGAAGCAAGAGAGGTTTGTCAAGATCGTACTAAGTGGCGATCGATAGTCTCTGTGATGACTTAATCAATAAATCAGGGATTAGAAATGAGAACACTCGTTGTACCACGGAATGATAGAGAATATATATTAATAAAAAAAGAAGAACACCACAGAGTACATGAGCATAGAATACGTATGGAAGGCAGACTATATAAATATAAGTTCAACACTCCTGCCAAATTGTAGCCTTCCATGTTCTAAATTAATTACAAAGTAACAACATAAGACACACAAATTAAATTAAATGTTACATAACATATCAATTGACAACATTCCTATTTCATTTCTTAGATAGTGAAATTTAACTCTCGGTAAAGCCTTCGTTAGAAAGTCAGCAAGCTGATTATTTGATGAAACATAATTTAAATCAATAACTTTGGCATAATACTTTTCTTTAATGAAATGATATTTAGTGTCTATATGTTTACACCTCTTATGAAAGTTTATGTTTTTAATCACACTTATTGCACTTTGATTGTCAATATTTACTACTATGGTTTGTTGATTTAATTCACCCAGGTCAAATAACAATTGTTTGATCCAAATAGCTTCTTTGGTGGCAGCACAGGCTGCCATAAACTCGGCCTCTGTAGTAGACAGAGCAACAGTGTGTTGCCTCTGACTAGACCATGTCACAGCAGCTCCATTTTTAAACGGTTTTATTTAGCTCACCCCGTTTGGTTGTTTATTCTTGGGTCAAATTTAGTAATTAAAATTTCACCCTCTTCCTATCAACCGATTAATCTGAAATTTTGTATACGCTTTGGATTTTGGTGACAATACAATTATATTTATTCATTATCATTATAAATTCAAGATGGCCGCCGCTACAAAATGGCGGATAATTTAGGTTTTATTTATCCCATCAATATGGGTATCAAATGAAAGGGCTCAACAAGCAGAATACAATATACTATAAAAAAATGAAATCCAAGATGGCGGCCGCTACAAAATGGCGGATTACGTAGGTTTTATCAATCCCATCAATATGGGTATCAAATGAATGTGCTCAACCAGTAGAATACAATGTACTATATAAAATTAAAATCCAAGATGGCGGCCTCTACAAAATGGCGGACAACTAACGTTTTATATCAATCCCATCAACATGGGTATCAAATGAAAGTTCTCAACAAGTAGAATACAATTTACTATGCAAAATTAAAATCTAAGATGGTCGCCATACAGTGCACTACACCAAATCAATATTTTAGATGGGCGCAGCCACTAAATGGCATATAATAATAAGATTTAAATTTAGAAATTGAATCTGTTATTTATTTAAGTATCTGATTAATCCAGCCTGAATCAACCACCCAAGTCAAGATTTTGTATCGTGTTGAGGACTGTGCGGCGTTAGGGTGGCTAAAAATTATACGTCGTTAGCGGTACACCACCGTGTACTTAGTTGCGAAACTGTTTGAAGAAGGTCAAGCCTACGTGGCTCTTAGTAGAGTCAGATCTTTGCAGGGACTACGTATAGAGGAGTTGGACTGCAATAAACTAACTGGCAAGAAACCTTGCAATAATGAAGCACTATATGAATTAAACAGAATGCGAAATAAAAACTAAAAACTAGAAAATAAAAATAGGTAAAAAAACTTTTTAAGTTAAACGGTTTTATTATTAACATACAGAGCAATGTTTAAGATAAATGTACTAAAAACCAAAAAATAATAATAAAATAGATACAGTCGTGGGAATTATATACATATGCATAGACTAGACTAAAATAAAACCGTGGGGCACGTCAATTTTGTCTACAAATTATCGACTTGATGTGCGATAGAAGAAACGTTTAATTTGTAGTTGGGCAGTTGACCCGCAGACGGTGAGAAATTACTTACTATTTTCTTGCTCATGGAAATTCCATTAGTCATACACTCCATGTAAATAAAAGAGATATTTCAACTAGTTTATCGTTGGAAATTTACACTGCTGGCTGGCGATGAATCGGTTCACTGCTCGCACTTTGTCTTTAATCGACAAAACATATGATAAAAGTACTACTCGCTCAACACTATGAAACCCTAAAACTCGCTTATAATCGAGCTTGCTAGCTTGTTTCCACATTCTGCCCTATTTATCACATGTCCATCGTTGTCGTTTGAACAACTGCCCAATTATAGTGTAACATTACAAAACAAACATTTTAATCAACGATTGTAGACAATTGACGTGCCCCACGGTTTTATTTTAGTCTAGTCTATGCATATGTATATAATTCCCACGACTGTATCTATTTTATTATTATTTTTTGGTTTTTAGTACATTTATCTTAAACATTGCTCTGTATGTTAATAATAAAACCGTTTAACTTAAAAAGTTTTTTTACCTATTTTTAATAAATATGTACCCAGTTGTTGACCTTCTAGTTGTTATGTCATTGGCATAATCAGCATCACTGTATCCAACTAGCTCTGAAGATTTTGATGCTGATAGGTAGCATAGACCCAAATTAACAGTGTCTTTCAGATACTTTAGAATTTTCTTAACAGCTTTCCAGTGAGATTCATTATAGCAGTTCAAAAATCTACTTACCAAGCTTACAGCAAACATTATGTCTGGTCGACTTACTATAGCAACATGCATCAGAGAACCAACTGCTTCTCGGTAAGGAAGATTCATGTCAGGCTGGTGCTCACTTTTCTCTAGCTTTGAATGAGGATCAACTGGAACACTATTGGGGTTGGCATTTTCCATATTAAATTTATTTAATAGCTGTTTAATATATTTAGATTGATGTATAAAGATGTATTTGTCAGAAACTTGAATGTCCATTCCAACAAAATTTCCAGGTGGGCATATTGTCATATCAAATATTGTTTTCAAATCATTTGTTACAGATTGCAACACAGACTTTGATTTTGAAAATAGGAGCCCATCATCCACATACATACAGAAATAACACTTTATTCCTTTTACATTTGCCACATAGACACATTGATCTGCTTTACTATTTATGAAACCAAATTTCTGAAGTACAGAATTAAATTTAGTATTCCAGCACCTTGGTGCTTGTTTGAGACCATACAGTGACTTTATTAATTTACATACTTTATTTGGTTTGGTTGTTGAATATTAGACCTTTAGGGGGATACATATATATGTTTTCTTGCAGTTCCCCATACAGAAAAGCAGTCTTAATATCAAGTTGTAGAATATCATAACCATTTTGAGCGGCTAGAGATAACAATAAACGAATTGAATCATACCTGACAGTGGGCGAAAATGTTTCTTTGTAGTCTATACCTTTGGCTTGTGCATAACCTTTAGCACATAATCTGGACTTGAAGCGGGGACCTGTTGGTTGATCTTTGACTCTGAAAACCCATTTAGAGCCAATGATGTTTGTTTTTTCTGGTTTGTTTACCAATGTCCATGTACCATTTCTTCTATGGGCTTCGAGTTCCTCTTCGATAGACTCTTTCCATTTTTCAGCATTTTCACCAGAAATAGCTTCTCTGTATGTTTCAGGGACTTGTTCAAGTGCTAAGCATTCATCATAGCAAAGGTAAGTTTGTTCTTTATTTTTATTCCTAGGTCTCAATGTTATGGTGCTTCGGAACGGAATATCAACCTCACCATCGGGTAAGTATTCATCTGAATCTGAGTTATTTTTAACAGTATTGTATGAGCTATCTGAGCTATATGATTCTTTTCTGCTTTCTTCATTTCTTTTGGAATGCATATCAAGTGTTTTATTTTCTGTTTCAGACAATTCCAAAGATGCATAGTTTCTCTTCACAGTGGATTCTAGAAATACAGCATCCCTGCTCTTAATAACATTTTTAGTATTTGGTATTATGAACCTGTATCCTTTTGTGTTTTCGCAATAACCAATAAAAATCATCTTTTGTGCTTTTGGATCCCACTTTTTGCGTTTTACTTTTGGCAGGTGGACCATAGCTTCACACCCAAACACTTTCATATGACTTAAATTTGGTTTATGACCAGACCAAACCTCTTCTGGGGTTTTAAATGACAAGGTTCTAGTTGGAGATCTGTTAATGATATATGCAGCAGTTTTTATAGCCTCAGCCCAGAAAAACTTTGCCAAGCCAGCATTCAGTATCATACACCTTGCTTTCTCAACTAGTGTTCTATTAAGCCTCTCTGCAGCTCCATTTTGTTCTGGAGTATAAGGTGTTGATGTTTGATGTCTTATTCCAGCACTTAATAGGAAGTCAGTGAATGGTTTGTTGACATATTCTAGGCCATTGTCAGTCCGAATACATTTGAGTTTACAATCAGTTTGATTTTCAGCTTCTGTTTTGAACTCTTTGAATTTTGACAATACCTCTGTTTTATTATTCAAAATGTACACATAGACTTTTTTGGAATAATCATCCAAAAATGTTAAGAAGTATTTAGCCCCTCCTAATGACTGTGTTTCCATGGGGCCACACAAGTCAGAATGCACCAGTTCCAATAGCTTTGAAGAATGTGATCCTTGACTCTTGAAAGGCAATCTTGTTTGTTTGCCCTCTTTACATGTAATACAAGTTACATTCACTTCTTTATCAGATAATGTTATTCCTTCTGAACATTCTTTTAATTTCTTTAAAGTGTCAAAGTGCAAATGACCCATTCTTTGATGCCATAAATATACATCATCTTGTTTAACATCAGACATGCATGCATAATCAGTATTAATATTAAGCCGGTACATGTTGTTAATTTTTGTTGCTGTTGCTACAATAACATTTAGTTGATTCAGTATAACACACCCTTTAGAATCAAATTTAACTTGACCACCATTTTCTGTAATTTGATGTACAGATATTAAATTCACTGCAAGTTCTGGTACATACAAGACATTTTTAAATAGAATTGTATTTGTATGATTTTCTCGATTCAATGTATTCAAGGTTACATCACCAGAGCAACTTACTGAGAGTGTTTTGTTATTAGCAACTTTTATTTGCTCAATAGGTGGTGACTGTTGATTTTGGAGAAGGTTTCGGTGTCTCGTCATGTGCATGGTTGCGCCAGAATCAATGAACCATGCAGAGCTGTTGTCAAATGGAGTGACAAACGCGGCAGCATATGAGCTATTTGATTTAGCAACCTTTTCTTTCGGTTTAGACCTGCATTCTGGACTTTTGTGTCCATATTTATTACACTGAAAACATCTAGGACCTTTGTTTAACTTCTTTTTCACATTCTTAGTTTGATAACCATGAGCAGATGTAAAAGCAGAGTTACTGTTTTCAGATTTAACTTCTTGGAGCAATTTAGTTTTAACTGAGTCTGCACTTATTTTCATCCCTGAGCTTTCTATAGCAAGGATCATTGGTTTATAATGTTCAGGTAACCCGGAGAGTAAAAGTGTTCCAAGCCACTCATCATCAACTTTGAATCCTATATTTCGGAGTTTGTGCGCTGTCGACATTATTTTGCTCACGTATTCATCTATATTTTGGCAACAAGAGAGTGTAGTTGTACAGAGATCACGTAGTAGGCCAACTCTGCGTGTAAGCCCCGAGTCGTCGAAAGCGCGGGACAGGTTCTCCCACACTTCTTTGGCTGTTTCTGCCTCTTGGATATGTACGAAGTTGGTACTATCGACAAGTAAAATGATTTTCGATTTTGCTTTTGTGTCTTTTTTCTTGTCAATTGGTTCGTCGTTGGGATTTTCAATACATTCCCAAAGCTCTTCATGTTGAAGGTATGTTTTAACAGCAAACAGCCAGGTACTGTAATTTTCTCGGCCTGTTAATTTTTCTATAAATGCCAGAGGATTGCTACTCGCCATGATGATTTGATAAAACTGAGACACGCGGTTTTTAGGTTATACCGGTACACTACCAATTCGCTCGAAACTGTTTGTAATCCCGTTTTATGCGTATAATTAACTCTGCTGACACTTTCTTTACAACTTGGGCTTAACTGGGCCTCATAACCTGATGACTTAATCAATAAATCAGGGATTAGAAATGAGAACACTCGTTGTACCACGGAATGATAGAGAATATATATTAATAAAAAAAGAAGAACACCACAGAGTACATGAGCATAGAATACGTATGGAAGGCAGACTATTTAAATATAAGTTCAACACTCTGCCTACCCCAATGGGAATAATGGGCGTGAGTATAAGTAAGTAAGTAAGTAAGTTGAATAGAAACTTCCAAGTGAAACGTTGATGAAGTCTTTTACTTAAACAATATAAACGCGGCACAAATCAGCTTCATAAAATCAAAGTCAGACATCAAAAACACCAATGTTTTATCGTGATCCCTAAAATCGTAAAAAGTATATTATAGGCCTTTTACGACTATGAACGTCAAAGAATGAAAGGTGGTCATTGTTCTTCGGAATATTGAATTTCTTGCCAAAATAAGGACTCTATTGTTTTGTATTGAACGCTCAAGTTATTGTGAATAATATTATTTTGATGTATTGGACGAAATATCGGTGTAATATTGCTTTGACCTTTTGACATTCAAAGTAAGGGTGTTTTCACACTGACTCAGCGTTCAAAAGCTACAAAAAATATTATTATAAAATACCTCTCTCTAAGACAAAAGCTTTATCATCATCACCGTTCAATCAATAGAGCTATCGACTGAAGTAGTAAAAAATAGCTGGACTCCCTTAAAGATATCCTCAACGACCCGTCGTGGTAGGTAAACTGTCTACTGGGTGCAAAAACTCGAGGCAGCCGGTACTATACATCAAAATACTAACTGTAACTAACTAAAAATTTATTTAAAGAGACTCTACCTGCAGACAAACTGTAAAACATTTTAGCAGGGCTTTGTAATAATTAAATGTAACCATTTAATTTAATAAAGATTAATAATAACAATAATACGATACATTACGTACAATTCTGTGACACCACTAATGAACAGTGTAATCGCAAGGGAGATCTTGAGGAAGACTACCGCAGTCTTTATGCTCATTATAGTACACTTAGCTTTAGCTTCATACACTTTGCGCCTTTAGTCACTACCACAACTTTAAACCACTAAAGTTCATTTGATTAAATAAAATTCTACAAAGTTAGGAATATAATTTCCGAATGCAGAATCATTATTTTGTTAAGTGGTTAAATTGCTAAACACAATAAGTTTTATAAGCTAGTGCGATAAGTTCTTTGGTAAGCAAAGCCATTTTGCTAAACATGAGAATTCCAACTTCCTTCGCGTCCTAGCAGTATAAAGGTCAGCGTCAGATTCGGTGTTCATGGGTTCAATCCTCAGGGTAGTAAATTCACAAATTAAATTTGTATAATTAAACCTGCAAACGAAATTGATGGATGAATCACCTGATTGTTAAGTGAATGTTGCCCGTTTCACCGAAAGTGAATGTTATTCCGTGCTTCAGAGGGCAAGTCGAGCCGTGGATCTAGTGGAGATCTAGTAGACTCTAGTCTTCTAACTCTCACTTGGCCAGCGTGATGGATTATGTCGAAATTATTCTTTTCGTTGTTAGTCAGGCAAAAGAGCTGAGAAATGCAAGCGGAACTTAGAGGCTTAATCGACCAATGAAAGGTAAGTGTCAGCCGCTTAGAGAAGATCAACATGACTTATGATAATGATTCGAAAAATATGACCCTCGCTTTCACCGCTGACAAAAAAAAGCCCACAACTTTATTTTTTAACCATAAAACTCGTCAGGAAACAAAACTCGTAAAAGGTCCTCCCTACAATTCTGCGTGCGCCCAGCTGTCAATCTTTCATTAGTGGTCAGACATCAATAATATTAAACTACATCTCATTTTGAACTTTATGTCTTAAATATAGGGTTGAATTTCAACCCTCATCAGTCTTTGATTGAATGTTTAGGCTTCCTATTGGTATTTTGAGGGCTGTGTGATTTCAAAGAAGTATTTGATTACAGAGACATATGTTTTTATGTTTACATTCAAATAGAAGAAACCCCTATTCACCGGTTTTATGAATCAGGAGAATGGGAGTTTGAATGTTTCTATACTTATTTATGGATTGACGAAACCACAATAAAGTCTAACTTAAGCAAAAACTGTTCATCAAAATGTCCTTATTTGTGCACCTAATTTGAGATTTAATGCTCACTTAGAAATTGTGTTGTTCATTGAAAAGGTTTTTAGTGAACGGAAAATTATTATCCCTTATTTATGTTACCCGTTCTTAATTTAAATTTAACTGTGTGGTGTTGGCTTAGCATAGTACTAACCCTTTTCACCATTTCTTATAGTGAGTGTTGTCTAACGCCCGATTTCTGAATTGACTATTCCAGCTGAGAACAACTTAAGTATCTTTCTGTCGCATTGAAATCTTAACAACTGAATGAGACAAGACAATACGTAAGTCATTCTCAGCTTGAATACTCAATTCAGAAATCGGGCGTAAGGCAACTTGTGGTTTGGGCATTTTATTATATAACCAATTATTGCGCAAATCATAATCTTCTCTCCTGCACAATTTCCAAAAGGAGCTGTCTTTCCAATGCTGACGCCCTGGCTACCCATTTTTGGAAGTATATTATGTAGATAGATAGGTTTTACCACACCTAGGTACATTTTTTTCAAGCTCTTAGACTCTAATTTAATGTTTTTTGACATGAATTCCTCATGTGGGGATTATTACTCATAAATAAAAGACGTTATTAAAGGAAAGAAAAATTTCGACACTGGCGGGGTTCGAACCCGCGACCTTCGGGTATACGCCCCCGTCGCTCTGCCAACTGAGCTACAGTGTCAGTTCAGTTGGCAGAGCGACGGGGGCGTATACCCGAAGGTCGCGGGTTCGAACCCCGCCAGTGTCGAAATTTTTCTTTCCTTTAATAACGTCTCTTAGACTCTGTTTAAGTCCGTGTAGCTATATATAAAATATTGCTCGAAATATCCAGTAAGCACCGTGGCAAGCCCTAATCCGTCACTTCTTGTGAGGTACCATAAGAGGCGCCTTAAGGTTTGTGCCTTTATAAGTGATTGATGAATTATGTGGCTAGAGTACAGACCCATCTTCAACCATTCTGTAGTTTATAATCCTTTACCCACTGAAATTTCAAAAGTGGCTAAGGAGTTTTATATTATGAAGCTCTGAGTACTGTAATTTGGCTGTGAGTATAAGTTATGTACTCCATTTTGCAAATTATTAAAAACACATTTTTTTTAAACTACTCATAAGAACCGAGCCCGACTTAAAACCAGATTTCATAACAACTTCAAATAGCTTATCTTTTATTAATTCCTTTATTTATCATTGATCAACAAAATAAATTTACTCATTGCAAATCTGTTTTTAATATAAAGATATACCGTATAAAGTTCCCTATAACATGGACTATTTGCTCCGCGAACCTACTAAAGAGTTCAATGACTTCTAAACATATAATTGAGAATTCTCTTTCGTCCCGGCACAAACATATGCAGTATACAGTTGAGCTGGAATTTAATCAAGATCTCACCTCGGTTTGCAGACGTCTGCTTTACTCCCTTGAGTACAATTTAGTATAGGAACATTCGACCATAATTTGGTTCTGTCCTTTAAATGCTTCAATTAGATTTGGTGTAGATAAGGCTTTATGTATTTGATATGGGGTTTTATAAGCTGTTGTTTGGGGATGAAAAGTTTGTGATGTCAAATTATGCGATCGAATGAGAGATAGCATGATTCGTGAAGCGTGCGGCGTAAAAGATGATATTGTAAAAAGATAAAGATACAAAATATTTATTTCAAAAAAAAAGAATAGTTTTCTGTTTTTTAATCATTTAAACTGTAATAACATTTTCAATGAACACTTCGATTTATTACTACTCAGAATTCCTTTTCTTTTAGATTCAAAATGTCATCAAAAAGAAAGAAAAGGGAATGATAAGATGATTTGGGCACATATAGAGGATGGATGATAGTAAATAGGTAAAAGAGATTTATAGAGCCGATGTGGATAGTTATGTCTTTCTAATTCCTTAGCTCTGGCTACCCCTTCTAGGGATTTATAGCCGTGAGTATATGTATGTATGTAGATAAATTGGTGTGGGCCTGACCCGGGATCTGAACCCTCATCGTCTGCACAATAAGCGGTGTTTTACCCACTGAGCTATCATGGCTGCTACCTATACCACCTTTTATTTCTATACCTACGGATATTAAGGCTATATAGCCGTGTAGTGTCGGCTTAGAATAACACTACCCCATTTCTACCCGTGGGTGATCGTAAGAGGCGACTAAGGGTATAGGGGCTTATTAAGTGATTTTTGGGCGATGTGTTTGGAGACCCGTCACCAAAAACATTTATTATTACCATCTTTTTCCCAATCAACTTCCAAAAGTGGCTGAGGAATTTTTCATTCCAAAGCTCTGGCTACCCCGTTAAGGGATTTATAGCCGTGAGTATATGTATGTATGTACCTACGGCCTGATGGCAGCAAATACCTACAGACAAGCATCTAAAATCCCAAAAAGTGGTATGTATAGCTTCGAATTTTTTATTCACAAATTCCTACGAAATATTTAGCTCCTAATTTCTTTATTCGTAGTCCCGGAGCCTCACAATTTGACTATTGCTTTACGATTTGTCGTCACCATAGAGTTGCAAAACTGAACTTAGCGAGCGCTGTTTGTTTATCAACTAACTTCTCCTTAAACACGCAACGGATTCAGTAGTGGTTTGCAACCAGACTAACTAAGTTTGTGAGATGTTTGAAAAATCCATTAATTTATAAACACTTGAATTTTTATTTCGTGTATTGTGTATGTTAATATCTCTACCTATTATATTTCCGTGGGTTTTGTACGATGCACCATAGGATACTAGGGATTTTCATATATTTGTTTGTTTGCTTGGCTGACCTTTATTTTACTATATTTTCCCCTCTTAACTATCGTTGCTAAGCTAAGCTGCTAAGTTAGGTTAGAAAATGGATTTCTAATCATTTCAATTTACAAAAAACCTCACATATCACATATATCACATATACGCCGTGTAGTGTCGGCTTAGAATGGCACTACCCCGTTTCTACCGATCGATGGGTGTATGTAAGAGGCGACTAACGGTATTGGGGCTTTTAAGGGATTTTTGGGCGATGCGGTTGGAAACCCATCACCAACAACCTTTACTTTACCATCTTTTCCCCACTCAATTTTCCAAAGGTGGCTGAGGAATTTTTAATTCCTTGGCTCTGGCAACCCTTCTAGGGATTTATAGCCGTGAGTATATGTATGTATGTATTTTGTAGCAAAAATAATCGAACCAAGCAAAAAACCCATCTAAACCAACTCTCTTATCATCTGACATAAATTTGACAAGTGTCGAAAACTGAACTCAACAAAATTGCGTTTACATTATTCAGACCCTAAAAGCTTTAAATTCGTGCCGATAAGATATTTTCCGAGCTTCCCCATAATGAGGGGCAAACTGAATGTAACAGACATTTCCGTAGGGGTTGAACGGCGGGGGTTGCAACTAGCAGAGGGTTGCAATAACACCGTAGTCTTGATTAATCCATGAGCGTTTTTGTTTTACTTGATTAGATAATCAATAAAATGTAACAGGGTTTTCTGAGATGGTGATTCTATTGCTGGGTAGTGTCGGATTAGAATGGCACTACCCTATTTCTTCCGGTAGGTGTACGTAAGAGGCGACTAACGTTATTGGCACCGGAAGACATGGGGTAGTGCTATTCTAAGCCGACACTACACAGCAAGTGTAAGTGCAAGTGTTCTAAAATAAGTAATGACAATTGGAGAGTTTAAGATCTGCCTACACTTTTCATTAGAGAGAGATTTAAGTCGTGATTTAGGGATACATACTTATCGTGTTTATGGCTCTCCTTATTCTTCATTCACTCGAATCAACATATCAGGGTGGGATTCCATATGTTATATGCAACGTTAATGTGTTTTAAATAACCTATAGAATTGCTTGATTTATCCGTTCTGATGCGTCAATTGCGATATTTCGATATATATTATTAAAACATTTAGATACTGATCTCTAATTCTTAAACAAACTGGGACCTTTTGCTTTGAATTGCTCTAACGGCTCTTTCGATGTTACATACAGACATCCCACTTTTGGAGGGTAAGAAGGAAGAGGTATTTTTCAAACTCCGTAGATACAAGTTGGTATTTGGCTATTTGGTGAAAACTGAAGACCAAAGTGTTTTAGGATTTCTGGAATTCACCTTTTGAGTGGGTGGACGGGCGGGATAAGTAGAAAAAGGGGTAATGTGAAAAGGGGGGATAGAATTCAAAAGTGACTCACTCTATCAACATCCGGTTAGCCAGAACTGCTAAACCTATGGGCATTTGACATGAAAGAGATAATTATAGTATATTGTATTTATGTAGCAACCGTGATAGCCCAGTGGGTAGAACACTCGGTTATCGTGCAAACGACTAGTGTTCAAATCCTGGGTCGGGCCTACACCAATTTGTCTTTTCTAAAGACATATGTGTGGTTAATTTATCATGGTTGTTAACGGTGAGGGAAAACATCGTGAGGAAACCCACATGGCTGAGTTGTACTTAGTCATGTGACAGTGTATTCGTACAAAACGGCGATAGGTCTGCCCCCTATCACGTGAGTACACTGTCCATGCAAAACGTGGGTACTCTGAACATCACGTGACTTTGTTCAGAAGTATTAGTACCTCTGCCAACCCCTCCGGGGATATTCGGCGTGAACGTTTATGTTATGTTATGTGTTTATGTAAATTCCCTTCCTGATGATTAGAAATAGGGGATGAAAATGTATATTAATTATCTTAGATTTTCGACTAATTAAACTGAAATTGAAGCTAAGAGCTAATATGATTTAGAGAGAGATATAGAGGTTTTGAGAAATTGAATTTTGAGGATTTTGAGAATATTAAGAATATTGTGTACAAAGAAGTTTTTTAGGCAAGCACTAATATTTTACACACGCTGAACAAAAGTCCCAAAATCTTATACATAAATCATTAATAATACTTCTTAACGCGAGCGAGTGCCTTAATAAAAACAATAGCGTGAGCGAAGCTGCGGGCACCAGCTAGTTTATTATCAACTAGTGGATCGTCCCAGCTTCGCACGGGTAGCGTTGTTTTTTTAAATATCTGAGGTTTCTTTCTTCAGTCACTGGTCAAGCATTGTGAAATTCGGCGCAATGTTTTCAATTTATTAAATTTATAGCACTCCCTAAACAGTGAAGTTTGGTGAGTTCGAATGCGCTTTAATGAACGGTTCAGTATTTCCGTTTAATAGCAAATTTTGGAATAAAACGCTATGAAGTATTTATAACAATCTAAAAAATAAATCATTACGTGATGTAGGATGCAACTACTGGCGCCATCTAGTATGTTATATGTAAATTAGTAAAGATTTGGTTTTGGTCACAGGCACGATGGCTTATTTTATGTATAATTTTGGTGTTTCTCTACCGATTTCTGTGATTCTTTTTTTATTAAATAGGTAATAATGTTACCTTTTTTAAATTAGGGATGAGTGAGAGGTTTACAAACGTAAGAGTAAACAAATATAATCAGAATGTTCCGAACTGCTAAGCTATCAGGAATTACACGTGTTTTTGTGAGTCAACCGTAAAAGATAAACATAAACTGTTGAAAATTTTTTTTTTAGATAATTTTATGAAGAATATTTCCGTTCTATATGATTTCTATGTAAGTTTAACCATTAAGGCTGCACACGCGACGGAAGCTTAAAAAATGGAGTAACTTCTCCCGTTTTCCCAAAATTTCCCAAAATTCCCCTTTACTACTCTGCTGGAAAGTATACCTAAACCTGCCCAGGAGTATGAAGAATAATTGTACCAAGTTTCGTTAAAATCCGTCGAGTAGTTTTGGTTTCCATAAGGCACATACAAACCGACAGACAGACAGACAGACAGACAGACAAAAATTTTACTGATTGCATTTTTGGCATCAGTATCGATCCCTTATCACCCCCTGATAGTAATTTTGAAAATATATTTCATGTACAGAATTGACCTCTCTACAGATTTATTATAAGTATAGATTGTAACGCACATAAATGACACATTTGATTTTCCTGGTTTCTATATAATAGACCATAGCGATATTTATCCAATTTACTTTTGCTGTGTAGTGTCAGCTTAGAATAGCACTACCCCATTTTTTCCGGTGGGTGTACGTAAGAGGCGACTAACGGTTTTGGGGCTTTTGAGGGATTTTTGGGCGATGCGGTTGGAGACCCATCACCAACAACCTTTATTTTTACCATCTTTTCCCCACTCAACTTCCAAAAGTGGCTGAGGAATGTCTAATTCCTTAGCTCTGGCTACCCCTTCTAGGGATTCACAGCCGTGAGTATATGTATGTATGTATGTTCTTTTAAACCCGAACAATTTAACTTCTTATCAAAAACATAATATCTGCTAAATGTTTTAATTGTGATGGACAAAAACGAGTTCTCTGTTAATTTCTATAAGCAAAACATTGTCACTCTTTCGATAACTAACTATAAAAATAAGAATAGCATACAAATATAAAATTTAGATGCAATATTTCACAATAATGAGACAGTTATATTATTTGAAGGGTTCCGCTCTTCGTAATTTATAGTCAGCACAACAATTTAGCGTGGGAATTCTAAACATTATGAATGAAAAAATTGTGTAACTATTGGTTTAATGAGTTCTATTGTATAGGGTGAGGTTATAATTAAATTTAGTGTAACAAACATTGTGCCGTATAGTCCCGGCTTAGAATGTCACTACCCCTTTCTACCCACGGGTGTCGTAGGAGGCGACTTAGGGTATGGGCTATTTTAAGTGGTTTTTAGGCGATGAGGTTGGGGACCAACCATCTACGATACTTTATTTCCCTATCATTTTGATAAGCTCTGGCTACCCCTTTTTTCGAATTATAGCCTTTTGTTTAGTTTACTAACATTAGGAAAGAGAAAGAGATATAGATTCAAATCCTGAATTGAGGTGTATCAATTTTATTGTGGATCTAAATGCATCAAATAATAACCCCGTAGTTGACTGATCAGTACAGTGTGAAGTGTCCGTGACATCACTTGTTACAAAGAGTTCTGACTGAAAATCAGTGTTGTGGGTATAATATAACTCATAACAATATGCCGAGTCAGGTGCTTTTTTGTTGCTGACGTAAGCCATGACATGAAAAGAAAACCAATTTTTGTTTTATTAGTTTGTTTTATTTTATTTATTTTACTTTTTTTAAAATCAACTTTGTACTTTTTTTTGTAATTTCTGTATATGTTTTGTGTATTCTTTGTTAGTCAGCAACAAATAAAAATCTCTCTTTTCTTTTTAGTTGTCGATGGTTCAAGTAACTAAATTATACTCAGGGGAAAAAAGCATGCTAAAAATAAAAATTCTCTTGAAAGTTACGCATTGACATCAAAAATTATTCATAAATAGACACATCCCCACCGCTATAAATCCCCAAAAATGTTAGCAGGAACTCCAGAACCAGAAAAAAATTCTGCCACTTTTGGAAGTTAAGTGGGGTGTGTTTTTTTTTTAATTGCTCCTTGTAATTAAACAAGACAATATGCCGTGTAGTGCCGGCTTTGAATGTCGCTACCCCTTTCTACCCACGGGTGTCGTATGAGGCGACTAAGGGTATTGGGGCTTTTTATTGGATTTTTGGGCGATGAGGTTGGAAACCCATCACCAAAACCTTTATTTTACGATCTTTTCCCAACTCAACTTCCAAAAATTTCCAGGGAATTATAGCCGTAAGTATATGCATGTATTTTTTCCTCAATTTCAGTTGATTATTATAAGTTAAATGAATTCAAAGTTAAATAAAACCTGTAAAAGTATATTTTTATAAAATGTTAATACAACCTTAATAAGTCGCAATATCTACTTTGACAATATCAATTTGATAGCACTTTTGATTGGTGTTTTTATTAGTTATATAGCCTTTATTCCAATTTTTTTATGTTAAGAAAAGAAAGTTTTAGTTTATTTCAAAAATGTAGAGAATGTTTATTATTTAACTAGCACTGAGTACCAATCGTGTTAAACAGATAAAAATAATTTATAAAATATACATACATACATACATACTCACGGCTATATTTCCCTAGAAGAGGTAGCCAGAGCTTAGAAATTATAAGTTCCTCAGCCACTTTTGGAAAGTTGAGGGGGGAAAAGATGGTAAAATAAAGGTTGTTGGTGATGGGTGTCCAACCACATCGCCCAAAAATCCCTTTAAAGCCCCAATACCGTTAGTCGCCTCTTACGACACCCGTGGGTAGAAAGGGGTAGCGACATTCTAAGCCGGCACTACGTTTTATAAAATATAATTGTTGTAAAGTAATACATATGCAGAGCCTTTTTATGGTTTGTTTTTCATTCCTGAGTATGCTATAGTCTTGCATTAAGTGAGGCGCAAGGGTTGAAAATTATGGTCAACTCTATTATTGTATGAAAGTTAAGCACTTACACCTTTTTATTACTCCGTTATGAAGTATTAAATATTTTTCATTTTACTTTAACATAATTTAGGAGTAATATTCGCGTTTAATAGCAATTTGGAGACTATCTTGTTAATTTTGTATGGTTTTGGTCCTCACACAGATAAGACACAAAAAAAATGATTATTTTGTGCATCACTCAAGATGGCAATTTCGTCGAAGTATTCGAGTAAGGAAAACGTAAGAAAATATCTTGCAACCGTGTGTGCTAGCCATAGCTATGTTGAATGTCATATTTCATGAAATATTTTTAATAACCTTTGTTTGACTTTCGACATAGCGAGCGCAACTCCCATATATTTTGGAGGTCTTGGCAGGTAGACCACAAATTGATAGCATACTGCAGACATTATCACGTGATTATACGAACATTAAGATTATTTTGTGCTTCAGAGGGTACGTTTTGCCGCTGGTTCCAGTTACTATCATGGTAGTAGTCGTTAGTCTGCCAACCCGCATTAGGCCAATGTGGTGGACTATGACTTAAATCACCGTATGAATTCAGGGTAGGCTGAAGCCATAACCGGTGAAGATAGAATAAATTGCGAAATAAATGTCCCTTGCTCAATTCAAACTCAAACGTTCAAGTGTGCGTTCTAACAGTACTTCCACAGGTATGTACTATTTATTTACCTCATTTTGTAAAAAAATATAGTATTATTTGTATGGCATTTGCCGCACGCAAGCGATTTTATGTATCTTATGTTACCATATATGTTTCTACACCAAAGAAACGTATTAATTTTAACATAACCTTAAGTGCTCAAGTGATGCGCACACTAATTATACAAAATAATTAAAGCTACGAACAGTAATTAAGTTATCAGTTTCTCAAAGCATGAAAATTGCGGCTTCATGAATTAACTTTCTTCAAACTTATTTCGAATTAAAATTCAGAAAGTTTCAAAAGAAACACTGAAACTTTTGGTAAATTATGCATTGTAATCATAGCGCCATCCTTTTTTGCTAGCTTGTATAATTTACGATAACTAAGTTATATTACTTTGGCCTGTTATTTATACATAAACTAGCTTTTTGCCCGCGACTACGTCCGCGTCGACTACATTTTTTGCATCCAGTTTATATATGAAAAAGAAGTGGTATAAAAGATATAAAGGACATTGAGGCTTTTTAAGTGATTGTTCAGCGATGCAGTACGAGACATCACTAAAATCCTTTATTTGACTACCTTTTCCCCATTCAACTTCCAAAAGTGGATGGAGAATTGCTATCTCCGAAGCTATCGCTACTCTTTTTGGAATTTTTGGCCGTTAGTGTATAAATTCATGAAAGATTGATGGATGAATTTCATAAATTCCTTTTTGTAGTGGTTATATCAGTCAATCGCACCAAGTTTCAAGTTTCTAAATGCAGAAATGTCAAAAATCTCTATACTAACTTTCATTTGCTATTTCAACCCCATAGTGCCATAAAGTATATGATAACAATCATGAAACAAACCATTTTGTACCAAGTTTCTATGTTCGAGTTATAATGGTCGTATTAGTACGGATAGTAACTATTGATTTTCGGGTCTTTAATCGCGTGTTATAACATGGGTTTAGTTTTATAATAGTGGTTTTAATTGTAATGTTCAATCGCGAAATTAAAAAAAAAAACTAAGTACGGATAGTAGTTTGGTGCTGCGGGGCGGAGGCCCGGTGGGTGCTGCTCCCTACACTGACCCTTGGTGATGGTGGGTGAGTTTGCAGCAGAGATTGCTCGGGAATATGGGGATTGTCCGAGATGAATGATATCCTATGTCATGTTGCGATAGTTCTTGCTATTATTCTTACCTAACACAACAAATTTATTTTTTACTAATTGCTTGTGTCCTTTGAGTTTTGATCCCGGGTCTCTCGAATGTTCATAGAGGTTAGATTTACCGCTACGCCACATAGACGCTAAAGTTGAACTACAGGTTAAAGCGCAAAATATTCAACTTCTTACGTATCTTGAAAAACATCGATACCACGGTTTAAAAAAACACCCAGCGCCATCTATTGCATAACTCAAGAACTAACGTAACGTAAATACTTAAACCAATTAGTAATTCGTTTATTTATAGTTATTTCAGGATAAGTAGATATGAAAAAAACTGTCTAGACAATAAAACAAATTGTACGTCATCCCTCGGGAATTCCTCATTTTCAAGGATACATTATCGTATCATTTAGCTTCTAAATTTACAGGTTTATATTCGTTTGCAATATATTACCTTGTTTTACACGACACACAGCGCCAACTCCAAGCCATCCAGCAAGCAAACAATATTTTAGTATTCCCTCGGGAATATCATTTTTTTTCGGGATAAAAAGTACCCTATTATTTAATCTGGACTTCTAACTATACGTCTGCAAAATTTCAAAGCAATCGGTTCAGTAGTTACGGCGTGACAGCGGCACAAATAAACAAACAAACAAACTCACTTTCCAATTTATAATATTAGTATGGATTAGTATTGATTTCTTTAAGATCTTATGTGCCGCGTGTCATAAAATGCGCGATACGGTTAAAGAACCATCACTAATGATACTATATTCAATTAACCTCAAAATGTAGCTAAAGAGTTTCTAGCTCTTAAGATCTGGCTACCCATTTTTGGGATGTATGGCTGTGAGTATATGTATGTATGTTCTTTTAGTCTAGTTAGAGACTACTGATACAGTGTTTTGTACGTTCCTGATGAACGATCGCTCCTTTAATATTAATTAATTCGAAAGGTTTGCCTGCATGCCTAGCACGAAAGACCGTTTAAGAAGATAACGCATCGTATAAAACTGTCAACTCTTTTGCACTTACATCGTATACTTATATCTCATTCAAACAGAAAGACTTACAATAAAATAACACTCCAGCTATGCTTCCTGGAAAACATTTCTTATAGTAGATAAGACCGCCCAAATCTCTTTGTAAAATTGTATTTTTAAAATATATATCTTTTTTGATGTGCAATAAAGTTTTTCTTTTTTAAGGAATTTTTGGGCGATGTGGAGACCCATCACCGAAAACCTTTATTTTACCATCTTTTCCCCACTAAAATTTCCAAACGTGGCCGAGGAATTACCAATTCCTTAGCTCTGGCTACCCCTTCTAGGGATTTATAGCCGTGAGCATATGTATGTATGTATGTAATAAATATTTTTCTATTCTATTCCATACATTTCAAAAGTTGGTCTTCTTGGCGATACAATATATTGTCAACTTGTCTATGAAATCTTGATGCTTATAACTCGTACTGTAAAGTCGTGAACCAATCGTTTCAGCAAACACTTCAAGCTGTGTTTGTGCTCCGAGTCCGCACTTAGCGGAGATGTAGATAACACACGGACGTTGAATTCTGTCTTGTCTATCAGACGTACCGTTTGATGCTATTTTCAGTAGTAAATTGCTTTTAGGGTCAGACTTAAAATTATCCTGAAAATGTGCTTCAGAAAATGCTGTTAAAAGGCGTATATAAGAAGTGTAAAGAATCAAAGGGTGTGTGTAAATAAATATAGTCAAAAAAACTGAAAAACACGCTTATGAAGCACTTCCAACTAAAAGGTAAAAAATAATTCCCAATATAAGCTCTGAGTTGGCGAGATAGATGAAAAATATCGCACAGAGTGCCCCTCCCTTCAAAGGAAAGCAAAAAATGAGATGAAGCTATGAAATTTTTATACTGTCACTGGTTCTTGATAAGTGAACAGCTACAAAGTTTAAATAAAATCGGTCCGGTTAAAGTGGGTCAAAATCAAGTTTAAACGAGTCGGTTACATACATACATACATACAGGTGAAGCTAATATAAACGTGTTGAAAGAGACCATGTTACCATCGACCGTCTTTGCCTACTCCAGTGGGAAATATCGGTTTGAGTCTATGTATGAATGTATGGAATGATTTATGTAGTGTCGGCTTTGAGTAGCTCTATCCTATCTCTTAATGGAGGTATCGTTATTATATAGGTGTCGTTAAAGTAATTGCATAGTTATTATGTTACGAGGTGTGCTGTGTAGTGTCGGCTTAGAATAGCACTACCCCATTTCCTCCGGTGGGTGTACGTAAGAGGCGACTAACGGTTTTGGGGCTTTTGAGGGATTTTTGGGCGATGCGGTTGGGGACCCATCACCAACAACTTATATTTCACCATCTTTTCCCCACAGAACTTCCAAAAGTTGCTGAGGAATTTCTGATTCCTTAGCTCTGGCTACCCCTTCTAGGGATTTGTAGCCGTGAGTATATGTATGTATATATATGAGGTGTTTTACTTAACCATCTTTCACCATATTAATTTCTAAAATAGGTTTATGGCTAATGACTTACTAGACACAGTTTACTTACAGATACAGTTACGTAAGACACTTAAACAATGACGGGTAGTTGTATTTTACTAATATTGACAAACGAATAACATTCATCTCTACTTTACCTTTACGTCTTATCAAGTGCCTACTTTAATGGTTATTGGTGTTATTGTTAATACTTCCTATGTTTTACTTAAAATACTATTATATAGGTACTATGTCGTAATTACAAGCATAATTATAAAATGTCCTTAGATAAGCGAAAAACCATACATACTTAATAAGATTGTTAATTTTTTGTTGTTATTAACATTACAACAGTTCAAACACGATCAGAATATCGTCATCTGTATATATCAACCTTAAGCGTTGATGATGTTCAGGATGATTTGCACAATTGGTGAAGTAACCACTGAAGGGAAACCTTCAACAGCTACGGGTTCAACAACAGTAGGTCCGACGGCAACAGGAGCTTCCACTATAGCAGGACTGGCGACAACTTCTGGAAGTTGAACGATAGCAGGACTGGCAATAATTTCTGGCAAATTGATAATGGCTGGGCTTGCAACTACGTCTTCTGGAAGATTAGCAACAATAGGTGTGGCCACTGGATTCAGTGGGTTAACTATGGCAGGGCTAGCAATAATTTCTGGCAAATTCACAATAGCTGGGCTTGCAACTACGTCTTCTGGAAGGTTAGCAACATCAGGTATTGCCACTGGATTGGCGATGGCGGGGCTAGCATTAATTTCTGGCAAATTGACAATGGCTGGGCTAGCAAGGATATCTTCTGGAAGGCTAGCAACTACAGGGCTACCGATAGGGTTCATTGGATTAACTATGGCAGGGCTGGCAACAACATCTGGGTTACCAGTTTGAACGATAACTGGACTGGCAATGACTTCTGGGTTCCCAGCTCCCACAATAGCTGGACTAGCATCGATATGTTCGATGGAGGGTCCATAAGTTTCAAGAAGCAGAGCTTCAAGGACAACAGCAGTCGCAGGGTCTGTATTAGGGTTTTGGATAGCAGCTACAATTTGATCTAAGTTAGCATTTCTGGGATTGAAGGAAGCAGCAGAGGCGACAGCAACGATGAGGGCGAATACGATGAAGGATTTCATTTTTCTGAAACCAAAAACCTTAATTTAGATTTTGAGTAGCAAAAGTACGTTAAAAATACTCATCATGGTATATATTTTTTTAAATTTATATTAACATCAATGGCTACGGATAGGAATCAATGCTTTAGTACATTATTTAAATTACATACATACATACATATACTCACGGCTCTAAATCCCTAGAAGGGGTAGGCAGAGCTAAAGAATTAGAAATTCCTCAGCCACTTTTGGAAAGTTGAGTGGGGAAAAGGTGGTAAAATTACGGTTGTTGGTGATAAGGTTCCAACCGCATCGCCCAAAAATTCCTTAAAAACCCCAATATCGTTAGTCGCCTCTTACGTACACCCACCGGAAGAAATTGGGTAGTGCTATTCTAAACCGACACTACACAGCATATTCTAAGCCGACACTACACAGCATTATTAAAATTGTACACGAGTAAACGCGTTTTACGTTTCCACGAGCTTTTACAAAAACTCCGGCTCCAAATAAACATACACTACATAGTTTTAATATTGTAGACAAAAACGCAGCTATATTAAATAGCTTTTACTACTATGGATTGTTACTTTTTAATTCAACCACCGCACAGCCACTTAAATAGTCAAGCAGTTATATCAGTTGTTATTATACATTTACGTCGTAAAACTACGTCTAATTGTAATTTTAAATTCTCTTCTTCTGAGTGTAAAATATGAGTTTGTTTCCCATTTTATATTTAATTAAGAAAGACGGTCTCAGTTTTCCTAGGAGCTGTGCTAAGTAAGTTTTACTTCTAACAAAATAAACATTGTTCACCTCGACAATATTTTAACTTGTTTCATTTTATGCGGGTAGTTAAAAAATGATCCTTGTGCAAGTTAAGTCACACTTTTTGCGATGTTGATGATTATATTCAATTAGTTTTCTTGGTATATAATATGTATTAGTACTTTTTGCTCAGCTACTTAGATAAAACAATGGCACTTAAATGCAAGGATTTTAAACTGCAAAACTTGTTTAATGAATGTAATTTGAATATTTACAAATTCGGCTTATAAAAGAACGTACCAAAAAATAAGTCGTTGATACTACCGAAGAGAAAACTGTATGATGAAAACAAAGAAACATACATACATACATATACTCACGGCTATAAATCCCTAGAAGGGGTAGCCAGAGCTAAGGAACTAGAAGTTCCTCAGCCACTTTTGGAAAGTTGAGTGGGGAAAAGATGGCAAAATAAAGGATGTTGGTGATGGGTCTCCAACCACATCGCCCAAAAATCCCTTAAAAGCCCCAATACCGTTAGTCGCCTCTTACGTACACCCACCGGAAGAAATGGGGTAGTGTTATTCTAAGCCGACACAACACAGCAATTCATTAAATGGTCATTTATTTTGATGAAAATGGATAAAACCCTTATTTTGTTCAAAAACACTATTCATGAAGAGTCTGATAAAGTTGGTCGATGAGAAAATTAATCGTGTAAATATAGGGAGCAATAAGTTGGTGATGAGAGAGAGATTGCAATCATCGGCCAATAGATGGCGGTACTGAATTAAAATTGAGATATTTACTATTATGCATTCTGAGGCTTAAACAGAATATTAATTTATGCGTAAGTAAAGTATAATATATCTATGAGAATATTAGTTAAAAATAGTTAAATAAACAAAAGTTATAAACATGTTCTCAAACCTACCAAATGAATACGCAAAATTCATACAATATGCTTTCAATTATTATTATTCATACATATTCGCATAGTTGAATGTGAAAAAGAAGGATTAGTGCATCCTATTATTCCAACCTAACACAAAAGCAAAAAAAATACGCAAAAAGACTTAGACCACCCGGGATTCGAACCTGGGTCTTTCGTACTTAGTGTTTACCAAACGGTATACCACTACGCCACGCAGACATTTGTGCAAATCTCAAATTTGTGATATCCTATATATCTAGTAGTCATACTATTGACAAACAATTAAATGGACAATTATTTTGATGAAAATGGATGAAACCCTTAATTTTCCAAAAAGACTATTAATGAAGAGTACGATAAAGTCGGTCGATGAAAGAATTAATCGTATAAATATGGGGAACCATATAAAAGTTATGTTTTTTTATGCTCCTGTGGGAACCCTTGCGAAATCTGAGATAAATTGTATCCTATATGTTGGCCAGGTGTATAACCTACATTCATGGCAAATTTGATCAAGATCGGTCCGGTAGAATTAACGTGATGAACGGACATACAGACAGACAGACAGAAAGACACACATTTTTTTCAAAAATAGCAAATTTGGCTTCAGTATCGAAAATAAAACATATTCCACCGGTTTTTTTTTTTAATGTACAGTTTTGACCTCGTTACAGTCTTATTATAGTATATAGAATATAGATACATAGATAGCACTCCCTGAACAGTGAAGTTTGGTGATTTTGAATGCGCTTTTATGAACGGTTCAGTATTTCCGTTTATTAGCAAATTTTTGAATAAAATGCTATGAAGTATTTATAACAATCTAAAAAAGAAATCATTACGTGATGTAGGATGCAATTACTGGCGCCATCTAGTATGTAATATGTATTTCATGTATAATTTCAATGTTTCTCTACCGATTTCTATGATTCTATTTTTATTGAATAGGTTATAATGTTATCTTTTTTAAATTAGGGATGAATGAGAGTATTATAAACGTAGGAGTAAACAAATATATTCAGAATGCTGTGAACTGCTAAGCTAGGAGTTACATGTGTTATTGTGAGTCAACCATAAAAGATAGACATATACAGTTTCGAGTTTTTTAAAGCTGCACACGCGACGGAAGCTTAAAAAATGGAGTAACTTCTCCCGTTTTCCCAAAATTTCCCAGAGTTCCCCTTCACTACTCTGCTGAAAGTATATTTTAACCTGTCCGGGAGTATGAAGAATAATTGTGCCAAGTTTCGTAAATATCCGTCGAGTAGTTTTTGTTTCCATAAGGAACATACAAACCGACAGACAGACGGACAAAAATTTTACTGAATGCATTTTTGGCATCAGTATCGATCACTAATCACCCCCGGATAGTTATTTTGTAAATATATTTCATGTACATAATTGACCTCTCTACAGATTTATTATAACTATAGATATTCTCACCTTTTCTTTGTCGTCTGCACAAGTACAACTTAATTTTGAGTTGCAAGGAGTAATTATTTATACGAAACCATTATCATTCGCGTTCAGATTATCTGATCATCATAAATAATGTCAGTACATATGATCTTTGTTAATTCTTTGACTGTTCTTACATGTATATTTTATACTAGCTGTGCCCGTGACTTCGTTCGCGTGATTGTCGAGAACAAAAAAACGTCGTTTAGTTAAGAGTATATCACCTTTTTGAAATAAAATAAAGAACCAATGAAATCTAATGCGGACACTTATTGTGATGTAGGAACTATTGAGTATTTCATAATGATATTTAATTAATTACAGTAGCCATTATCCAGTTGAAATAATTAAAGGTCGTAACTGTGTGTATCTCATTTGAATTAGTGTATATTTAGATACAGTTACAGGGTTAGCCAAAGATTATGGATCGCTACCTTGTACGATCTTAGCAGAGCTGCATAATGCATCAATATATTTGTAAAGCCCTTTTGTTTTTAACACTTTGGAATTTTGCATATAGATCATATATCAATCCCGCCCGATTTTGGCCACAGCAACTTCTGGTATCCGGCTATTAAGAGTGTGTTCATGTGCTCTCATGTGACTGACATAGCCAATCTCTCCGACAAATGTTCTATGACGTATGTTGAAAAATCAGTAACCCTCCAATATATAGGTAGTTATTATTGATGGCCGCAGGTGGTCGGGCCTTGAGCTCATCACTCTTTGCTTCGAGCTCATCACGTCTTTTCCTTCCGAAAAGAAATATTAACCGGTTGACAGGAAGGGGGTGAAATTTAAATTACTCAATTTCACTCAAGAAAGAATAAAACTAACGGGGTAAGCTAAATAAAACCGCTCAAAAAAGGTACTTTACTATTATTAGGGTTTACGGTTGTTGGTTGTACTATGATAATAATACATTGAATTACAATGAATTTATCAGTGGCATAATATGCACTGTAATAGCTGTGTAGTGTCGGCTTAGAATAGCACTACCCCATTTCTTCCGGTGGATGTACGTAAGAGGCGACTAACGGTATCGGGTGTTTTTAAGGGATTTTTGGGCGATGCGGTTGGAGACCCATCACCAACAACCTTTATTTTACCATCTTTTCCCCACTCAATTTTCAAAAAATGGCTGAGGAATTTCTAATTCCTTAGCTCTGGCTACCCCTTCTAGGGATTTATAGTCGTGAGTATATGTATGTATAATATGCAAATATAACTAAATTAAGGTTAGTCACAAAGGTCACTACATCATTTGAGTGTTTAAAAAAGTAGAACTTAAAAGATGTCTTATGTTTCTGGTGTTTAATACATACATACATATTCTCACGCCGTTAGTTCCCATTGGGGTAGGCAGAGACTATCGATCGCCACTTTGTACTTTACACTTTTTTTATCGCCAATGTGGAAGGTAATGTTAGTAGAGGACAACCTCGGAGGACACATTTGGATCAAATAGAAAACGTGCTCAAAAAGGCAGGTGTCCGCAGTATGAAGAATAAAAGAGCATGTATGAAAAGATTGATGGATGTAAACCAAGCCAGAGAGGTTTGGTGTTTAATGTAGACCAAAATTCAGTTTTTTATTATAAACGTTCACGAAAACTGGTTGTGAAGTGACGTGCATTTGAAGAATGGCTAAGAATTTCAAAATTCTGCTCACCAAATTGGATTTATTAATAGGCTATTTACATAATATATTAATAATAATAAGCCTAATTTAAGAAACTAAGTAAAGATAATATTTAAAAGCATTTTCATAGTCGGCGAATTCACTTGACATTGGCAGCTTGTATTAATTTCGTCTTGCTTGTTTCCTGTAGCTTCTATTACTTTAACCGACTTTAAAATAAGGGTTCAAAGGGGCTAAAAAAATACAAATTTTATTTTGGTTTATTTTATTTTGGTTCTTTATTTTATTTTTGCACAACGCCATCTATCGGACTTTGGATTCCAACTATCAAAATTAGTTCTATATTTGGACTTAAGATGTCGTTGCAAGTACTATACTGAATTGCGTAACGTAATATTTTTCTTCTTGAACTCACAAAATTAATCATATCTTTTGATAGAGTGAACCGATTTCGATGAAACAAAAACTAAGTTATACCTCAAGTTACGTATAATTTTTGTTTATAAACATTTTCAGCATTGAATTCGTAGATTTTACGTTTTGTGCGCACAAACAAACATATAAACAGACAAACAGACAAAAATTGAAAAAATGATGGAAATGGGTTCTGTTACTTATCTGTTCACACGCTGGCTATTTTTTTTTCCAATTTCTTCAATGTACAAAAATGACTTTTCTACAGATTTATTATATGTATAGATTGTTGTTTATACACATAAATAATTCGTCCATATTTATGGCTATAATCCAACAAGAGGATAGCCGATACTATGTACTACAACGAAGATAAAAATATTGTGAATGAATCTTAATATTTTGTTTATACATATAAATTATCGTTACATAATTATGGCCATAATCCAAAAAGAGAAAAGCTGGTACTTTGTACTACAATGAAGATAAAAATATGGTGAATTTAACTTCAGTTTGGGATGGATTCCAACGGAGTTTCTGAACCCTTAATCATCATCTCAGACTAGGACTGCACAAACTAAATAAAATGTGTGGCACATGCGATTGGCGTTCTTTCAACATATATATACATACATACATACGTACATATACTCACGGCTGTAAATCCCTAGAAGGGGTAGCCAGAGCTAAGGAATTAGAAATTCCTCAGCCACTTTTGGAAAGTTGAGTGGGTAGAAGATGGTAAAATAAAGGTTGTTGGTGATGGGTCTCCAACCGCATCGCCCAAAAATCCCTTATAAGCCCCAATACCGTTAGTCGCCTCTTACGTACACCCATCGCACAGTGATTCGCGTAGAACAAGCTAGGTGGACAAAAGTCATTGTCCAATTTCCTGGAATTGATCGTTTTATGTTGTCAAGAACAACCCTATTATCTCATTTCCAAGAATTGATTGTGCAAAGTCCCGTTATGGCTTGCTAATGAGGTGTTAAAGGGTAAGTAATGACGATTATTACTAATTTGTAATCGTCTCAGTTGCAATTTTGCCACACATTCGACAACACCTCATGACTTGTGCAGTAAACGAATCAGTGTTTTGTGCTATGGATCCTATTAGTACAGGTAAGAACATTATATTTTTATATAAATCTTACTCCTAGGTAACTAAATCCAATAAAATTTTACGGTCTAAAGGATAGTGGGAAAAACACAAAAAAATAATTTCATTTTAAATGTTTTATAGACTGCAACTTTTTGTCTCCACATGTCTCCGGGTTAGATTTTATATATGTCGTAGATCTAAGCCTAAACTTAATATTAAACATCATTCTCCATGCTCCTTTTTTGCTCTAACATTTTTTTTTATTTTTTTTACAGAGCAAGTGTTTAGTGTTTCGAAAATTGAATTTTTCGAAGAGTGGATCAAACACGATAAAGAAAACAGAAATTCACGCATTTTCGATTATCTTTCGGTTAAATTTGATCTCTCAAATATAACCGAAGTATCCTTGCGTGAAATCACCAAGAGCATCGCTGCTAGTGGCACGAAAATAGCCCAGAAATGGAAAAGTGCTAGTCGCATTAGGGAAAGGTTTCTCTCTATGCATAAAACATGGCTGGAAGGCACAGACTATCATTTCAAGGTGTCTGTTAACCCTCCAGTTGCCACCACTTCTACTGAGGGTGCTCAGCGACCGGGAAGACCTCAAAAGAGCTTTGAGGAGACATCATATAAAACAAAAAAACGACGTGTGGACGGCATCGTTTCTGAATGGAGTGCAAAAGAGTTGGCAATTGCTGCAGAAGTAGCTAGTAGATCGGAAGGCAAGCGGAACGTTGCCCAAGCTATAAAGCGAGCGAGTGATGGAACAAGTGTTGAGCAAAATGTATCCTGCCCTAATGGAAGACTTCTCACCAATATTGAAGCGTGTGCCTATTATATGGACGCTAAGTGTACAAGTCACACGTACAAAGCTACGAGGAAGTGGGAAATGAAGGCGGGACATAAAGTGTTTCCATCATACTATAGTATACGTAAGTGTTTTTTATCCTGTTATCCCCCTTCGGAGCACATTTCTGTAACGGAAACACGCGCAGAAATTAAGCTACAATCGATTTTAGACAAAACTGCTGAGAGATTAGTAAAAACACAGGAAGAAGTTATAAGAAGTGTGCTTCCACAAAATTCGTCATTCACTTTAATAAGTAAGTGGGGCTGTGACGGTAGTTCCGGCCACAGTACCTACAAACAGAAATTTGAAGATCATGAGGCCACAGATGAGTTCTTGTTCGTATTTTGTTTCGTGCCATTACGTTTATATCATGGTGATATAATTATTTGGCAAAATCCCCACCCTTCTTCGACAATGAACTGCCGTCCTATAAAATTTATATTTTCCAAAGAAACCACCGATTTCACTGTAGCTGAAACTAATAAAGTGTTGGAAGAAGTTTCGCTCCTACTTCCAACACTATGTTCAGTTGGTGATACTCAAATTTCTGTTGAACATAATTTTATCTTTAGTATGGTAGATGGTAAGATTTGTAACGCGTTGACGGAAACACGCTCTTCTCAAACTTGTTATATATGCAAAGCAACACTAAAAATGATGAACGAGCCCTTAACGGACACTTTTAGCGTAGAACACGATTTTGGCTTTGGTTTGTCCACTTTGCATGCTTGGATTCGTAGCTTTGAGTGCTTGTTACACATTAGTTATCGCCTTGACACCAAAAAATGGCAGGCCCGAAGTGCAGATGAAAAACAAAGTGTGAAACAGCGCTCAGACAAAATCAAGTTGTTATTTAAGAAAGAAGGGTTGATAGTGGACAAACCAAAGCCAGGATACGGAAACACAAACGATGGAAACACAGCGCGTAGATTTTTTGCTAATGCAGATAAGAGTGCAGAGATTACAGGTTTGAATGTTGAGCTCATAAGAAAATTTGATATTATCTTAAGAACCCTTGCCTCAGGCTATGATATAAATTTAGAGAAATTTGAAGAAGCTTGTCGTGAAACGCGTGAGCTGTATCTAAGTCTGTATTCGTGGTATTTCATGCCCGTTACCGTGCATAAGATCCTTGTGCATAGTGTACAGGTAATAAAGACAGCACTTCTTCCGATTGGACAATTCTCCGAAGAAGCCCTAGAAGCGCGTAATAAAGACCTGCGCCGATTTCGCTTGCACAATACGCGAAAGACGTCTCGCATTGCCACGAATACAGACTTATTACACATGCTTTTAACTACATCCGACCCTTTAATTAACGCCTTCAGAGATATACCCAGGAAAAAACCTGAAAAGTTAAATTCGGAAGTTTTAAAATTAGTTATCCCGCCTTCAGTGCCCATTTCGCGACCTTATGTAAATATCCCTCGTAATGAAAATGATTACATAGAGTCGGATTCTTCAGATGATGATAGTGATAGGGAATGATTGTAACATGTATAGAATATTATTTTTTAAGTAACTGACTTGTAAACATTTGTTTTTTATATTAGTTTTAAGTTTAGAAAAATGTTTAATGTGGGAGAATACATGATTTTTGCATTTTTTTAAATATATATATATTATTTTTTCATTCTTTGTGTTTTTATTTACACTACCCCCCTCCCATTTACCTTAAGTCATGAAATGCAAAACAAAGTACAGAATACGTATGATTAAGCACATATAGAGCCATTCGAGTCGAAAAATAATTTTGTCCATCTAGCTTGTTCTACGCGAATCACTGTGCATCGGTAGAAACGGGGTAGTGCTATTCTAAGTGCTCTACACGGCGAACATATATATACTTACGGCTATAAATAACACGCTTAGTACTTCCTACTACGTACTAGTACTTAGCAGTAAGTAGTACTAGTACTTGCTAAATTAAATAAATAAATGTCCAGTCTTCTTTATATCCAGTCTTCGTTATCTTTTTCTATGGGTGTCGTACTAAGTAGCTAAGCCAGGAACTGTTGCTAAGAAAAGGGAATGATAGGTGGTCCTTGCAGCGATTATCTCAAATATTCCTTTTTCATACATACATACATATAAGTACTCACGGCTATATAATACCCTAAACGGGGTAGCCAGAGTTTTTGGTGACGGGTCTCCAACCACATCGCCCAAAAATCACTTGAATAGTCCCTATACCCTTAGTCGCCTCTTACGATCACCCACGGGTAGAAATAGGGTAGTGTTATTCTAAGCCGATACTACACAGCCAGCCTTTTTATTAAACGGTTTTATTTAGCTCAGCCCGTTTGTTTTATTTTTTATTCTTGGGTCAAATTTAGTAATTCAAATTTCACCCTCTTCCTATCAACCGATTAATCTGAAATTTTGTATACTCTTTGGATTTTGGTGACAATACAATTATATTTATTCATTATCATTATAAATTCAAGATGGCCGCCGCTACAAAATGGCGGATAGTTTAGGTTTTATTTTTCCCATCAATATGGGTATCAAATGAAAGGGCTCAACAAGCAGAATACAATATACTATAAAAAAATGAAATCCAAGATGGCGGCCGCTACAAAATGGCAGATAACGTAGGTTTTATCAATCCCATCAATATGGGTATCAAATGAATGTGCTCAACCAGTAGAATACAATGTACTATATAAAATTATAATCCAAGATGGCGGCCTCTACAAAATGGTTGATAACTTAGGTTTTATATCAATCCCATCAACATGGGTATCAAATGAAAGGTCTCAACAAGTAGAATACAATTTACTATGCAAAATTAAAATCTAAGATGGTCGCCATACAGTGCAATATACAAAATCAATATTAAAGATGGGCGCAGCCACTAAATGGCATATATAATAAGATTTAAATTTAGAAATTGGATCTGTAATTTATTTAGGTATCTGATTAATTAGGATATATATAAAAATTTTAATTATTCGTCGAACTCAAATGTATGCAACAGATCTACCTGCCGTCCGAATTGATTTCGCAAGAGACGGAGTACATCTTATACACCCGAAAGCCATACAGTTTCCAGCTAAGTAAAATTACGGGACAGCTGAAAGAAGAATTTTGCCTTTAATACTATCATGGGCTTCTACAATACATAAAATGCAGGGCAGCACTGTGGATTACGCAGTCGTATACTTAGGTGCGAAACTGTTTGAAGAAGGTCAAGCCTACGTGGCTCTTAGTAGAGTCAGATCTTTGCAGGGACTACGTATAGAGGAGTTGGACTGCAATAAACTAAATAACTAACTAAAAACTAGAAAATAAAAATAGGTAAAAAAACTTTATAAGTTAAACGGTTTTATTACTAACATACAGAGCAATGTTTAAGATAAATGTACTAAAAACCTAAAAATAATAATAAAATAGATACAGTCGTGGGAATTATATACATATGCATAGACTAGACTAAAATAAAACCGTGGGGCACGTCAATTGTCTACAAATTATCGACTTAATGTGCGATAGAAGAAACGTTTAATTCGTCGTTGGGCAGTTGGCCCGCAGACGGTGAGGAAATAACTTACTATTTTCTTGCTCATGGAAATTCCAATAGTTATACACTCCATGTAAATAAAAGAGATGTTTTAACTAGTTTCTCGTTGGAAATTTACATTGCTGGCTGGCGATGAATCGGTTCACTGCTCGCAGTTTGTCTTTAATCGACAAAACATATGATAAAAGTACTACTCGCTCAACACTATGAAACCCCAAAACTCGCTTATAATCGAGCTGGCTAGCTTGTTTCCACATTCTGCCCTATTTATCACATGTCCATCGTTGTCGGTTGAACAATTGCCCAATTATAGTGTAACATTACAAAACAAACATTTTAATCAACGATTGTAGACAATTGACCTGCCCCACAGTTTTATTTTAGTCTAGTCTATGCATATGTATATAATTCCCACGACTGTATCTATTTTATTATTATTTTTAGGTTTTTAGTACATTTATTTTAAACATTGCTCTGTATGTTAATAATAAAACCGTTTAACTTAAAAAGTTTTTTTACCTATTTTTATTCCTACTAATATTTAACCCTTGTCCTTATATTTAAAGAAGTATCGTCAATACTGAGACTTTTCAATTGATGGAGTGTTTGTGTTCCTGTATTCTTTAAATTTATCAATTACCTTGAAACATTTGTAGAACAATTTTAAAAACCAATCCGAAAATATTAAAAAACAGAAAACTACCCGTGATAGCTCAGTGGATAGAACAACGCTCATCGGTTCAAGTCCCGGGTCTACCCTACACCAATTTGTCTTTTCTAAAGTCATATGTGTGGTTGATTTATTATGGTTGTTAATAGTGATGGAAAAAAACGTGAGGAAGCCTACAGTTGTGCTATGTCATGTGACAATGTATTCGTACAAAACGGCGATAGCCCTGCCCCCTATCACGTGAGAACACTGTCCGATCAAAACGTGGGTACTGTGACCACCAGGTGACAATGTCACGTGATGACCAAAAGTATTAATACCTCTGCCAACTCTGTGAACGTTTGAGCTGACCACTAAACTCCAATACTTGTTTGTGTTGAAAGAACAATATTACTTTAATTATGATTTATATTTTATGCTTCCAAATACTAAACTATAATTCAGCACTGCATTCGATTAATTAAGCTCAGCATAATTAATTATAGCAATATTGTGAAATGTGCATTAAAAGATGAACACATTTTGCCATCAGTAAATTACGTAGCTTTTTAAGCACGTATTTCGATTGATCAAATACCTAAGCCATGGTTATATAAATACACACGGCCATAAATCCTAAAAAGGGGTAGCCAGATCTTCAAAGCTAGAAACTCCTAAGCCACATTTTGAAGTTGATAGGGACAAAGATGGTACCAATAAAGTATTGTTAGTGATGGGTCTCCAACCGCATCGCCCAAAAACCACTTAAAAAAGTCCCATACTAAAATTTCCCTTTTAGGGATTTATAGTCCTGATTTTAGGACAAGAAAGGTATTTAAAATCAATATTTTTATTTTATTGATAAATCTTAATAGTTTTATTCATTAGCACAGCTATGGTTTTATTATATTAACACATGTCAATATCTTCATCAATCACCATTTAGCTGTTATCGACCTAATGTTGCAATAAAGAGAATAATTCTGCATTTTTATCGAATGTCTAATCTTCTTCTTCAGCCAATTGCCGTGTATTGATTATTGTCAGTTTAGAATAACACTAAATGATGGTTTTAATCTTCAAATACAATTTCTCGTTTCAACGAAAGTTGGGTTTCTGCAAAGTCAGTTTATCGACGATAATTTAACGAAATTTAATGTGATATGACAACGACAATAATAACAATGACGAAATAGTGTTTTACTAAGCTCATCGCTCTATCTAGTGGAATAATTCAAACCGATTCGTAGTGTGGGCCATATAGTATGGCAGCAGTTAAATCCATTACTTGAATTTTTATAAATAACGCCTTTACCTATGCAATTTATTCGGAGATAATAAATAAATTAATTAGAGGTTTGGCATAGTTCATGTATATTTTCTTATGGCTCAAAAAAGTAAAAAAATATCCATTTCCCAACTCTGTTAACAATGTTCCTAAAGACTTTATTATCGGTGAGGAAAAATTCGTTAAAAACAACCATTTCACAACTCAAAAGCAGGGATTATTATCGATATTTTTATAATGACAGCGACATCAGCGTTAATCTTGTCAAATTATTAAGCTACCAATGATAATGGAATTTTCTTTAATCATCCTATTAATACGGAATGATGCCGGATCTTTACTTAAGGCATTCGTTCCAAAATTTGAAGAAACAAATTTTGGTTTTTTTTAATTACATACATAACATTTACTCACGGCATTAGTTCCCTTCGGGGTAGGCAGAGACTGTTGATCGCCACTTCGTACGATCCTGGCAAACCTCTCTAGCTTCGTTTACATCCGACAATTTTTTCATACATACTCTTTTATTCTTCATACTTCGGACGCCTGCCTTTTTGAGCACACTCTCAAAATTTGATCCAAGTGTATTCTCCGTGATCGTCCACTACTAACATTACCTTCCACATTAGCTCTATAGATCCCTTTTGCTAAAATAATTAATAATGTTTAATTAAATATTAATTATAATTTCATTTTATGACATAAAACAGCAGCTTGAGAATTTATTTCTTAGTCACTAGTACTCTGTAATATTCATTATGATTATAAAAACGCCCCGATCAACGTAGTAAATAACCATATACTAGAAAGAAAATATCAAGCCGTATCGTTGCCGTGTAGTACCAGCTTTGTCACTACCCCTTTCTACCCATGGGTGTCATAAGAGGCGACTAAGGGTATGGGGCTTTTTTAAGTGGTTTTTGGGTGATGCGGTTGGAGACCCATTGCCAACAATACTTTACTTATTAAATTGAGCACGCAAGCTGGAGAGCCATGCTTAATTCCCTATACTTCCTAACTTCCAGAATAGGCTGAGGAATATTAGAATTCTAAGATTACACCTTATAGAGAAATGTGGCTTATACATATGTATAGATAAAAAAGTACTTTTTGTATTACATTGAGTTTATGAGACTTCTTTATTATAAGCCGAACAATCAAATCGTTTCACTACGGGCGGAATCTCAATTATTCAATACTAGTGGATCGTCCCAGCTTCGCACGGGTAGCGTTGTTTTTTAAATATCTGAGGTTTCTTTCTTTAGTCACTGCTCAAGCATTGTGAAATTCAGCGCAATGTTTTCAATTTATTAAATTTATAGCACTCGCTAAACAGTGTAGTTTGGTGATTTTTAATGCGCTTTAATGAACGGTTCAGTATTTCCGTTTAATAGCAAAATTTTGGAATAAAACGCTATAAAGTTTTTATAACAATCTAAAAAATAAATCATTAGGTGTTGTAGGATGTAACTACTGGCGCCATCTAGTATGTTATATGTAAATTAGTAACGATTTGGTTTTGATCACGGGCGCGATGGCTTATTTTATGTTTAATTTCGGTGTTTATCTACCGATTTCTATGATTCTTTTTTTATTGAATAGGTAATAATGTTACCTTTTTTAAATTTGGGATGAGTGAGAGGTTCACAAACGTAAGAGTAAACAAATATAATCAGAATGTTCCGAACTGCTAAGCTATCAGGAATTACACGTGTTATTGTGAGTCAACCGTAAAAGATAGACATAAACTGTTGGGGATTTTTTTTTAGATAATTTTATGAAAAATATTTCCGTCATACATGATTTCTATGTAAGTTTAACCATTAAGGCTGCACACGCGACGGAAGCTTAAAAAATTGAGTAACTTCTCCCGTTTTCCCAAAATTCCCCTTTACTACTCTGCTGGAAAGTATACAAAAACTTGCGCAGGAGTATGAAGAATAATTGTACCAAGTTTCGTTAAAATCCGTCGAGTAGTTTTCGTTTTCATAAGGAACATACAAAACGACAGACAGACAGACAGACAGACAGACAGACCGACAAAAATTTTACTGATTACATTTTTGGCATCAGTATCGATCCCTAATCACAACCTGATAGTTATTTTGAAAATATATTTCATGTACAGAATTGACCTCTCTACAGATTTATTATAAGTATAGATTATATATTCATGTATATAACATACCGAATTGCATACTTTTGCTGTGTAGAATCGGCTTAGAATAGCACTACACCATTTCTTCCGGTGGGTGTACGTTAAAGGCACCTGAGGTTGGAGACCCATCACCAACTCACATTTCCAAAAGTGGCTGAGGAATTTCTAATTCCTTAGCTCTGGCTACTCTTTGTAGGGATTTATAGCCGTGAGTATATATATGTATGTTTGTATAACATACTGAAGTATTCCTTATAAATACTGCCAACAAAACATACGGTATAAATGGCTGTGTGTGGCTGTTTGTGGACTTGATCTATCAACGTTCATTCCAGTCGTATCATTACGCTAAATTTCATAAGAGGTAAGCACTAAGCAGCGAAACATTAAATTATATCATTGCTTTTTAAATATATTATTATGTTATGTGTATACATTATCATGGGTATTGGTATATTTATATTGTGGAGTTAGTTTAGTCATTTAGTGGTCATTATGCGTTTCCTGGCGGTGACTGAAAATCATTGTTGTGAGTATTTACTCATTTCTTTCTTTCTTTAAATAATTGAAAGATAAAACTACCCGTGAGAAGCTGGAACAGTTTATTGTACAAGCATATTTCTGTACATAATATATAACATACTGAAACATTACCTATAAAAATGGCCAACACAACCCACGGGAAAATGGCTATGACGTGATCTATCAACGTTCATTCCTAGCTCAGTAAATCAAATGCGCAGCTGTCCCTAATCACTCTGTCTACTACTGTTTCGTTTTGTACCCTTTGGTAAAGCCTTTTCAATTTGGATAGAATTGTTCAGCGTATTGTTCTAGAGACACTATTTTATAAGGCTTACGCCAGATTTCTGAATTGAGTATTCAAGCAGAGAACGACTTAAGTATCGTTTTGTCTCATTCAGTTGTTAAGATTTCAATGCAACAGAACGATACTTAAGTTGTTCTCAGTTGGAATACTCAATTCAGAAATCGGTCTTTAGTGAATTATAATTATTTTTTACTCAGATTGTGCTTTTTAAATTTAGCGGGTATATGTTATTATTTATTAACTAGCTGACCCCACAGACTTCGTACTGTCAAAAGTGTAGACTTTCACGTTGTCAAACTGAAATATTTAACTGACCTGTTGAGGGTCTCTGTCGTGCGATGAGAAAAAAGGTGTTTTTCATAGTGTCCTCACAATTTTTTCACTTTATAAATTTTAAGTTTATAAGTATAGTAGTTTCGGCTGAGCATTGATTCTTAGCCTGTTTAACCATTTTTTAAGAAAATTTATTGATCGCTTAATTTTTCTGGGATAAAAAGTGTCCTATTGTATTAATTGGGATCATTATCTGGCTTCCTGTAAATTTTATTTTAAATACGTTTTGTGAATTAGTCTACATTTAGCTACAAACACACAAACATCTGAACTTTCACATTTATAATATTAATAGGATAAGGCTTAAACATAAGCTTCTCGCTTAGGTGACCTCGCTCGCCGGCCAGCGCAGCGTCTTGTCTTGCGCTTCATGCACGCGTGTAAATTTTGTTACGGAGTAATTTAAAAATTGTATTATCTTCTAAGATGTTTATTTAAATTAAGTGATGTCAAGGACAATTTTGTTCTCAATTAAATACTCTCAATCAACGACATATTTATTTGGATAAAGATTAATATTATGTTGATAAAACATTATGGCAATTATGCATTAAATTCGACCAAATTTATTTACCATAAAAATGGTTATAGTAAGTGAAACTTAAAAGTTAGACATATACTGTCGCGGGCATTTTTTTTGATCATTTAAAGAGAAATAATTCTTTAATACATTTTTTTGGGTAACTTAAACCGTTTACGCAGCGCACACAACGGAAGCCTTAGTATGAATAATTATCCCCGTTTTTGCAACATTATTCGCTGATAGTTTGCTCCTGTTAGTCGCAGCGTGATGATATATAGCCTAAAACCTTCCTCAATAAATGGACTATCCAACACAAAAATATTTTTTCAATTTGATTGCGTAGTTCCTGAGATCCTAGCGTTCAAACAAACAAACTCTTCAGCTTTATAATATTAGTATAGATGATACTTGATATGAGTATGAATACATCTTTTTGTGATAAGTTGCTAATAAATTGCTGTGTAGTGTCGGCTTAAAATAGCACTACCCCATTTCTTCCGGTGGGTGTACGTAAGAGGCGACTAACGGTATTGGGGGCTTTTAAGGGATTTTTGGGCGATGCGGTTGGAGACCCATAACCAACAACCTTTATTTTACCATCTTTTCCCCACACAACTTTCCAAAAGTGGCTGAGGAATTTCTAATTCCTTAGCTCTGGCCACCCCTTTTAGGGATTTATAGCCGTGCGTATATGTAAATACATAAGAAGCGTTAACGAAACGGTGCCGGTATAAGGAAATCCAAATATTTGTACTTACGGCTATAAATCCTTATAAATAGCCACAGCTTTAGAATTAGAATAATCAGAGATAGGGAGATTGGGCTCCAGCCAAATCTACCAACAATCCCTACTAAATCCTCCATACCCACCGCCTCCTACGGTAGCCACTGGCAGAGGTGGGTAATTGCTATTCGAAGTTGGGGGTTTTTGACCATATATTGTACATGACAACCGTGATAGCCCAGTGGGTAGAACACTCGGTTATCGTGCAAACGACTAGTCTTCAAATCCTGGGTCGGGCCTACACCAATTTGTCTTTTCTAAAGACATGTGTGTGGTTAATTTATCATGGTTCTTAACGGTGAGGGAAAACATCGTGAGGAAACCCACATGGCTGAGTTGTACTTAGTCATACATACATACATACATATTCTCACGCCGTTAGTTCCCATTGGGGTAGGTAGAGACTATCGATCGCCACTTTGTATGATCCTGGCAAACCTCTCTAGCTTCATTCACATCCATCAACCTTTTCATACATGCTCTTTTATTCTTCGTACTTCGGACACCTGCCTTTTTGAGCACATTTTCTATTTGATCTAAATGTGTCCTCCGAGGTCGTCCTCTACTAACATTACCTTCCACATTGGCTCTATAGATCTCTTTCACCACTTTACTGTCATCCATCCTCTCTATGTGCCCAAACCATCTCAACATTCCTTTTTCTATCTTCCTTACAATATCATCTTTTACAACACACCTTTCACGAATCACCTCATTCCTCACACGATCACATAACGTTACATTACAAACTTTTCTGAGGGATCTCATTTCTACTGCATTCACTCTGCTTTCATGCTTCTTCTGCCACACCCAACATTCACTGCCATACATAAGCGTAGGAACAAGGACAGCATCATGGACAGCCATTCGGGCCTTTTCGGACACCGATTGACTAGACATGAGACTATCCAGTGCTCCATTTACCGCATTACCCTTTTTTACTCTTCTTTCAATGTCTTCATCACACTTTCCATCCCTAGTAAACAAACTTCCCAGATATACGAACTCTTTCACTGGTTCCACTTTCTTATCATTGATCTCAATCACGCATTCAGTCATATTCTCCTCTCTCTCGAAAACCATGGTTTTGGTTTTATCCACATTCACTCTCATTCCTTTTCTTTCAAACGACGCACATGCAATATTCATCATCTCTTGCAACTCTTCAACCGACTATGCAAGTAACACTTGATCATCAGCATATAAGAGGCATTTGATGGCGAATCCACCCATTCTCAGCCCATAATCACTTTCACGCTGCTCTATCAGACAGTCATTCATGAACAAGTTGAAGAGCCACGGAGAAGCTACACATCCCTGTCGGACACCCCTAGAGATACCGAACCAGTCTGTGTTTTCCCCGTTTATTCTTATACATGCACAAGAATCCTCATAAAGTGATACCAATGCACGTATAAGTTGGCTCCCCAAGCCGAACTTGGATAACACCTCCCACAAATACTTCCTTACCACCCTATCATACGCCTTCTCTAAATCTATGAAGGAGCAATACACCTTTCGATTCTTGGCTAAGAACTTTTCAGTGATGCTCCTTAAAGAAAAGATTTGATCCATACATCCCATTCCCTTTCTAAATCCTGCTTGCACATCCCAAATTTTGTCATCTGTTTCATTCATCACTCTTTCAATCAATACCTTTGCATACAATTTACCGACAACACTGAGTAGGCTGATTCCGCGGTAGTTTTTAGCTTCCTGGTGTGACCCTTTTCCTTTATATTTTATTTTATTTTATTTTATTATCGTTGGGGGGCTTACAGCTAAATTTACAATATAAAATAATAACATAGGCAGAAATAGGCCAATAACAAGCTCCCACATATGCATAAAAATAAAGAACATCGAAAACAACAGAGAAACAGAAGGCTTAACTAAAAAAGGAATTTAACTAATTAATAAAACAACAGCAAGAAAAATGCACCGAAACAAATGATAAGATGAAGAAGAATGAAGATGAAGCAACCGCTAATTTGAAACACTAAATTTTTTTAAAAGAAAAAGTCATTTGCAAATGATCGCTTAATGTGAGCTATACTGTTATGGAATAGATCCAAAGTGAGTTTATCGTTATGATAATTAAATTCATTGCAAGATCTGATAAGATAGGCATTACGTCTGTAATTTGTTTTGGTTGGGGGGACATGAAGCAAATCATTGCTACGCAGTTTTTTTGAAGGAACTCTCAAGCAAATTTTACTGAGGAGTTCAGGACAATCAATATTACCTTGAGCAATCTTGGCTAGTAGACAGATATCTGCTATATTCCTACGCAAATGAAGAGGCAAAAGGTGTTGAGCGATGCAACGCTTATTATAATCTAAGTATGTAAGTTTAAATTTGAAAGTCAGAAAACGGGTCAACTTTTTTTGAATTCGTTCGATTCTATCAGAGTATACGCCATAACAGGGATTCCAAACTTGAGACGCATACTCAAGGTGACTGCGAACATAGGCACAATAAATAATTTTGACTGTTTTCATATTTTTAAAGTTCACAGATGATCGTATAACAAACCCAAGAGCTTTATATGCTCTATTAACAATATGATCGACATGTAAATCAAATAATAATTTGCTATCATGAATGACGCCTAAATCTTTGGTATGAGTTAATTTTTCTAAATTTTGACCTTTAATTTGGTAATTAAATGAATTAATACTACGTTTACGTGAAAAATTAATAAAGAAACATTTAGAGACATTAAGGTCGAGTTTGTTACGAAGGCAATAGTCATCAAGTCTGCTAATGTCCTCTTGTAATAGAGAAGCATCCTCAGAATTATTGACTGCTTTGAATATTTTCATGTCATCTGCAAACAATAGATATTTGGAATATAGAAAACATGATCCGATATCCTTAATGAAAATAACAAATAGCAAAGGGCCTAATAGTGAGCCTTGGGGGACACCGGATGATATTTCCACCCATGAGGAAGTATAGCCGGATAGAACCACTGCCTGCGATCTGTTTTGAACGTATGAAGAAAACCATCTAAAGAGGTCTCCGCGAATTCCCAGGGAGTGCAGTTTCGATAGTAGAATACAATGATCGATACGATCGAAAGCTTTACTGTAATCTGTATAGACTACATCAACTTGCTTGCCTTCACTCATGTTCTCGGTCACAAACTCATTGAAAACAAGAAGATTTGAGACTATTGAGCGACCCTTGAGGAAGCCATGTTGATGTTGATCAAAAGAACATTTCAGGCAGTCATACACTGTATCATACACAATACGTTCCAGTACTTTAGCAAGTAAGCACAGCTTGGAAACAGGCCTATAATTTTCAACACAGTTTTTGGCACCTTTCTTATGAATAGGTGTTATGTAGGCCTTCTTCCATATCTTAGGCACTGTGCCTTCATCTAAGGATCTTCTAAATAAAATCGTGACTGGAACGGTTAGCTCTTCCGCACAGTTAACTATATATATCGCCGATAAAGAGTCAGGTCCAGCTGATTTGTTCAAGTCTAAAGACTTAAGTAATTTAAATACTCGGTCCGAGCTAACAAAAATAGAGGAAATATCACTAACAGAATCAACAGCATCAGATCTAGAATTGCTAATTTGCGGTTCATCTACCGGCTTTAAAAACGTGGAACCAAAGTACGAGGAAAATAGTTCACTGATACCAACACCAGTATCCCTGGATCATTACAGTAAGACATACAGGCCGGAAAGGATCCACTTTTACGTTTACTTGCCATAAACGTCCAAAAAAATTTGGGATTCTTTATTATGGCCTCCTCAATTTGATCAATGTATTGGTCATAACACTTATTTTCTACTTCTTTAGCCCTGTCACGCAGCATATGAAAGGTATGTTCATCAGATTTTCTGCCATATATTTTAAATTTAGTGTGATATTTAAACTTTTCTTTAATAACTTTAATAAGTGCAGAACTATACCACGGCGGATATCTAGAGTCTTTAACTTTACGCAATGGGATAAATTGTTCCCTGAGCTGGAATAAACGGGTATAAAATTCATTTACCGCATCATCTAAACTATCCGCATCAAGAACATGGCTCCAGTCAATTAAGGCTAGATGAGATCGAATTTTTTCATAGTCACCGCGATTATATGCATATGTAGTACGAGGGAGCGCCTTCAATGGAGTATGTTCAATAAAGAGAATTTGAATTATAAGTGTCTTATGGTATGCATCCTCTTGTATCAGAGGGTCCGAACACGTAGATACGTTAACGTAATCATTACATAAAACTAGATCTAAAATACCACCATGCCCATTTGCGTGGCCGTTAAATTGTTTTAGATCGCAGTAATTCAGAGTGTCAACAAAATTAACAATATGATCGTTTGAGACATGCAAGGGTGTGAAGGCATCAGCCGTCGGTGACCATAGTATATCACTCATATTGAAATCTCCAACTATGAGAAATTTATCGAGAGGGAAACATTCTGTTAATTCCCTAAGTTTATCTAAGAAATTACTAAGTTGGACAAAAAAGGAATTACCTCTATTTTGCTTACATAAGTATATCGAACAAATATGCATCTTACATACAGTGTTAAGCTTTGAATTATGGATAGTAACCGATACCCACAGGTCCTCTGCACTAGATTGCCAATTTACATTTTCGACAGCAGCTAAGTCTCTTCGAACAGCAATCGCAACTCCACCGCCCATGGACTGTCCGGTTAACGTATAATTTCGATCACGCCGAAACACCAAATACCTTCCATCAAATAACTCACTGTCTGCAATTCCGTCCAAGAGCCAAGTTTCCGTTAGTAATAAAACATCATAATTGCTCATTTGTAAATTACGTAAAAATATATTGGTTTTTGTCCTGAGTCCTCGCACGTTCTGGTAGTAAATTAATAAGTTAGCCATTTAAAACATGGTATTACAAAACTATAGTTATTAAAGTATAATGAGAAATTCTTATCATATCCCAGCAGTAAATAAGCACTAAAGTGATTGGACTCAATCAACTCGGTAACGATAATTAAAAGTAGTAATTTCAGACTGCCAAAACAATAGCAAAATAGCTCATAAGTTAAGGCATATAGGAACGAAATCAATAAATAAAATGAATAAAACGACACACCAATTATATCCGATTCACCAAGATACAGCTCACAAAAGCGGTCATAAATACAATGTGTCATACAATAGCGCTGCTCGATAGTATGAATAGAATTACAATGTTGCAAACAAAAGAACTCGTTATCAGCAAATACAAAGTAACTAGTGCTTCTCAAACTTATCACTTCAAATGTATTTGTTGTTAAAAATAATATTAAGAAAAATAACATCAGACTTGATTCTCTTCCTTTGAATCTTCGGTTTTTGCGCGTTGAATTTTGGCTAGATCCTTTTCGTTTTTCATAAGGAGAACCGGAGAGTTTTCGTTCTTCCGCACGAAAATTCTTGAGTTTTTTACCCACACAAACTTGTAGTCGTGTTCAGTTGCAAGAGCCTTGGTTTTAGTCAATATAATTTTATTCTGAACAGTCAGGTGGTCGTTCACAAATATTTTATTCGACCCATTTAGTCCTAGGTCTGCTGAACAGATCGTTTTTATAGAGCGTGCCGCTGCAACAAAGTCTTCCTTAGCATACCTATTTATAAAAGATACTACGATAGGTTTTGGTTTGCCTTTTTCACGTGAGGGCACTCTATGAATGAAATTTATGTAGGACTTTTGGACCGGATAGGATATTTTCTGGCCAATTTTCATAAATATTTCAAATAGGTTTTCACGATCCTTCATAGGGACGCCTTTGATCTCCACGTTGTTAAGGCGCATCCACTGGTTTTTTTCGTTAAGGTCCTCTTCCAAGGTATCAATTCGTTCTTTTAACGACGAAACTTCCTCCTGCGCTTTTTCAACAGCTTGGATTCGAGCTTCTAGGTTCCCAAGTTTTGCTGAGTACTCGACAAAGGAAGTTTTGAGCGTACTGATATCTGATTTAATTTCGTTAACAGTGGTGAGCAAGACGTCGATAGGGGCTATGGCTAACTTGATATTCGCCAATTCTTGCATAACAAGCTCTAACGAGGGGGCCGACGGCGATACACCGCGGGACTTACATGAAGGGCATCTCCAAGTAGCCTGTCTGTCACCCAATTTGCGATAGCCAGCCTCCGTGATTCCTGCGCACCCATAATGATAGTGTTTGTTACAAACACAACACAGAGCAGCGTCGGAAGCGTTGTCATTGCATCTAGCACACTTCAACATATTTGATCAGTGAAATAGAATAATACGCACTTGAAACTTTGAGAAACTCTGGAAACGATCGTAGACGCGAGTGTTCTTTATGAAAGCGAATAGAGAACTGATGAGATATAAGGGCACAATTACTGCCCTGCACCAATCTCGTGGTACTTTACCACTCGACCAACACTTTTGAAAAAGGAAGTACAGCCAGGAAGCCACCAACCCTTTACCAGCCCTCAGCATTTCGATACTTATCCTATCATACCCTGCCGCTTTCCCTACTTTCATACTTTTCAATGCTTTCATTACTTCTTCCATACTAATCTTACTGTCACTACTGTCACCTATTGCCTCATTCCAGTCAACATTGCTGCCAATTGGCGAAGAAATAAGTGAATCCTCTTTCTCAAAGACTCCCTCAAAATAGTTCTTCCATACTCGTCTTATGCTACTTTCATCCGTCGCCAATTCACCCTGTTCATCTCTCACTACATTCACTCTCGTGTTTTGGGAAACTCCCTTTTCTTTCCGGATATATTTCCAAAATAACTTTTGGTTATTCCGGAAATTATCAGAAAGTTTCCTCTCACACCACTCTTGCAAATCTCGCTTTTTCTTTACTATTTTCTTCTTTACCTCATTCTTGACTCTCTTATATTCATCTTCACTTTCCTGCACTACATCGTCAGTTACACTCGCATCCATTCGTTTACTAGCTTTAATCGCTAGTAAATCTAACCAAGCTTTCTTCTTATCTCCAACTGCCTCTTTCACATCTTTATCCCACCAACTTGTTGTACTTAGTCATGTGACAGTGTATTCGTACAAAACGGCGATAGGCTTGCCCCCTATCAAGTGAGTACACTGTCCATGCAAGACGTGGGTACTCTGAACCCCAGGTGACAAAGTCACGTGATATTCAGAACTATTAGTACCTCTGCCAACCCCTTCGGGGATATTCGGCGTGAACGTTTATGTTATGTTATGTTATGTAGTCAAAAAAATCCCGCCATCTTTTTACAGTTTGTTGAACCCGTTTTGTCTAAGCAGTGTACCCATGTGACACGGGACAATTATATCGCCGTATTTGTCTAAATAAACCATAAGGCATCCAGCATAATTAATATATTCCATAGCATTGTTAGACACAGAAGTAAAATGACTTGTTTAGCCATAATACCGAACGCTGGTAAGCCAGCAGGTGTTCAGTCAATAAGCCATGACTAATATTCCCGAGTGTTGTAGGCACAGATTGCAGAATTTTGTTGCTCACTCCAATTATTTCGCATTTATATTTACTGAAACTCTCATCCTGGTTTACGCCGTAAATACCCGAAGGGGCGGCAGAGGTACTGTAGGTACATGTTTTGAGCATCACAAAAAATATTTTGTCATCTGGCATACAGAGTATTCGTACGTTTCGCTTGGCCAATGCATCTACGGACAGGCTTTCCACCGTTTTGTACGAAAACACTTAGGACAACTAAGCCAAGTGGGTCTCTTTGCGATGTTTTCCCTTATCGCTAACAAGCGTGGTAAATTAGCTGAGTAGTGCCGGCTTAGAATGTTGCTACCCCTTTCTACCCACGGGTGTCGTAAGAGGCGACTAAGGGTATTGGGGCTTTTTATTGGATTTTTGGGCGATGCGGTTGGAGACCCGTCACCAAAAACCTTTATTTTACCACCTTTTCCCCAATCAACTTTCAAAAGTGGCTGAGGAATTTATTAGTTCTTGGCTCTGGCTACCCCTTCTAGGGAATTATAGCCGTGAGTATATGTATGTATGTCGTATATATACTCAGGGCTATAAATCTCAAAAGAAAATATTCTAATAGTATAATTAATTCATGCAAACAACGAACCACACAAAAATAACTTTATGCGATTAGATATTAGCGAGATTAAATAAATGAGTGATATCGAAGTTATTAGGTAATCTACACGGGAACAGTTGGACGTCCAAGTTGGAGTGCAGCCAGGCTGTCTGCTCCTCTTATTAAATTACCTGTTCAGCTGTACTGCGCTTTGTCTACTGCTCCTGTTCTTTCCCTGTCCAGCTTTGGTATGAATATATTGGAATCCTTTTTAGCCTGGTGGGAAGACCACAGCTTTTCATGCCGGAGACGCGAGTCTAAATCGTGAGTCGGGCCTACACAGCCAGTGTGGTTTACTTATTCAGATTGCTAAAGATGATAGAAAACAATAAATATATTTTAAAGAAACTATAAATACGCTTTTCTAGCACTTCTAAAATTAGGGAAAAATAATTCCTAACATTGAAAGTGAGGGTGGCTCGAAAGTCGAAAAATATGGCACAGAGTGCACCATAATGTTATCATGCAAAAATATAGTCCGTAAACCAATTTAGAGATTAAACAATAATGCGAGTGATATTGAAGTTATTCGGTAACCTATATCGGAACAGTTGGACGTCCAAGTTGGAGTGGAGCCAGGCTGTCTGCTCCTCTTATTAAATTACCTGTTCAGAGCTGTACTGCGCTTTGTCTACTGCTCCTGTTCTTACCCTACCCAGCTTTGGTATGCCTTAACGTCTTATGTGCATGAAAATTTTGGAAGCGTTGGTAGTTCAGTGGAAAGACTACCGCTTTTGATGCTAGAAACGCGAGTTCAAATCCGAACTCATAGACTGAAAAATTTGAATCTTAGTGAATTTCCTAGTTCGGGACTGTTACGCTAGTGTGGTTTTTCCAAAGTCATACGTATGTTATTGTATCAATATTGATAACGCTGCGAGACAAAATGGAAACAGTTTCTGACTATGTACTAAACATAAAGGGCAAACACGAGCGCTATTTTATCGACACGATAACGGTTAGAATGAGATGGCACTATACGATGCTATGTAAGTGCGCAAGAGATGGCTGCTTTATCCCACGCGATAACTTGTTAAAACACGGCTCGTGCTAGCCGGGCAGGTCAGAAAAATGTTACATGATGTTCATAAGTATGATTACCTCTTATACCCCTTCGGGGATATACGGCATGATTGTTTAGTTTGTATACTATTTACCCCAAAATTTTATTTGCCTATTTTTGAACATCACATAATTGGAGCTAAGCTCCATTCACCCCGACTTTTGTATTTCGCCTGTGACATCACTTCTCCTTAACGGCTGGACCGATCTCTACCAAGCTTTGCACAGTGGTCATAATATCATCAAGTACCAGGTCGTGACTAACATTTTTTCGAATTATGTTTCCATTCCAATAAACAACATGTTTGATTGTGTCCGGCTTCACTCCAATTTGGGCATGGTAATCTAGTTTTATTTTCATTAAATATGATAAACATTATCCAAAAACATGATACCACAGATTTTGTTCACAAGTTTCATACTTAAATAAGTTATTATTATAGCTCTATATATTTATTTTTATATAAAACTTAGACTCATATAAAACTCAAACGACAATAAAAAACGACAGTGAATGCAAACCACATCTGATCCTCACTATTTATTCATCACCCCTCGCAACCCTACTGAGAATGTGTCATATACAAATCATTTCGACAAGTTATAGCTGACATAGAAAACCATAAAATGCAGGGGTCGCCCTCCCAATATTTGCTGAGTGGATGAAATTTGCAAATGCCCGGAGACAAACATAATTTGATGAATTTTTTATGTTGTCTCCTTTTAGCTGCAGATATAACGGTAACTTTAGAAAGCCTTTGTAATAACCCTATGCTAAGTTAGTGGTCCATTTTGCGATGAAACCACTTGTACATAAACATACATATCATAGCAGGTAAAACCCGTCTCGACATTATTGAAAACAAACAAAACTTATTCTACAGAAGAAGTAAGTAGTTAAATTCTGTTTTTTTTATCATGGCTAGCTCGAGCGACATTTTAACTAGATATCGCGTGGTATGAAACAGCTATTTATTTCGCACTAACATATATTGCCGTTCAGTGACGACATAAGAGGCGACTAACGGTATTGGGGCTTTTAAGGGATTTTTGGGCGATGCGGTTGGAGACCCATCACCAAAAACCTTTATTTCACCATCGTTTCCCCACACAACTTCCAAAAGTGGCTGAGGAATTTCTGATTCCCTAGCTCTGGTTACCCCTTCAAGGGATTCATAGCCGTGAGTATATGTTTGTATGTATGTTACATAGTATCGTATACGTTTATCTAATTCTAACCAACAGAGCATCGATAACATAACGCTCTTGGTAGTTCTCCTTTATGTACCGCATATACATAAATATGCTTTTAGTTATAGGCGGTTCTACTAATTCTTCTATCTAATATCTCTAATAATTCTATCACGTGAAATTTTGGTCACCAGGTGTTTAGCTATATGTTAAAAATCCGACGAATTACCCAAACATTTTACTTAAGAAAATACACATTGGTGTAGGCCTGACTCGTGATTTGAACTTGAGAAGCGGTGGTTCTCCAACTGAGCTATCACGCATGTAAAAAATACACACATAGATATATTCACGCCATTAGTAGTAAGTAGTTATTGGGGTACAGAGACTATCGATAGCCACATTGTACGATCCTGACAAACTTCTCCAGTATAGGTAGCATGAGGCGTGTGAGAGCGTAGATGTCGCGTGAGAAGTGAGGTACTGACAGATGTTGTATGAACAATCTGTCAGTTTATCACTTCTCACGCGACATACACGCTCTCACACGCCTCATGCTACGGGGGCTGATTCGTTTACACCCATCAATCTTCTCATACATGCTCTTGAATTCTTCATACTTCAGACGCCTGCCTGTATGAGCACACTCGCTATTTGATCCAAATGTGTCCTCCAAAGTCGTCATCTCTCTATTAATCTCTTTTACCAACCGACTAAGCAAAAAATAAAGCCCCCTATAATTCAATAATTCCAACAAACGATCACAGACTTAACAAACCCTTATTATTTCGAAAACTGGAAAAATACGGGCGCAAAAAAGCTTTATTGTGCGAAAAATATCGCCCGCCGGTAATTTGCATTCGGAAGGACATTACGTTTCATGTTTTTGGAGAAAAATGGACAATTGTCTGTTAGACAAGGGTGCTTGGAACGCAAAGGGAATTCGTAAAGAGCACCTCATTATTTTTCAATGGTGAAATGGAGAATTCTGTTCGTTTTGTTTGTTTGACTTGATAATTTTGTGGATAGGAATTTTGCCGGAAGGATAACAAAATAGAGGCGGACTTAAAATTTTCTGAAATTGCTAGAGATCGCCCATTTGTTGTCATTGATGTTGATCCATTAAATAAATTTATTATTATAAGCTTAGAATAGTACTACACTATTTCTTGGCTCAGGGTTTTAAGTGATTTTGGAGCGATGTGGTTGAAGTTTAACATTCTTTTCCCCATTCATCATCCAAAAGGGGCTGAAGAATTTCTTATCCTGATGCTCTGGCTACCCTTTCTAGGGATTTATAGCCGAGAGTAATTATGTATAATATTTATTCTGTTTTTTTAACGAAAATGTTTCATATTTATTTATGCCATGTATCTCTCTAGGAAGGTTAAGCGCTTGGTTCCAAGTATGGAGATTTCGGGTTCGATCCTCGGGGGTGGTAACCTTACAAATTTAATTAGTAAGAGTAAACCCAGTTTGGAAGGATATTGCATGCTTAAATCACCTGATTATCCGAAAATTAAGATGATTCCGTGCTTCGGAGGGCACGCAAAGCCTTGGGTCCCAGCTACTATTACGGTTATAGTCGGTAGTCTGCCAACCCAAATAAATAAATACATAAATTACATAACCCACAAATCGGTATGCAAAGTTTTACTAAAGTAGAAGAAGAAGAAGAAAGAAGAAGAAAGACGTTTATTCGCCATGTGTGGCACAAAAAACATACAAAGAAAAAGTAATAACTATTAAAATAACTTAAAACTAACACAATATTAAATATGAAAAAGAGAGGAAAATAAACAACTTAACAAAAACAAACTAATTAATACTTATTCTAAGTCCTTTGCGCCACTGCAACAGCGAATTGGTACTGACTCAGCATTACGTTGTGAATCGTTTGACTCTCAACACTGATTTTCAGTCAGTACCATTTTAGAGTGACAACACAGGCATCACACTAATACACTTCATTATGTAGAACTTTTCAGCTTGACAAGGGACAGCAACTTACTTAATTATACTCACGCCCATTGTTCCCATTGGGGTAGGCAGAGACTATCGATCGCCACTTTGTACGATCCAGGCAAATCACTTTTGCTTCTGTTACATTCATCATTCTTCTCATACATGCTCTTTTATTCTTCATACTTCGGACGCCGGCCTTTTTGAGCACACACTCTATTTGGTCCAGGTGTGTCCTCCGTGGTCGTCCTCTACTCACATTACCTTCCACGTTGGCTCTATAGATCTCTTTCACCAATTTACTGTCATTCATGCTCTCTATGTGCCCAAACCACCTTAACATTCCTTTCTCTATCTTGCACACTACGTCATCTTAAGGGACAGTAAATACACATAAATAAATATAGAACATTATTTGCAAACAATTACAATAAAATACACGTATATGACAAAATTTCGATAATAAATAACAGAAGAAATCTTGGCTGGAGGGTAAAATTATGGAAAATAATATATTAGATTAGATATATAAGATAACACTTACACGCTTCATTTTTCGATAATAAATAAATAAATAAATTTCATAATATAATATAAACAATAATAAATGTATGTCAAATAAATAAATAATATAAATGTTTACTGATGTAGCAAAAACTCCTTCAGCTTACGCTTAAAGGTGTTCCTGCCGAACACATCCCGGATTGGTGGGGGAAGATCGTTCCAGCACTTGGACGCTGCAAACCTGAAAGAACCTCTAAAAGCTGCGGATCTGTGCATTGGCAAGATCGCCCTGACTTTGAACTGATAGCCACTGTTGGACCATTGCAGTTTTTTATACAAATAAGCCGGTGATTCTAGCCTAACAACTCCAAACAACAATGTGGCGAGGTGTAGTCGTCTCCGCGCTTGCATCTTTAGCAGCTTTGCATCGTCCAAGTACGGGGTAACGTGGGAGCGAGGAGGGATTTGAAAGCAAAAACGGGCACATGCGTTTTGCACTCGCTTTATCAATCTCTTCAAAAAGTGATGCTGATTACAAAACCATTTCGAGATATTATGGTTATAAACAATATTTTCTTGAAATTATATCAATTGAAGCTAAGATCACTGTTATTTTATCAAAAAACTGTAACAGTGTTTGACCTTCAATGTTGTTTCAAAGACATACGGTTTTGCAGTTTATTAATAAAATATCGAAAATCATAGGTTTGTTTAGTATAATATTGTAATAATTTCATTTGACATTACAAATTCGTGGTATGTTTTGCAATCAGCAACATTTTTATAAAACATTTCGCTTCATTTGCATGTCGCTCCGTGATTTTATCGATCGATGATGTCATTAAGTACAAAAGTTGAACAATCTTTAAAAAATCATAACTTTACAATCACTCATTTTAAATGGAAAATATTCTAATCAGTCTTTTATTTTCGTGTTAACTATCGAATAAAAATATTTAATAAATACCAAAAAAAAACTTTGCATACTGAATTGGCAAGCGTGGTGAACTATGACCAAATCGGCCTATAGAGGTAGGCTTGAGCCCTTTGGTGGGGACATATATGGGCTGTGAGAAGGATCCCCGAAGATATGGTAAAGGCAGTTATCCTTATGCAAATCGGGCGATATATATTTGACGCCTGATGTACAGAGTGCCACATGCACTTAATACCTAGATGTGTATCAACGTCAAAGGAGGCTGGGGTATACTCGTAGCTGCCTTTTATGGATACAATTTTCCATTTTTGTGGTGTTCGCACAATATTTTTCCTCTATTTTTACAACCTTGACAAACAAATCACAAAACATGATTAATGCAAAGGAGCGCCGCCACCAGTGTGACCAGATTGATCTCTTTGGGAGAAAAGTAGAAAGTTTATCGGATACTCTTTGAGTAATTAAAATTTTATCGATAAACATACATACATTTACGCATGTCCATAAATCCCAAAAAGGGAAGCCAGAGCGTCAGAGCTGCAAACTCGTCAGCCACATTTGGAAGTAATAGGGGACAAGTTGGTAGAAAAATGTATCGTTAGAGATGGGTTTCCAGCCGCCACACCCAAACATCACTTCAAAAAAGCCCCATACATTTACACGCATCTTACGACACCCTTGGCTAAATGAAAGAGGTCGTGACATTCTAAGGCGGCTCTACACGACACATCATCATCACACGGCGATCATGTATCTCAACTAGAAGTAAACTACCTGCTACTATTGAATGAACAATTTGTTATTCTCAAACACAATAGAAAGTTTATCTGGGTATATACTTAATTTTAGAACAGATTTACGAAGCCTGAAACTCGGTGGTGGCCGCGGGCGTTCGATTTTCATTCGACGAAACCTCGAAATAGATGCCCCGCTTCAGTCGCCTCAAGCTACCGTATTTCTGGGTTATCGGTAGACATTCTCTATTAAAACATCCTCATGGCAATGTTCAACACATTGCAGTCGTTTTATCTTAGTTTTTAACGATTTCCTGTAGTGAAGTATGTATTGTATAAGCTAGAGTTTCTCAAATAGGTTTACTTTCAGAACAGTGCAGGCCAATATTCTTTCGATTATTTTCTAGCATTCATATACTGTGTAGTGTCATAAAAGAGGATTTAAGTAATTGTTGGGTGATGTGGCTGTAGACCAACCAACCAAATTTTAATCGATTTAACCTTTAACTACCGACCTATACGTCTCACAGACGTAACAACTTTTAACTTTAAAGTATTTCAAAAATTACGCCACCTTTGGCGCCGACCCTCCCGCTACCTTCCTCCCTCTGCATCACAAATCATCAGTCGACACCGCGTCCGTGGCAATAGCACACATCCTCGTATCGAAGCAATCGACGCGACGTCTCACAGACGTAAGTACGTAGTTTATGTATACAAATTTGTACGTCTCTTGATCGTCACCTCGGTGTGAATGTGAGTTAGCTTATAGTGTCTGATTGACGTCACATTGGTTTTAAAAGTGTACTATCAATTGATGAATGCTTAAAAGAAGAAAAATCACGTCTAGTGAGCAGAAAAACCCTGCAAATGATGACGGTTCAGATTCCGCTAAGTGTACAAAACTCCTAAAACAGAATAAGTGTTTAAAAGATAAAGAGATATTTGATAATCTCATAGACGAGGGTGATGACAACTGTAGCGATTTTGGAACGATGTAGGTGATCCTGATTTTACTTTAGAAAGTAATCACAACATGTAATCCAAACAATCTAATAAGGTTGACGTTAAGGTCCCCTGTCCCCATGTTGGAGTAGTTTACCACGGAGAAATCCAACTTAATTACGAAGATATGGAACACTAAAGAGAAGTGCGAGATGATAAACGCTTCGTGGATTTACTTACTTGGCCACTATAAAGAAAGAGTTCCCACCAGAACTTTAGCCTCACAAAGGTAAAGTGGTTGATTCTTCGTTGCATGGATTCACTTAAGACAATATTTTGTTGTTTGACCATTCTGTCTTATGTGTCTAAGCTTGAAAAAAGCGTCATTACAATTATTTTCTGGGCACCATATCAATATTACTGATTCTGCATCTAAAATACCTATGATGAAGTGGATGAGTTGGACAAGAAGGGTTCGAATTACTCATGCTTCCGAAGAACGTACGTAGTGAATGTACCAAATATTCAAGTGCTGTCATTTTTTTTTTAAATTAGAAGTCAGATTTATAATTTTTTCCAACGATTGATTATAGAAGATAACATATCTTTAGTTCAATTTGTTGTTAAATACTTAATTGTTTAAAAAAAGGACAGAAAAAAGTCCTTAAAAATTTGTGCCAAATCATTGTGATCTCACGAATTAATGTTCATTTTACCTCAAAAATCACGGGAATATTTTTAGAATCCCGTAGCTTAGATACCTTAAAAAACATTCTTTTCAATGAATAAAAGAAGAAAAATGTGGTTCATTTTATTACTTGAATTTTGACGTCTCTCAGTCGTCACGTCGGCGTAAGTGCTACGTTTAGACTAGGTCGGCAGCTAAAGGTTAATTTCCTAATGTGGGTAAGGATTTTTTAATTCTTATATATATATATATATATATATATATATATATATATGCATTATTACACGGTCTTTACCTGCCCTCAACCATCAAGTCCTTCTCAAGTCCTTGACGGATCTTCTAGTTAAATAATCAACTACGTAGTGAGACTTCCATCACTGCCCTTTACATTTGTCGCTGTTGCTCAACCACTCTATACCATTATATACTTGCTAAAATAACATACATATACTCACGGCCGTAAATCCCAAAAAGGGGTAGCCAGAGCTTCAGAGCTAGAAATAATATAATAATATATACGGACATATTTTACACAGATTAAGTTAGCCCCAAACTAAGTGAACTTGTATTATGGGATACTAACTCATCGATATATTTATATTATATAATACACATATAAATAACACATAGAAACTCTTCAGTCTCATTTGGAAGTTGATAGGAAACAAGATGGTAGAATAAAGTATTGTTGGTGATGGGATTCCAACCGCATCACCCAAAAACCACCTATACCCTTAGTCTGCCTCCTACGACACCCGTGGGTAGAAAGGGGTAGTGACATTCTAAGCCGGCACTACACGGCTAAAATTAGACACTGATAAAGTGAACCACCGCAATTAAGTTTTAATTAGAAGACTAATAATGGCATACTAGTAAAGTAAATGCAATCTTTTGTACGTCTGTTAGCTGTCCGATAAGGATAACATATCAAAGGGCATTTCTACTTGATGGCAGGGAATATTTGTCCGTTATTCCGTATAATACTTTATGCAGCTTTGAACTATGTGATCAAAGGTGCATTGTATTTCAGTGATGACTCATTGAATAGCGTAGATACGTATTTTGAATAATATAATGGCAGATAGCTGTGTAGTGTTGGCTTAGAATAGCACTACCCCATTTCTTCCGGTGGGTGTACGTAAGAGGTGACTAACGGTATTGGGACTTTAAAGGGATTTTTGGGCGATGCGGTTGGAGACCCATCAGCAACAACCTTTATTTCACCATCTTTTCCCCACGCAACTTCCAAAAGTGGCTGAGGAATTTCTAATTCCTTAGCTCTGGCTACCCCTTTCTAAGGATTTATAGCCCTGAGTATATGTATGTATGTATAATCCTTTAATCCACTTTAAGATAATACGGTACGGATAAATAATAAAATCGGAGCAAGAGAATAAAACAAGCTTAAGTTGGTGATGGGTAGCCAACCGAATCGCCAAAAAATCACTTTTAAAGGTCCAATACTCTAAGTCGCCCCTTAGGATCACTCACGAAAATAAATGGGATAGTGCTATTCTAAGCCGACACTACACAGCAGTAATAAATAAAGGAAAGAAAAATTTCGACACAGTTTAGTAATAATCCCCACATGAGGTTTTCATGAACAAAAAAATTTAAATTACTACACAGCAGTGTTTAAATATTAAAGATCGTAAAACAAGAACGTTTTTTGTTATATCTGTATACAGAGTATAATTTTACGTGATAACGTTTTAAGAAGAGATCAATAAAAGATGCAAAGCATATTACATATAATGATTTTATTAGCCTCAGCAGGTTTGTAGAGGAAATCTTTAAAGGAAGCCTATGTGCAGCAGTGGACGTCTAGTGAAATAAAGGTTGTTGGTGATGGGTCTCCAACCGCATCGCCCAAGATCCCTTTAAAGCCCCCAATACCGTTAGTCGCCTCTTACGTACACCCACCGGAAGAAATGGGGTAGTGCTATTCTAAGCCGACACTACACAGCTTAAAGGATTATAATTACCTAGAAACTCTTTGCAGCTACATAAAGAAAAAACAAAACAAAAAAAGACATGAGGAGGACTTTTAACCAGATTCTCAGTATCATTATATTTTGCCGTATGGGAACAAAATGAATTCAAAGAAATGAACAATTTTAATTCAAGAAACTTGAAACGAACGAACTATGCAAAAGTATGAATGCATACACAGAAATATAAGGCACGCCATTAATTTCCGTTACTATTCGCTGGCTACCCCTTTTTGGGATTTATTCTAGTCTATTTCGGACTCGTCTTGCCGTGTAGTGCCGGCTTACAATGTCGCTACCCCTTTCTACCCACGGGTGTCACGCGACTAAGGGTATTGGGGCTTTTTATTGGATTTTTGGGCGATGCGGTTGGAGACCCATCACCAAAAACCTTTATTTTACCGCCTTTTCCCCACTCAATTTCTAAAAGTGGCTGAGGAATTTATATTTCCTTGGTTCTGGCTACCCCTTCTAGGGAATTATAGCCGTGAGTATATGTGATGTGTATGTATTTCGGACTAGCCTATTGATCCGAAGTACGTCCGTTCGAATTCTGCTGAGGCCAACATTTATCTCATGAACTAGATTTTTCGCCCGTGGCATACAAGTCATTATATTCCTTACATTGGGGCTATCATGTCCGTATGTATTTATTACTATGCAATGTTGATGCGGCGTAGTGTTGGCTTAAAATAGCACTAACCTGTTTCTAACTTCTAACATACATACATATACTCATGGCTATAAATCCATAAAAGGGGTAGCCAGAGCTGAGAAATTAGAAATTTCTCAGCCACTTTTGGAAGTTGAGTGGGGAAAAGATGGTAGAATAAAGGTTGTCCCAAAAATCCCTTAAAAAGCCCCAATACCGTTAGTCGCCTTTTACGTTCACCCACCGGAAGAAATGGGGTAGTGCTAAGCCGACACTACACAGCTAAGCTTTCTAACCTCGGATGTCATAAAGGCAAACTATCGTCAACCACCCTTTATTGTACCATCTTTTCCCCACTCAACTACCAAAAGTGGCGTAGGAAAGGCTTATTCTGAAGGCTTTCGCTAGTTACTGTATGTATATTTAGGTATATTTATTACTATTCTGTGTATAGCTGTGTAGTGTCGGCTTAGAATAGCACTACCCTATTTCTTCCGGTGGGTGTACGTAAGAGGCGACTAATGGACTTGGGGCTTTTTAATGGATTTTTGGGCGATGCAGTTGGAGACCAACAACCTTTATTTTACCATCTTTTCCCCACTCAACTTCCAAAAGTGGCTGAGGAAATTCTAATTTCTCAGGTCTGGCTACCCCTTTTAGGGATTTATAGCCGTGAGTATATGTATGTGTGTATTTATTACTATTCACTAGACATACAATCTTTGAAAACTTTCTGTTATTCGTGTATTTTACCAACGAATATTTTTTTCCAATTATGCTCTTTTATTGCTCATAATTATCGTTTGTACTAAATTTGACTGCCTTTCGTCTTGTCCTCTACCACTAATTGCATTACTATCCATACACACAGATACTCACGCCGTTAGTTACCATTGGGGTAGGCAGAGGCTATTGATCACCACTTTGTACGATCCTGGCAAACCTCTCTAGCTTCGTTCACATCTATCAATCTTTACGTTACGATACTCTCTATATTAGCTCTTTTACTCTTGTATAACTACCGCAGCCTCTTCCTTTGGGGACATAAGAGTTAGCGATACTGGGTGTTTATACTTCAGTCAGTCATTGATCCATTTGGCAAAAAACAAGAGATTTCCTTTGAAGACTACATATTTTACCCGGTAGTATTGATAAATTCTATAGAAATGATAAAGCAAATCGCTAAATAATGAAAAGCACTGCAAAAAGCAACTAACATGGGGTGCGGTGACGCTATAAGAACAGCAAAATAAATATGTATATAAGAACAGCATAATCAATATGTAATTTGTAATTTAATTTTATAATTAAATAATGTAATTACGTATCTCTGCACGGCTAGCACGAACGACCTTTAAACTAGATAACGCGTGGTATAAAACAGCCATCTCTTTCGCACTTACTTAGTATCGTATACTGTCATCTCATTCTCACCGATATCGTGCCGATAAAATAGCGCTTATCGCTGGCCTCCACAAAATCAATATAGATCTTTCACTGTTTTTTGCTAGGAGTTCCTTACTATCACGGTTCATAAGTCTATCTCATAAAGGACTGTTCTCTTGAGGGTATGACGGACGCACAGACATCGACGTATCATTAATCGGTTTGCGTTTTACCTTTATTCTACGTAACCCCAAAAACGTGTCGCTTTTCGCAAACAATAGCAAACTTTATCACGAACGCTCCATTGCATATAAATTAACATAATGTCTTGCACAAACCCATTGAAATGCAGGTAATGCAGTAAACGCACGAGGGGAGAAAATACAAAATTTACTGCGTCGTAAATGCCAGCACTAATCCCAGTAAATTGCTTACAACGTTGTTCAAAAATAAATAAAGCTGCGTGCTATTACTATTTGCTGCCGAAATAGAACTATTACTGTATTTGTAAGTAACTCGGATAATGAACTTTGTTTAATGCAATGAAAGTTTGTGATATGTCCTTTTAGGACTTGTGTTGGCTAAGAATAGCAATATGCATTCTCTAAGCTTGGTGTCATACAGTCGTATTAATTAGAGATGCAATGAATATTTGGCAACGTCTATCTCCCGCCTGATCGTAAAAACACACTGTTATATAAATAATAAATAAATGAGGCACTGTCATTCCCTTTAGTCTTAATATGAATAAAAGACATAGATGTGTAAGTCTGTTTAAGGACTCGAACTCATGCCTTTCTACTTCCCAGGTGGCCCTCTTCTCGATTTTACCAAGGTATATGTATTTAAAAAAGTAAGAAACCTTCTTTATCGACACATGTTTAAGTCATATTTTTCCCCAGGTAGACATAGACATTTACGTCCAGTCCACTTTCACGTTGAAAATAGAATTTAAATCATCGTATCTGTAGCACTATCTAGATTCAAATAAATAACGCCTTTTGTAAAGCAATCGTATGAATATTCCGCATTCCGAGGCAATTCTTTCGATTGGAGCGATATCAACAAAAAGGCGGGCAAAGGAATGGCGAACCAATTTTCTTCGCCCCAACCAACTGCATTCTCTGAGCGATACTCCAAGATACAGCGAGGGTTGCCACCCTCCGGTCAGTTTACTAATACAGTAATATTTCTTCTAAAGGTGGGGAGTATGGTTATTATGTCATTTGTATGTTAGAGTGGTTGTGGATGGACAAGGGTTTTCTGCTTTTCGCGTAGGTTTAGTATGGTTTTACGATTGACGTTGTTGCTATTAACGTGATATGTATGTATTTATTTATTAGAAAATCAATAAAATTTTAACATACACATACATATTTGCAGCTATAAATCCCAAAAAGAGAATTCCAGAGCTATAGAATTTGAAATGTCTCCGCCACCGTTGGAAGTTGAGTGAGGAAAAGATGGTAATATAAATAATGGTTGACTACGGGCCTCCAACCACATCACCCAAGGATCACTTCAAAACCCTTGTTCATTAATGCATTAATGTAATTCTAGGCTAACACTGAGGCTTCTCTTTTCTGAGAAATATAGCCGTGAATATAATTATGTGTGTATATATAAATTTTATACCTAGTCGGTTCTTAAATACTGTCACTGGCCATTTATTTTAAAAATAGAACACCTATACAAAAATATGAAATGGTGTTAGATTTTCAATTATTTTTTAATACTTATCTGCTAAATCACAATTCCATTCATTATTTTTTTACGATGGAGTAGACTCGCAAAGAGAACTGAGTAACAGTAATTGCATTGTATCGTTGCGGCCGTCCACCAAAGACGATATTCAACTTGCTTAAAAGTTAAAAATCACGATGAGGTTCGTATACCGTACCATCAAGAGGTACAATGAAACCTCTATTGTCGAGGACGAGAAAATAACTGGCAGACTTCGTTCCGTTAGGACTCCAGGGGTGATCAAAGCAAGCAAGGCGCGTGCGGCAAGAAATCCCGACCGCAAGTAAAAATTTATGTCTTTGAGATGGGTTTAAAAAAAGTACTCGATGAAGACGTGGGACTACAAGCTTACCGAAAAAATAGTGGACATATTTTGAAAGCGCGTCTGATAGCTATGAGAGCCAAAAAATGCAAAGTATTGGTTAAGAGGTACGCAAGAAAAAGGCACCGCGATATGGTGTTTACAGACGAGATATTTTTTAATATTTGGGTGAGATACAACAAAAAAAATGGAAATGCCATTCCTCGAGTACAGCACGGTCATCATCCGTCATCAATCATGATTTAGTTGCGAGTGCCCTACTAAGGCCCTACTGAAGTACATTTTTGTGAAAAAGGTTTCAAAACTAGTGCAAAAGTGGACGGAGACACGGTTTTAGATCGCATAGTAAAAGATCGGCCCCAGACACTTTTTGGAGGATGGCCATTTGTGTTTCAACAGGACTCTGCACCTGCTCATAAGGCCAAAACAACTCAGGAGTGGTTTGAGCGCCAGAACGTCGAGCTATTAATGCATCAAGATTGGCCCTCGTCTAACCCTGACCTCAATCTACTGGATTACAAAATTGAGCAGGAATTGGAAGAAAAGGTCTATTCTAAACCTCACAAAAATTTCAGCAGCCTAAAGTCATCATTGACTAAAGCAGTGACCGTTATCGCATTGAATATGGGCCGTGCTGCTATTGAAGACTAGCCGCGAAGATTGAAGGCTTTTGTGAAAAATAGTGGCATTCGTTTTGAATAAATTTTGTGTTTAATGTAAGCTTATTAAATTACCTTTTATTTCAAATTTTTTTTTTTGAAAATCATGACTTATTTTCATTTTATAGCCAATTTTGTTTGTGACAGAATTTAAGGACCAACTAGGTATAATATGCCTCCTATATATCTTATTTTTCATGAATAATCAGAGTTTATGGATCATAAAAGATTATTTAAAGTTACGGCCCTGGTCACACCACTATATTGTAACAGAATCGCCGCTCCATTTCCACACTACAATGTTATTGTTCAATTTCATGTCTACATTCCTCACCCGGTACATTTTTCACTGTTGCTTCAAAAATTTATCATTACTTGATTGAAACTTACGTTGTGCGGTAAAATATTTCGTATGTGACATTATTGTTTTTTTATCATATTTATGCAGGTATCAAATTTGGAATAGACTTTCGGTTAATTTATGACTGTTTTTAACGGTGAGGGAAAATATCGTGGTGACCCCGACGTGATCCACTGTGGGAACAGCAAAGATATATTGCAGACCCTGCTGTGTATCAACTTAGAATTTGTATTTATGTTTAGCTAGAGAAACATTTCGATACCGTGATGTACGATTTTTTATGACGCTGCTAGTATGCGAGTGAGTTCGGTCGCCACAGCCAGAATAACATTCAAAACTAATGAAATATGAAAGTGACAAAAATATTGAATAAAAGCCCTCGATTATGAGTTTCCAATCACATCAAAAAAGCAATCATTTATGCTCATTACAAAAATGTTGTTGCAGCGTAGAACGAACCCGCAACCCCCGAGTCGAGAAGCGATTCATGACACGGACACTGACGAGTTGTGTGATACGTGTCTTACCACAGTTTCCACATCACCTAAATGTCGGTTTAAGAGCCCCTAAACCCTAAGTCAGCCTTTACAATACCCATGGGAAGAAAATGGGTTACTGACTAAGGGTTTTGGGTCTTTTAATGTGATTGTTTGGAGATGTGACTGGAAACCCATACCCGACCATCCTTTATTTTACAATCTTTTCCCCATTCAAATACCAAAAGTGGCAGAGAAATTATATGCATAGATATCTCACAGCTCTAAGTCCCTAGAAAGAGTAGCCGTAGCTTCGGAATAAAGTAATTCCTCATCCTCAGCCACTTTTGGAAGTTGAGTGGGGAAAAGAGTGTATAGTTAATGTTTTTGGTGATAGGATCGCCCAAAAATCCAATAAAAAGCTCCAATACCCTAAATCGCCTCTTACGAACAGCCATGTATGTAATATTGAACCAGTTCCTCAAATATTAATAAAACTAATGTGGCGCGACCGCCATTGTGAGATCCGTAACATTATGACGGTAATAAGAAAAACACGTAAGTAATAGTATCCATTCACGTTTTACGAGCATTCTCCCAGATGTTCAACTATAATGGAATATGAAAATATTATAAGATTTTATTATAGCCTGACTGTTCTAGGCCGAATATTTGCAGAATTGTTTTAACGCTACAGACAAAAACATGAATATAAGTGTATATTGTATGGATATTGCCGTGAAATGCCGGCTTAGAATGTCGCTACCCCTTTCTACCCACGGGTGTCGTAAGAGGCGACTAAAGGTATTGGGGCTTTTTATTGGATTTTTGGGCGATGCGGTTGGAGACCCATCACCAAAAACCTTTATTCTTACCATCTTTTCCCCACTCAACTTCCAAAAGTGGCTGAGGAATTGATAATTCCTTAGCTCTGGTTACCCCTTCTAGGGAAATATAGCCGTGAGTATATGTATTAGTATTTAGTGTTATTGTTATTGTAGTATCCCTAAACCAAATTCACAGACAGCAAAACAAATCTTATGTCCAATACCGTTTAAAAGCATGAAAGATAGTATAAATAAAATTCCTTCAGTTCATCACGTAGAACTAATCTATCAAGCAGGAGTGCTCTGCTGCAAGCATGAATAGCCACCTGAGATTTATAGCATCGTTGAAATACTTCCTATACCTTGCTCTGCTACGTTGACTTTTAGACTTAAGTTTTACTTGATTGGAATTGCCTTATATTTACTTACTTACTAATACTCACGCCCATTGTTCCAATTCGGTATGCAAAGTTTTACAAAAGTGATGCTGATTACAAAACCATTTCGAGATATTATGTTTTTAAACAATATTTTCTGGAAATTAAATCAAACAAAGCTATGACGACCTTTATTCTATCAAAAAGCTGTAACTGTGTTTAACCTTCAATGTTATTTCAAAGACATTAGTTTTTGCAGTTAATTAATAAAATATTGAAAATCATAGGTTTGTTTACCATAATATTGTAACAATATCATATGAGATCATCAATTCGTGAAAAGTTTTGCAATCAGCAACATTTTTATTAATATTTCGCTTCATTTGCATGTTCACTACGTTATTGTTGTCAGCGATGACGTCATTAAGAGAAAAAGTATAACAATCTTTATAAATTGATAGCTTTATAATTAGTCATTTTAAATGAAGGAAACTCAAATTTGTCTTTTATATAGTGTTTGCTATCGAATAAAAATATTTAATAAATACCGAAAAAAACTTTGCATACCGAATTGGGGTAAGCAGAGACTATCGATCGCCAATTTGCACGTTCCTTACATTCATTATTGTTCACATACATGCTCTTTTATTTTTTCACTTCGGACCCTCGCTTTTATAAGAACAGAAAGAAATAACATTTAGTTCCTTTGAATTATTTATATGCCTCTGTGGTCTAGTGGTTTGCTCACAATCCTAAGTTTCCAAGTTCGAGTTACTCTCACGGGACGCTACTAATAAAGTAACTAGTCTTTGGCCTAATGATCCCAGTAAGGGTAGCTCAAGACCCTCGGTAGGGATATATATGGATTGGGTTGCAAAAAGTGAAGAATGCAAGACTTCTAGACTTTCTGAAATAGAGAACCTTTTTTTTTAAATTCTATTAAAGTGCCTTGCAACGCACTAAGCATAAAACTTGATAATTAGGAAACCATGGGTCTTGAATCAGTTTTTTAAAAATATTCTTAGGCTTGACAGTCCTTGGTTACCGATTTTTTATAGAAGGAACACATTATGAAACTGCCAACTTATGACTTCAATTCCACTTATTTAACTTATGAGTGTACCCCTGGGAATTGATCACGAGACCTCCGAAAGTGAGCCGAACTCACAATATTAAATAACGAATCACAGTATTTCTTTACTTCATAACATCAAATCCGTACGATGTATCTATACTTGGGTTTTCCTCGCTTCAGAATCATTAATTTATGCGCAACATTTAACACACGACAGGGGTTGTTGGTGAAGTGTGAGTAAAAGTTATTGCAAAGCCCGTGTACTCTCTAAATAGTGATAAGATTAGTTTCTCAGTAAAGGGCGTTGAATATTTGTGGTCATACATAAATATAACCACGGTTACTGTGTAGTGTCGGCTTAGAATATCACTACAACATTTCTACCCGTGAGTAATCGTAAGAGGCGACTAGGAGTGTAGAGGCTTTTTAAGTGATTCTTGGGCGATGTGGTTGGAGACCCGTCACCAAAAACATTCATTATTACCATCTTTTCCCCAATCAACATCCAAAAGTGGCTGAGGAGTTCCTCATTCCAAAGCTCTGGCTACCCCGTCAAGGGATTTATAGCCGTGAGTATATATGTATGTATGTATGTATAACTACGGTTAAAAATATCAATTAGAAAATTTTATTATATTTATATTTTACTTTCGAATAAGAAATTCTTCAGCCTATTTTGTAACTTTTATGGTTTTTGTTGGTAGGTCTCCAACAGCATAGCCAAAAAATCACTAAAAAAGCCCGTACTACGACAGCGCGGGGGGAAATAGACTAGTTCTGTTCTAACCCGACACTACACTTCTATATAAGACACGACACTGCACACCACTTGTATATAATATAAATCATTATTAAACTTGGACACGTGAGCTTCCCTTAGATTCCATTTTTCTTTTTCACCCGGTTGGGGGCTATCATAAGCGGACACTTCACGATTTCTAGATAAACTTACATACATACATATACTCATGGCTATAAATCCCTGAACGGGGAGCCAGAGCTTTGGAATGAGAAACTCCTGAGCCACTTTTGGAAGTTGAGTGGGGAAAGATGGTAATAATTAATAATTGTTGGCGACGGGTCTCCAACCACATCGCCTAAAATCACTTAAAAAGCCCCTATACCCTTAGTCGCCTCTTAGAATCAGCTACATGTAGAAATAGGGCAGTGCTTATTTAAGCCGACACTACACAGTTCAATTATTAAAAAACATAGATTTACATTATGTGTACCAAGTTTTGGGAATTTGTCAATAAAACAAAAAATACAAATTATTCATCTAAATTTATTTTATCGCCTTCAAAGTAGGCCCCATCGCTTGCAATACAACTTCTCCACCGCTTCACCCAGTCTTCCATACATTTTTCATAGGCTATTTGCGGTATGGCCTTTAGCTCATTCAGCGAATTTTCTTTTATGGCTTCTATCGACTCAAAACGTTATCCTCGAAGTAGTAATTTTAACTTGGGAAATAAAAAAAAGTCAGACGGAGCCATATCAGGTGAATACGGTGCTTGGTCGAGAACTTTTGTTGAATTTTTCGCTAAAAACTCTTTCACTATAATGGCTGTGTGTGATGGTGCATTATCATGGAACAGCATCCATGAGTTGTGTTGCCTGCCACAAATCTGGACGTTTTCGGCGGATACTCTCACGCAAACGCTTCATGACGCCTAAATAATATTCTTTATCCACTGTTTCTCCCTCTGGAAGGAATTCGGAGTGAACCACACCACGGTATTAAAAAAAGACTGTCAGCATCACCTTGATTTTGAAGCGACTTTGGCGCGGGGGTTTTTGTGTTTCGGCTCGTTTTCGAGACGCCATTCTGAAGACTGTTGGCTTGTTTGCATGTCGTACTCATAAACCCATGTCTCGTCGCCAGTTATTATACGTTTCATAAAGGTCGGATCCGTAGAAGCTCGGGAAACCATGTCTTCAGCGACATGCTTTCGCTGCGCTTTTTGAACAAAATTGAGCTCTTTTGGAACTAGTCGAGCGGCGACGCGTTTCATGCCTAAATTGTCAATGAGAATGTTGTGGACGGACTTAAAAGATATGTTCACCTCATAAGCCAACTCTCTCAGACTCATACGTCGATTTTCGAGCACTAGCTTCTTGATTCTGTCGATGTTTTCTTTGGTCGTAGCGGTTGAAGGTCTACCAGAACGAGGCAAGTCTACTACTACTTCTCGGCCTTCTTTAAAAGCCTTATACCATTCATAAGCCCTTGTTTTCGATATACACGATTCGCCGTAGGTATTTCGTAACATTTTTAGTTATTCACCACATGAAATATCATTCGAAACACAAAATTTAAGGCACACTCTTTGTTCAACAATATTTTCCATTGTAAAAATCGCCGAGGACTCAAAACTATGACCAACAAAAATGTAGTTTAAAACAAATTAAATGACAGATCCCGCTCAAATGTTGGGCGCTAAATCAGTACAGTGCTACCAACACGCAGTAAAAAAATTTGAACGACCTCTTTTACGCGGGTCTTTTTATTGACATATTCCCGATACTTTTTACACAGTAGTACATACTTTATATGTCAGATAATGCAAGCAATTGGCGTCTTTTCTGGGGATTCCCCTACATTTGCAACTCTTCCTGTTAGGATGACCTAGTTAGATAAACCTTAGCTGTCTACTGTCATATAAAAATATATAGCTGTAACACTGACTTATGAACGACAGTTTTACGTGATAAAGTCATAAAAACCTCTATTTATATCAATGTAAGATATTTCAATAACCGAAAGGCTGCATTTACCTAGTGGATAAGAAAGTATTTGAATTTTGCTACAGCAGCGTCTTCCCAAATTCTTGCTTTTGATATTTTAAATATTTTAAGTGCCGTGTAGTGTCGGCTTAGAATAACACTACCCCAATTCTACCCGTGGGTGATCGTAAGAGGCGACTTAGGGTATAGGGGCTTTTTAAGTGGTTTTTGGGCGATGCGGTTGGAGACCCGTCACCAAAAACATTTATTATTACCATCTTTTCCCCAATCAACTTCCAAAAGTGGCTAAGGAATTTCTCATTCCAAAGCTCTGGCTACCCCGTTAAGGGATTTATAGCCGTGAGTATATGTATGTATGATATTTTAAAATTAAATTGCACATTTTCATAACCCCAGTTGACGGCTAGCCAGCTCTGGATACCCGCTGAAAGACTTAAAAGGAAAACAAATACACGGTCATTGACTTTTAGCCGATGCAGGCTACGCAGATACTAGGAAGTACGAGCCCTTTTTCAGTGTTTTTGTATTTAGCGGCGAAGCCTGCGTTCTATCACGTAAATCCAACTAAAATAGAGAAAATGAGAAAAAAACATACATATATATACTCACGGCTGTAAATCCCTAGAAGGGGTAGCCAGAGCTAAGGAATTAAAAATTCCTCAGCTACTTTTGGGAATGTGAGTGGGGAAAAGTAGTAAAAATAAAGGTTGTGGGTGAAGGGTCTCCAACCGCATCGCCCAAAAATCCCTTAAAAGCCCCAATACCGTTAGTCGCCTCTTACGTACACCCACCGGAAGAAATGGGGTAGTGCTATTCTAAGCCGACACTACACAGCAATCTAAGCCGACACTACACAGCAAAAATGAGAAAAAAAAACATGTGATATTTAGAAATATTACCTCTGCCACTTCTCTGATGACATACGTTGTGAACGTACGCCATGAACGTTTGAGCTTGAGTTAGAGGATTAATAAAACGGAATATACTTTACTGCACATGGATATAAAAGCTTAAAACATGACGGTTTAAAACATTAAGGCGATAATAAACTTCGTGATGGATGTTGCTCCAAACTGCCTCGGCACATCAATATGAGGCTGTCAAATTATTGATGTGAAAATACATCAAACATATGAAACCTTGTGAAACACATTATTTCTTAGCTTTATATTTCGACATAATTTTTGGATGACAAATGATATACTTTTAAGATTAATGCTTTCAGCCGGGTAGAATTAGCGTCCTACATCGAAAATAGCCGTGTAGTGTCGGCTCAGAATAACACTACCCCATTTCTACCCGTGGGTGATCGTAAGAGGCGACTAAGGGTATAGGGGCTTATTAAGTGGTTTTTGGGCGATGTGGTTGGCGACCCGTCACCAAAAACATTTATTATTACCATCTTTTCCCCAATCAACTTCCAAAAGTGGCTGAGGAATTTTTCATTCCAAAGCTCTGGCTACCCTGTTAAGGGATTTATTGCCGTGAGTATATGTATGTATGTATCGAAGATTACAAAAAAACATATCTTTAGGTACTTAAACCCAAGACTCTCTATTATTCAATTTAAAAATATGTATATTTATCTACATAACCAAGATCGTTAAGTGGTTAGAGCGTCCGCTTATCATGCAGAGAGGCGTGTCGGTTCGATCCCTGAGTCGGACATACACCAATGTGTCTTCCTAAAGTAATATATGTGGTTAATTTAACTTGATTATTAACGGTGAGGAAAAATATTCTGTGGAAACTTACATGACTAAGTTGTAGTTAGTCAGGGTATCGTACAAAAAGCCCTATCACTTGAGTACACTGTCTAAGCAAAACGTGGGTACTCTCAACACCAGGTGACAATGTTACGCGATGTTTAGAAGTATTAGTACCTCTAACATCTCCTTCAGGTTTCATAGCGTTACTCAACTTCAACTCTACCAACTCAACCTGAAAATTGGCTTAAATTGGCTTATGTTCAGATATAAAGAACCGTTCATAAAAGCGCTTTCAAAATCACAAAGTTACAATATTCAGAAGTGCTACAAATTGTAAAAGGCGCTAAATTTCATAAATCTTGAGCAGTGATTGAAGAAACCTCAGATATTTTTAAAATCTACGCTGCCCGTGCGGAGCTGGGCCGATCCACTAGTTATTAATAAACACTAGCTTTTAGTCTACTTCTTCCCACAAAGCGCCAATGCGTGTAAAACCCCTGTTTTTCATTGAAACAATCAAAACGACAGCCATAACTCTTCACCAATAAAACAGCCGTTATTATTTCGCCATAGCCACTCGAATACTGACAGTGTAGCATCGTAAATTCAGCTTAAAGTAACATAACACTCCCAATGTGTATGACATGGATGCGAGCTGTTACTGACAGATGCATATCGTATATTACTCTGAATATTCACTGTGTTGCCTTTAAAAGGCACTTAGCTGCAGTGTGGGGCATAGAGTGTTTGGGTGGTATTATTATGTTATTCAATATTTGATGTGTTGTTTCGCGCGTGGATTATTGAATTTTTCGTTTCTATTGTTTTCAATGTACAGTTTAGGTTTTTATATAGGGTAATATTAGTCATTAAGCCGTCGGTCCCAGCTACTATTACAAAAGTAGTCGTTAGTCTGCGAACCCGTAAATGGCCAGAGCGTGGTAGACTATGGCTAAATCGCCTATATAGGGTAGGCTCGAGCCCCTTGGTGGAGACATCTATGAGCTAAAAACCATAAAACCATATGAGCTGTGAGGTGAATATTATACATAGATCAAGATAGCCCTAAACTAAGTAGAACTCATATTATGGGAAACTAACACAACGATATGTTTAATACTAAATTGTTAAAATTTAAATAACATCCAAGACTAAGAAACAATCATTTATGCTTATCACACAAATGTTGCCCTCAGCGGGGATCGAACCCGCAACCTCCGGACGGAGAAGCTAGTACCTATCCATTCGGCCACGAACGAAGTTGTTTAAATGGTGGTGTAATTAATACAGAAATAGTATTTGTAGTTTTAACTACGACTACATGTTTTGAGCCGCATTTAATGTCTCATTTTGAGCCTCTTGCGCCTCTTCTGAAAATTTTCTTTTGATTTTTAGTTTTGTTTAGCAACTTGATGCAAGAATCATCATCATTATCAGGCAATAAACGTCCATTACTGGATAAAGCCCACCCCAAAGACATCCATAATGACTGCGCTCCTGTGTTTTCCTTACCCATTGGCCTCGCGGAACATTCACCAAGTCTTCAGTTCAACTTGCAGAAGGCCCACCCATATTGCGTCGTCTGGTAAGTGGCCGCAAATACAGAACCTTCATGTCCTAAAGTCCGTCGGTTATACGTGCAATATGTCCTGCCAAATTATTTAGTTTTGCAACATTTACGGCTATTTCAGTTAGCCCGGTTCTTCTACGGATAACCTTAATGCGTATTCAATCACGTATTGAAACTCCTTAGGTAGCCATACCTTAGACCTTTGGGTCAATCGGAGGATTCTTCTGGACGATGGAAGGACGATGGAATAGGTTCCTTATCGGCAGCTCTATTCTATTTATAATCTTAATATTAAGAATTGAAGTGATAAATATTTTTAACTCAAAGCGAAAACATATATTATGTTTTTCTTTTATATACATTTTTATACATGCACAAAGTCACCTCGACAGCCTGTCTACATACACATTCACTACGTATACACTTTGTTAAGTCGAATGGAGTGCGGAGGAAAAGAGCCAGGCAGGTCTCCCATACGAAGGTTCAACACCATTATTGATTAAAACAAGTCAGAATATTTCTAGTGTATAAGTTTTAATTCCTTTTTTCTAATTTCTAATTAATTTTACCCATTCCCATTCCATCATCCCATTCCCATTTTACCTTTATGATATTTACGGAACGCTAAAAAATTATATGGTCTTACTGGTAGCGCCATCTTTATCAAAGTATTAGTATCTTATGTTATGCCATGTTTGTTTCAATGTTAGGCAATAGGCAGCGAAATAATTTCTTCTTTGTAGCACAAGAGGGCAATACAAAATGTGCAAGTATTTAATAAATTACAACAAAAAGTACTATTTATTGATTATTTATTGGCAGACATGTAGTAGCATGTTTTACTTCGAAGTTAAAATAAACCCCGTCCTCTCCGTATTCTCAACGATCTGAATATTGGCAACACCAAATGTTTGGTGCCGAAAAAAAAAAACACATACAAACATGGTGGATCAGCTGTTTTAGTACTTTTCGTGCGCTACGATATTTTGGTTTCTTTTAAAACAGACGATTGGTATGGTTTCTTAGCCATGATTGTGATAAAATGGGTTCCATCGCGTCTGTGCTGCAATGGCATTGTGAATCATGTGGCCAAATCAATCCGACAGAGAGTGTAAAGTGTTTAAGATGTGCTACGAAAAGGATATCGAGTCATGACATTGGGAAGTCTTCAAAGCAGTTATCGGAAAAAGATTCTTCATCAGAGAGTCTTTCTCGTGCAGAAAAAGACGAGGAACCATCTCCTGGGACTAAGCCAATCGACTTACCAATCAAAAGCTCTTTTAACAGGTGAGTTATAAACTTAACAGGTATTTTCGTTGTTGAAATGTCACTCCGGTTATCGATTTTTCTCTGCTTTGTTTAAGTTATATTTCTTTGTTACTTGGTGTACTTGCTTCGTAAAATTCATTTCTGTGATTAAATATGTTACGGACTACACATTTTTGTGAGATTCGTTATCATTTTCATTCATAAAATCGATGTTTCCAGTCTTTGTATGTCTGACTTTAATAATTGGTTCACAGGTCATATTTTTTGTAACCTTTATGTATTAAACACTTGCTCTTTGAGTTTTAAAAGATTTGTAAGTATCTATATTTATTGTTTCCTTTTGGAACCATTGCACATTTTTTTGCTTTATTCCTGTCTACAGTAAGTAATTAATGGTTTCCATTTACATGGTTTGTCTGCATAACATACTAACTACATAAAAAAATACAAATACAAGAAGATTACATAAGAAATTGAAGTTTTTGTTCATTAGAAACAAGATTGTGAATACAAAATACAACCAAAAATATACTATTACAAAATTATTTTTTGTTTAAGGTGCCAATGCAAATATCAATTGGTTATAATTGGACTTTTTTAAAATTGCTTTTTGAAAATTTACTGTTGGTGTGATTGTATTGATAAATAATAACAATTTAATGTAGGTTTGGCATAAAATACTGTTCTCAAGATAAAATCTCAAAAGTAAAATATATCTTAATTAATTACTGTTCAGATATTGTGCAAAAGAAATTGTATTGTGGGGCATTCCATTGTGACTGGTGGGACAGTTGACTCCAAAATCCCTAATGTTTAGACCTGTAACTTTGTTATTTAATCTGATATAATGATCAAATATATATATTACAATAGATTATGAACCAACTTTTGAAACCTGTATCTAAAATATTATTATATTTAAATATTTTAGTGATATTTTATTTGTCAAAGGAGTGTGACTGGTGGGACTCTCAAAAATACCTCCCCTCCACCTTCTGCACTGTCAATCGACATTTTAGCCCAAATACTGTACTTAGCCAGATGTATTGTACTAAGCACTATTTATTGATTAAATATACTACAACAAGAACTTAAAATGGGCACTAGATTTAGTTTCTACAAGAAAATATGGAAAGTAGAAATTGTGACTGGTGGGACAGCCTTTTGTGACTGGTGGGACAAGTAAGAAATTGGTACAAAAAATATACTTTTTGGTTTTATTAAATTATATTTAATCAAATAAAAGTATTGCTCTCACACAATGGATTGTCCATACTGGTAATAAATTGTATTTTTACACATTTTTATTGCTGGTTCTTTAACAATTTTCATCACTTGGTTAATAGAAATATGGTACGGTTCGCTCGATTCGTCCATTACGAATTTAGTGCCGTCTCCTCCGGATGATTTCAAATAAGTGACTTGGATTGCTTGTTCTTATTTGAAAAAATATTATTGGTACGGGAGTCAGCTCTGAATTTATCAGAATTGTCATTAACATATACAGATGCGAAATATTTAGAGAATATGTTAGCAATGCCAATTAGATATATTGCAACATATGCGTTTCAGGAACTCAGTGGTAGTAATTGGCAGGTTTGGAAGAAACTTATTCAGTGCTTCTAATAAAAACGCATAATTTGCATGGTAGCTGCAGACACATACATTATGAGGTATCTCACTCATAGGTCTCCCATGGAGCGGTCTCAGTTCATAAAACCTACTCTTCCCCAAGTTTATGTCGGGATGTTCAGTTCTAAACAGGGAATATTCTTCCTTAATGGTCATCATCATGTGCCTCTTAGCGACATGAGCACGTTTAACTGTTTCTTTATCTTTGATTGACATAGTGTCTTTCCTATTAGGAGATGGGCGGCTTATGTCATCTTGTTCATAAAAATGTTTAACCAACTTCTGTTTCCTTTTGTTACGACTGTAGGTTTAACTGTTTTAGCACTTAGATGAATAGCCTCCGTTGGTAACATTTCCTTTAAAACATGCATCAATACAGCTGACTTTTTGGTTTGCTTTTCAGGAAGAACTTCTCTAATTTTTCCAACTGCTTTTTTCAAGGTATTTATAGTCTTGTAAGAACCCAACGGCGAAAGAGAAGTCTTCTTGATACCCTCTAACTTTTTCTTTTCTCTCTGTTTTCTTTTGCGTAGCCTCTCCTTCTCTCTCCATTGAATTTTTGCAGTCTCATTAGTTTCACGTAAAGCTTTTTTGGTCTTCCGTAGCAGTCTTCCACTTAGTTGCATCATTTTTTAGGTTTTCCCTTGATTTTCATTAACGCTCAGCAGCATTCATCTTAAAGGCAGAAATTAAAAGCAATCACACTAACAAAAATAAAAAAAAACAGGTTAGAAATGCTTAGAACAGTCCAAAACAAGTGTTAAAAAAAATTTCCCACCAGTCACTGTGACTGGTGGGACAAAAATTAAAACCACCTCTTTTCCACCCCTTCATCCATAACACCAAACATATATGCTAAACAGCTTAACAATTAGCCAATTCTTACTTTCCGAAAAGCTCCCATTTTAGGAAACATATTTTAAAGTTAGAATAACAACTTTTGTATGATTTCGTGTGACTGGCAGGACATGCTACGTGCTCATTGTTTTTAGGGGTTTTAGAGTAAAATTCTTACCTTTTCCGCAATATTTTCACATCAAATTGAAGTTGAATAAATTCGTAACAATGTAGGACACTGTGCTGTTGAAAATTGTATGCAAAATGACCGAAAGCAGTGTTGCTAACATGGCGGTAAAAAATCGTACTACTCGAAAACCTTGTCGTCCAACTTGCCATAGTGAAAAAAAATACTTTTTTGTTCTTTTTCTACATATTTTTTGCAAATCATAGTAATATAACTCATACACATTACGTTAAGACTAAAGTGGTTATAATCAAATCAATTTAAAAAAAATGCTCATTTTCCCATTTCTCCTGGAATGCCCCAGATAAATAAAATAAATTTAAAAAATCACTCAGTTGCTGACTAAAAGACTAGCATGATCAATACTAAGTAACTTACAAAAATTTCTAACCTAGCTGAACCAATTAGACTTTGTTGTTCATGAAACCTCATGTGGGGATTATTTTAGTAAAAGTAAAAGACATTTATTTTGCAAAATGGAAAAAAAAAACACACAGTAAAAACACATCGACAACAAAAAATACAAAAGTCAAAACAAGTAACCTATTGCCAAAATGGTTATCGGCTCCGCATGTGTGTCTGAAACGGTACACAGACCATTCTAAGACACTCTGGTTTTCAGCCGACACCTACAAATTTAAAAATGAAAAACAATAATAAAAGAAGCACTAATAAAAGAAGCACTCGTTATAGCAATGAAACCCAGCAATGAAATAAATGAAGAAATACTAATAAAAAATATACAGTAAATAATGATATACTAGAAATATAAAAATAATAATATATAAAAAATACAATGAACATTAAGTCAATAAAACATATTAATATAATGGGGACAAAAAAATAGGGAAAATATATGTGCTTATTTGGCAGCTAAAGATAATTTATATATTGTAAAGTTTTTTAACATGGTATTTAAATTTCGCTGTACAGTTAAGATCTTTTAGGGGTGGGGGCAAGTAGTTCCAGCATTTCGAAGCCGCATATCTAAAGCTTCCCCGGAAGGCTGTGGTACGATGTTTCGGCGTTACCAGTAGGTATGAGTGTCCGCGTGTATGGTACTGTGACACTGTCCGGGACCATATTAGTTTCTCAAATAAGTATTTGGGATATTGAGTTTTTATAACACCAAAGAGAAGTGTGGCTAAATGGAGCTTTCTTCTTGTCTCGAGATTCAACATATCGTTAGTTTACTAATGCAACATACTTTACTTTACTAATACTTAACACCCTTGCTGGTGTCAAATTTTTTCTTTCCTTTAATTGACTAATTGAACCAAGTTTTTATTTACATACATATACTCACGGCAATAAATCCCTAAAAGGCGTAGCCAGAGCTAAGGAATTAGAAATTCCTCACCCACTTTTGGAAGTTAAGTGGGGAAAAGATGGTAAAATATAGGTGATTGATGATGGGTCTCCAACCGCATCGCCCATAAATCCATTTAAAAGCCCCAATACCCTTAGTCGCCTCTTATGTACACCTATGGGAAGAAACAGGGTAGTGCTATTCTAAGGCGACACCATACAGCTTTCATATATTTTTTCTAACATGTTTGACAAATTTGATATTTTATTACTTCATGTATTTAATGATATTTTTTTGAAAATGTCATTAAATACATGATACATAATGACAAAGTCACGTGATGTTCAGAAGTATTAGTACCTCTGCCAACCCCTTTGGGGATATTCGGCGTGAACGTTTATGTTATGTTATGTTTTTAGAAAATGAGGTATTTTGGTCATATTTCTTCTAACATTATAAATTTTCATATTTTGCTTCTTGACTTATGCTCCTGCAGCCCAAAAGCTACTGATGGCAGCAGAGGCCCTCCCTAAATTTTATACCATTAATTAACATACATTCAAACATATACTCACACCATTAGTTCCCATAGAGGGAGGCAGAGACTATTGATTGCCAATCTGTATGATCCCCGTTAACCTCTCGCATCCCATCTTCACCTCATTAAAATTCATTGATCTCCTCATACATGTCTTTTGTTCTTACTACTTTGGATGTCTGCCTTTTTGAGCACTATATCCTCCTTGGTGGTTCTCTACTGCAATTACCATCAGCATTGGCTTTATAAACACCTTTTTCTGATTTACTTTTAACCATCCTTTCTATGTGCCCAAACCACTTTAACATTTATTTTTATATCTTCTTTACAATATCATCCTTCACATATTACAATTTTGCTAATTTAGTACATACATACATATACTCACGGCTTTAAATCCCTAGAAGGGGTAGCCAGAGCTAAGGAATTAGAAATTCCTCAGCAACTTTTGGAAGTTGAGTGGGGAAAAGATGGTAGAGTAAAAGTTGTTGATGATGGGTCTCCAACCGCATCGCCCAAAAATCCCTTAAAAAGCCCCAAGTCCGCTAGTCGCCTCTTACGTACATCCACCGGATGAAATGGGGTAGTGCTATTCTAAGCCGACACTACATGGCTAATTAATTTAGTATTGATTTATAATCTGATTCAAAGTTATAATTTGCTATGATAAAGCTTTTATCTTATTAACTTATTATTTATGAATGCAATAAAAAAATTGGCTAAGTCTATACTAATGTGACTTTTCTGTAGTCATATATCTTTGTGTGGTAAGTTTATCTATGTTGTTGTAATGGTGAAGAGAAATATTGCGAGCAAACAAATAAGAGAAATATTAATCTGAAGGGGTGGTAGAAGTACTGATACTTTTGAACATCATGTGACATTGCCACCCTAACTAAAAACTCAAAATCGAGTGCATTGTATTGTATTGCGAACGGATAATTTTCCGCAAATTGATGTCTACTATGCGCCTATTTTGCGTGAATGGCACTACTCTAGCCATCCCAGCCCACTAAGGAAGTTCAGGACCCCTCCAATGTCCTTGAACACCTCAGAGAGTGACCTGGCGTCACCCAGGTGTGTTCACAAATGTGCACTCGAGGAGCACGTGCGAAGCTATTTCTTCTCAGAGGGCTATTTGCAACACCCAAAGTAAACAAGTGTTTGTTAAAAGGGCCATGCCCCGTGAGGGTGGCTGTGATCCAGCTAATTTGCTTTTTGTTAATTTTTAATAGTATATTAGTAAGTTGCTTGTTGATTCTGGGTAAAGCTGTTTTGGCTTGTTTACAGCAGCACTCCGAGGACCAGCATGCATTCCACCTACCTTGTTCATATTTACACATACATACATACATATACTCACGCCATTAGTTCCCATTGGGGTAGGCAGAGACTATTGATCGCCACTTCGCACGATCCTGACAAATCTCTCTAGCTTCGTTTACATCCATCAATCTTTTCATACATGCTCTTTTATTATTCATACTTCGGACGCCAGCCTTTTTGAGCACACTCTCAATTTGGTCCAAGTGTGTTCTCCGTGGTCGTCCTCTACTAACATTACCATCCACACTAGCTCTATAGATCCCTTTTACCAATTTTCTATCATCCATCCTCTCTATGTGCCCAAACCATCTCATCTCAACATTCCTTTAATATTTGTATTGTTTTTAACTGATCATAATTATGGTAAAGGCAGACATGGTTGTGGGCCTGTGAACGGGATCCGTTTCTGGCCAATTCGTCTGCTGCATTATTGCCGCGTGATCTGCTGCGTCCTTTAATCCATTGAATGATATGCCCTTTAAATATATGGACACATTATACACAGATCAAGTTGCCCTAAACTAAGTATAACTTGTATTATGGGATCACTTGGCCACGGCTGTCGTCAAATCGCCGTTAGGACTTGGTGACATTCATATATGAGCCCTGATTTGCACTTGTAGTTCATTAGGGCTTGAAATTCTCTGATTTTCCCCATAGTGCCCATTGGTCTAGCTATTTTTATCTGCAGGTCCTCGGAGTATACACCCGCTCCTGTGCCAGATTTAGTTTTAGAGCCGTCTGTAAATATCCTCACTTCCCTTTCGTTAAAGCCCTCGTTCGGATTTTCGAACCGAGCCGATAATCGAGTGCATATCACACTATCATTACATACATGCGTTGTGGCAGCTGCTTAATAAGCCCTGTCATTCAGCTGAAGTGTATGCCAATTTGTTTCCACTCACACTGTTTTTTACACAGTGTTTGTTTTATTGTAAATATATTTTCTTTATATTTCCAGCGGATGGTCAGCCGTAGGGTCTGCGCCTGGCGCGACTCGAGCCTGGCGCTGCGGCTGTGGTCTGCGCAACGTTTCAGCGGCCTGGAGGTGCGCCGCCTGCGACAAGATCGCACCGCATGCGCCGGTTTACAGGTGGGTAGATAATATACTGGTACATGTTATCGTGTAAATACATGAAAACATAGAAAATAATGTTACAAAAGGGGAGCAATGAGCCAAAATTGTTTCGTAGATGATTCTGAACAACTTTAACTATTAGACCAACTTGATTAGAGTAACTCCATTATTTTGACATCAGTTCATGTTGTGACGAAAGCTCAGCTAATTTGTATGGAAACTTTGTAAGTGAATTTGGAACGTTAATTATAATAATAAGTATATACTTACGGCTGTAAATCCCTAGAAGGGGTAGCCAGAACTAAGGAACTAAAATTTCTTCCGCCACTTTTGGAATGTTGATAGGGGAAAAGATGGTAAAATAAAGGTTGAGGGGTCTCCAACAGCATCGCCCAAAAATCTCTTAATAGCCGCAATATCGTTAGTCGCCTCTTACGTACACCCACCGGAAGAAATGGGGTAGTGCTATTCTAAGCCGTCACTACACAGCATAAAGTGCATACTCATACATACATTCCAAAAAGAGGTAGTGAGACTATCACCGTGATATCGATTCTTCAGTCTCATTTGGAACTTTATTGCCGAAAATATGGTATGGAAATAAAGGTTGTTGGTGATGTATCTTCAGTCACATTACCTAACAATCACTTGAAATGCCTCAAACAGCTCGTTCGACACTCGCGGGAAGGTATGACTTTGTGCTATTCTAAGCTGAAATCACACGGCAGTGTACGTACACAACTTGTGTCGATAAACCAGTTTTCACTGTTTTTTACTTAAATCTATAACCGCAATATACATAAATCGAAAAAGAAGAATATAACGGAACATACTTTACAAAACTTTACTGTATTCCTAAATAATGTTTATGATGTAGTAAGTAGGTGATTAGTAAGTAATATTGTAACAATTCAATTTATTATTATCTTTTCAGGCTTTCAGATGATGAGGATCAAGCTGTAGGGATGTCGGAAAAAGATAAGGCGCTTATAGGTAAGCTTTTTATCGATGTGTTGTTAGATACAAAAGTTAGTATTCAAATGTGGTGGTGTAATTTTACAGCATATTAATAAAATTAGATTTATTTGTATTCTAATAAGAAAACATAATCCTAACAGTTAATAAACCTTGTGTGTAGAAAAAAAAGAAGAAAATCTCGCCAAATTTGTCATAGTAATCAAATTATTATAATGATAATTCAAAACAGCACACTCATTCAACCAGAATACTATCTGATTTCATCGAAAGCACTTAACGACTCCCTATATTCACATATGTGCATAGCTATAAATCCCAAGAAAAGGTGGCCAGAGCCTCAAACCTTAAAACTCTAGCCACTTTTTGAAATTGAGTGGGGAAAGGAGGGTAAAATAAAAAAAGGGCTTTAAAAGACCCCTAAACCCTAAGCCGCCTCTTAGGATACCCACGCGTAGAAAAGGGTATGACCTGACTAGATACGAAACCAGCTAATACAAACACGTAAGTAATTAATTTCTTTGTCTTACAGATAATACTATGACAAGGTCCAACACACTTGCGGTGCCATCATATAATCCTTCTGCTAACTTTTCTGGTAGTCGTCGTTTGAATCTCGATCTTCGCTCTCTAAGATTATCACCAACACAATTAACTGACCAAGCTCATGGCGTCACCCGCTCTCTTTCGCACGGCTCAGTCATTAACTCGCAGAACAAATGGTGGCAAATCGATGAAACTAAAGGACAAATTAATCGCCCAACAAGCCTTATGGTCTCTGAAAGACATGGCCTCTACAACACTGTCCAAAACACAAACCCAAATCGAGAAACGTTCCTCAGAAGCCTACACACAGTCACAAGAAAACCTAAGAAGAGCAATCCCGAAAGCAAATCAAATTGGGAATTGAATTACGTTAAAGAATATCAAAGGGAACAAAGCAAGGCGTTGCATTTAAAAAAGTGGGCCTGTGGTAAATGTACGCTTGAAAATTCAGGAATCAGAACGCACTGTGAAGCTTGCCTTTCTCCAAGACTTTTGCCGATATCGAGAATTCCCAGTGCGAGAGGCTTAAGTGTCACGACTTTAGGTAGACACGAATCTAGAAATCGCCATGGTACTACCACTTTACCTTCAACTGGAGGAGTGGTAATAACCGTGCCCGATTGGCCTCAAACAGAAAAGATAACGCTAGGAACTTCTTTACGAAAGTCAATTAGTGCACAAAATTCGCCAGAAATCAGACCAACATATCGTAGATCTTTTTCCGAACAGACCAATGCAGATTCCAGGCCCGTCGGCAAAGTAATATCCAGTAGAAGAAGCTTTAATGACTATCAGAATTCTTTTGCTAGTTACTGTGATAGTCTCAAACGACCTGAAGCTGACAAAAAAGACAAAGCAGTTAAGAGTATAGATGAAGTAGATTCAGTTGAAAAAGAATGTAGTTGGGATACTAATGCAGAAGGAGTGATTTACGCTTTACCAAATAAGGGCAAATATAAAGACAGAAACTTAAAGCTTCAGGTCAATAATAACGGCACAAGATATTCTTACGTTTCAGTTCAGGACACAAAAACTGTGATGAGCAATTCGCAGAATGAGGCTTTGTATAGTAATGAATTGAATGATGGTGATTATGCTCGTATTGATGAATTATTAGGTGCTGAAAATTGTTTGTCTCCAGTGAATGCGGATATAGTTAGTGGAAGTAATATTAGGACTTCCCATATAGGTGCAGCAGTGCCCCAAGATCCAAATACTAAACTGTATAATATGCTGCCATCTATTGGGAATGTTTCGCACAATCCCAATAGAGAACTGTCCAAAGTGCCTTCTTCGCAATCACAGGCTTCGTAAGTATTATTTTGTCTTTTACTCCACCGAATTAAAAAAGTATGAGAATCTCAATTCAACTTTTTTTGCATGTATGTTCATTCATTTATCATATTTTTTTCATTGATCTATTGACTCAAAATTTTTAAATTTTATGTAATAGCTTAAGGGTAATTTTAAACGTATATGAAGACCAGACGCTGATTTTGTTATAGATATAATATTTTAAAGCATTTGATTTTTGTAAATATTTCAATATAATTCTTCAAATACCATAAAATTATATTTCTGTCTGTGGCGACCGCTAGACGGCGAATTCACTCGCACACTAGCAGCGTCATAGAAAATCGTACATCGCGGTATCGAAATGTTTCTCTAGCTAAACATAAATACAAATTCTAAGTTAGTACACAGCAGGGTGTACTGGCCAGTATATCTTTGCTGTTTCCACAGTGGGGACCCCCGACAACAACATGACGAATCTTTCTACTACATTTCTCGATCTACCCCCAACTTCTACTCCTCGCTTACCTTACCAAACTACTCTACTCACCCTACCGAGCATCTACTGGCACGCTACTCTGCCTCACTGCTCACACTGCACTCTACTACTAGACGGCGAACTTGCTCGCACTCTAGTCCCTCTCTACTATTGGTAACAGGTACCTCCTAGCTCTTCGATATCGTCTATCGACTAGGAGGGGAGTACTGTGGCGACCGCTAGACGGCGAACTCACTCGCACACTAGCAGCGTCATAGAAAATCGTACATCGCGGTATCGAAATGTTTCTCTAGCTAAACATAAATACAAATTCTAAGTTGGTACACAGCAGGGTGTACTGGCCAGTATATCTTAGCTGTTCCCACATGTCCTTTAATTTGGTATTTTAATATAAACTGAATTAAACCTTTATTTAGCAGTGAAAGCCGCATGTGGCAATGTTCGGAATGCTGGTTCGCCTACAATGCGTGGTGGGCGCGCGCATGCGATGTGTGTCGCGCCGGGAAGCCGCCGCATGCCGCCGTCACCTTGGCTTCCCGGGACCGGGTGGATGCGCCGACCAGGTAATATATTTATATGGAATGTTGAAAATAAATTAAAAAAATGCTACGTATAGGACACAAGTACACATACATACATGTCTATGTAGACAAATGTATTAATTTTTAACCGACTTCAAAAAAAGGAGTGTTCTCAGTTCGACCAGTATACAGCGTGTTAGTTTGACGGCGATTGTTACTTCAATATTAATTCGTATATTAAAGTTTAATGCTTAATATCCACCATATGAAATAAAAAAAAAGATTAAAACCGCTTTAGCAGAAAAACTTACTTTCTCCATCAGATGGAAAACTGTGGTTATCTACACTAGCCTAGCGCACACACTCCTACCCGTATAATGTCTCACCCACACACAGAGAACAGCGGGCGCGTCATGTGACCATCTAGTCTTGCGCACACTTGCTCGTGACCGTATAAACCGCACTATGACAGCAATGCAAAATTTCTTTGAATTTCGCGACTATGTTTGATTTTTCTTTGAACTTATCGCCGCGCCTGGTGAGGCTGTGGTCTTAGTCGCCTCGTATTTCAATCCAGTATTAAATATGGGGTAGTGTAATTCAAACATTTTCAAGTAAAAAGATTGATGGATGTAAACAAAGCTAGAGAGGTTTGCCAGGATCGTACGAAGTGGCGATCGATAGTCTCTGCCTACCCCAATGGGAACTAATGGCGTGAGAATATGTATGTAAAAAATCTATCTCTATTAATTAACACCGACGATTATAACAAAACTGTCGTCCTAAATAATCAGCTACCGCTATTTTTGTTTTACTTTACATCTCTGCCTCCCCAAAGGGTAGTAACGGCGTGAGTATGTATGTAATGTATGTACTTCATGAGCGTAAGATAATAAAGTTAAAAACAAATAGAGACCCTCGAAACGATGCATTTACGTGGCATAAAATAAAGTGCGCAAGAGATACCTATTCATTCATTAACCGACATCGAAATTGGAGGAGTTCTTGGTGTTTACTAAACTCTCTCGGGGCTAAAGGGCTCTAAACGGGTGTATCTGTACTCTATCACAGTTAACTAAAGAATACGAATAAAAATAACTCACCCCGTTTTGATTGGCAGTGGCAGATCCGGGCTATCACCTTTATTTGCGCAAAACGCAGAACATTTTGAGAATTAACATTATAAAACACCAACACTGAACTTTGCTGGTTCGTGTACGCCATATTTACTCAACACAATCACAACACAAGATACTAAAACTGAACTCACACTCTTTCGGAGTGTTAATGTCTTTAATGCGAAAAATCAAAGTGACATCCAATCATAAGCGGCACAAACACAATGAGCTACAAACAACTAACTTAGTACTAATACTGTTCCTTTGATGTAATGCCGACAAGCCCGCCCGACTTGTTGATTCATGCAGATTTTGAATTTCGCGGCGATCGATGTTTACGAATTATGAATTTTTCTCTGAACGTACTGCCGCATTCCAACGCAGTATTAACTATGGGGTAGTGTTATTCAAATTTATCATGTCAAATAATAACATGTAAAAAATAAGAAGATATTAGAAGCTAAGTTCGATTGATTACTTTACTGGCCTTGATTTGATTTGGCCGCCGGTTAAGGGTCACGGCGGCGGGTCGCAGCTGTCAGCTGAGTTGCCCGCCTTGTCATCGCGTTTCACGCATACATTGAGCGTGTTGGTGTCAATAGTACTACTTTCTTAGTGCAAATTTTGTTAAAATTTTAACAAAATTTGAAAAAAAATAAGTGTGTTTTTTTTCAACGAATTCTGCCTCTATACGTGATAATTAATCATACTTTTCAAGGAAAACAGTCATTACAATTACACCCTGTATATATATTTTTTTCTTTTTATGTTTGTTCGCCGATTACTTCGCCATTTATGAACCGATTTTGATTATTATTTTTTTATTCGAAAGAAGATACTCCCGGATTGGTACCATGATGAGGATATCAGGGTCTGATGATGGGATCCTGGAGAAATCGAGGGGAACCCTAAAATTTTATAGGCAAATGTACCGCGTTTTACATATTTTCTGAACTTATATTGGCATTTGCTTCTGAAAATCATATTGTTATGCTGCTGAGCTGATGATGGAAGGTGTGGGTCCTCAATCACTAGGTATTAGGAAACAGTTCTTTTCACATTCTATGTAGATTTATACTCCTCTCCGTAGCTTTTATGAAGAAAAGTACAGGTTCACTAAACATTTCTTTTGTTATGTTATTGTTACCGAGAAAGTACCATGAGACCATCTGATGATGGCATCCCAGGAAATCGAGGGGACTGTCGAAACTCACCATCATGTGACAGTATATTTGTTCAAAACACCGATAGGCCTGCCCTGTATTACGTGAGAACACTGTCCAAGCAAATCGTGGGTACTCTGAACAACAGGTGACAATGTCACGTGATATTCAGGAGTATTACTACCTCTGCTAACCCCTTCGGGGATATTCGGCGTGAACGTTTGAGTCTTTCTTGAGATGTAGAATTGTAGACCATCGTCTTTCGAAGGATTTTAAGAACAATGTAAGGTTACATATGGTTGAGCCTATTTAATATCGTACTTTAATAGAAATACCGGAAATACGAAGAATAATACAGTAACTGTCGCTTCCTCATCCGAGAGGCATCTTTGCCAGGTCTACCCATCTCTAAAACTCGTAAAATAAAATAATTTTTAACAAAAAAAAACCGACTTCATAGTTGGAAAAACAACCGAAAATAAACAATCTAGTGCTAAAAAGTATGAAATAAGTTTTTAATTGAATATGAGTACTGTGATTAATACCTTAGCAATTTCTTTATTCCACACGCGTCAGTTCAACCTACCTAAATATTTCAATTCTCTTAAATTAATTTTTGAGTCGGTGCCAGTCAAACAAAAGTAAATTCACCCTACTATCTATCTCTAATTATTACAATATAAACAATATATATCTATCGCCTAACGTTTTAAATAGTAATACGTACAAAAATCAATTTACCCTACAACTACAAACTACACTTCATATACATTTTACATGTATATGAAGTGCGAAATACACACTTCATCATCACGCAGGCTGGCACCGGCTCACAAATTAATTTAAGAGAATTGTAATATTTAGGTAGGTTGAACTGACGCGTGTGGAATAAAGAAATTGCTAAGGTATTAATCACAGTACTCATATTCAATTAAAAACTTATTTCATACTTTTTAGCACTAGATTGTTTATTTTCGGTTGTTTTTTCATAGCTTATAAATGTTTTTAAAGAAACTTATAGAACGGGTGGATGCGTCGGCTTAGAATAGCACTACACCATTTCTTCCGGTGGTTGTACGTAAGAGGCAACTAACGGTATTGGGGCTTTTAAGGTATTTTTGGGCGATGCGGTTGGAGACCCATAACCAACAACCTTTATTTCACCATCTTTTCCTCACGCAAATTCCAAAAGTGGCTGAGAAATTTCGAATTCCTCAGCTATTCCTTTTAGGGATTTAAAGCTGTGAGTATATGTATGTATGTGTGTATGTGTGTTTTATGTGATGAATAACAGCCTTACATACATTTTCAGACCAACAAACCCATCATCAGAAGCAAGCAGTAACAGTAAGATAGCAGAGCCGAATAGAAATGATAACCCAAGAAAACTGACTGTACCTATCGCCTCTTTAGATCATGACTTGAACAGTGATGAACTGCTTTTTGCTGTTGGTAAGTACATAATATACTTACTGATTATCATGATATTAATTCCAATTGGGGTATGCAGATACTATCAATGCCACCTTATTCGTTCCTAACAAATCTCTCTTGCTTCTGTCATTCTCGCCATTCTTTTCATACATGCTATTATATTCTTCTCCATTAGGACTCTCGAGTTTGTAAGAACGTTTTTCATGGGTGGCTGTCCTCTACTGACAATACCATCCCAATTGGGTCCATATATCTCTTTTAAAACTACTTTCATCCATCCGCTCTATGTGCTCACGTTAACTTTCCTTTTAGCATCTGTCACATACCGTAATTTAGCTCACCTCATCATTCACATATCACAGTACTCATATTTAGACGATAGAGATAGATAGACGACGACAGTATTTCTCAATCTCTCTCACAATATTATTCTTTTTTATTCCATTTGTTCATCTTCCTTCTTTAGAAATTTACATTTAATAATGATAATATTTTGTTTCTAGAATCTCCAGCAGCCAGCGGATCTCGTACTGGCTGGTCTTGCGATCGCTGTACACTTATGAATGAGACCGCCTCAGTCGCCTGTGCCGTGTGTGCTGCCTCGAGACCGCCTCAGTTCTGGTAATTAGTTCTAAAACGTTTGATTTTTAAATTACCCGTCCGTCTGTATGTCTGTCTGAATCTAATAAACGGCGATAGCTAGGAATTTGACATTTGAAGATATTATGCATTTCTGTTGCTGTTAGAATAGATAAATAAATAAAGGGGCTTTCAATACACAATGTAAGTTCAAATCAAGTACCTTTGTGTGAACTAGTTGGCTTTAATAGGGAATATGCATAAAATTTTAAATGCCCTAAAACTTTTTTCACGAATACTTATTATCGTAATATAATAATGAAAAGGTTTTTTTTTAATTTACTTATTATTAAAACCCCTAAAATAATATTCAAAAAGTGCAAAATAAGGGAGCGAAATTCAAACTTCCAAAACGCGCCACCATCGGTTAAACGAAATATGACGTCATCTGACACGAAATTGTATTCAAAAGCATCGAAAACACTAAGGTAAACACCCACTGGACGTGTCATGTGACGTCACGTATAGCGCGCGTAAAATGGCGGCGTTTAAACTGCTTAAATTTTTAAAAAGTTTTAAATTTCAATTTTAAAAATATCTAGAGGATTTTGAAGCCCAGTAATATTTTTTTCTACGTTATAAAATAGTAAACTATTAATTTAAGACAAAAAAGAAAAACATGAATATTCCCTATTGTATGTTTTGTAGACACCGTTAGTACAGATATGCACCGGCATAGGTGAAACTAAGATAAAATGGATACTTACTTACTTATAATCACGCCCATTATTGCCATTGGGGTAGGCAGAGACTATCGATCGCCACTTAGTACGATCTTGACAAACCTCTCTTGCTTCCCTTACATTCATTATTCTTCTCATACATGCTCTTTTATTCTTCTCACTTCAGACCCCCACTTTTATAAGCACGTTTTCTATCTGGTCAAGAATGGATAATGGTGTAGAATCCAATAGTGCAGGTTATTTCATTAGTGAAGCTAACGTTGTACAAAGTAAGTTGTTAACATGTCTTAACCTTGTTATTTTTTTCTAGGTCGTGCAGCTCATGTACTCTTCGGAACCCATCGTCAGCGAACCTTTGTTTGGCTTGCAAGACTCCGCCGGTCCCTAAACATGGAGTGACCAACACGGTGGAACCGAACACCATAGCTGGTAAGTTGAGAAAAGTTATTTATAATGGTTATTTCTGAGATAATTAGCCATTAAACATACAAATATATTAATTATATAATAAACAAATATAATGATTGCTGTGTAGCGTCGGCTTAGAATAGCACTACTTCATTTCCTCCGGTGGGTGTACGTTAAAGGCGACTAACGGTATCGGGGCTTTTAAAGGATTTTTGGGCGATGCGGTTGGAGACCTATCACCAACAACCTTTATCTCACCATCTTTTCCCCACTCAAATTTCCAAAAGTGGCTTAGGAATTTTTAATTCCTTAGCTCTGGCTACCCCTCTTTGGGATTTATAGCCGTAAGTGTATGTATGTATGTAAATATAATAGGGCTGTAAACCCCAAAACAGAGAAGACAAAGCTTTAAATTCCAAATTACTCAACCACTTTTTGAAGTTGATTGGAAAGAAGATGGTAAAATAAAGTATTGTTGGTATACCAGCCACATCGCCAAATAACCACTTAATAGGCCCCATACTCTGTCCACGTATGCTATTCACGCTAAGAAATGGGGTAGTGCTATTCTAAGCCGTCACTACACTGCTGCAATTTAACTTATTTTTCTTTACAGCAGCCCGCACACCATCACCAAGAAGAAATGCGAAAAGTACACCAGCTTTGCCCCGAAGGGGTTCAAGACACAAAAATGAAATTAAGTAAGTTGCGAAACGATAAACACTTGAAAACATTCACTTTACTGAAAGTACTTACACATAAGTCTTGAAGTTATATTAGAAATGAAACTGTTCTTTAGCAATAATCAGACTGTTTTATTAATATTTAGGAAAACTATAATGACACGCAACTTAACCTACAGGCAGACAGAATAGAATGTGTCAAGAAAAAAGTGTTACCAACTTAATGACAATCAATGTCAATACAACCAACTTAAGATTAATGTAGTAACATTGCACATTCTTTAACACCCCTTCTCAATGTTATACATTAACAAAAGAAACTCTTTTAATTATACAAATAAAACTTCAACAAAACGAAATAATAATTGCATAAATATTAACTTTAGTTACTTTACATTACCAACACTATACTCTTTCAGAAACTTTACAATCATTTCTTTACTTATTGACTTTGTTAACATATCTGCTGGTTGTTCTGAAGTACAAATGTACTTAAGACAAATCTTATTGTTTTTAACCAAATCCTTGACAAAATGATACCTAATGTCTACATGTTTAAGGCGTTTTAGAGACTCTGAGCTTGCATTTAATATTGCTGATTGATTGTCACAAAACAAATTTACTGGACATACATTTTGAAAATTAAAATCATTTAACAAATTAATCAGCCAGCAAGCTTCACCAGCCGCCATACTTAATGAAACATACTCAGCTTCTGTTGAAGACAGACTAACAGATGATTGCTTTTTCGAACACCATACTATTAAGCAATTTGCAAAAGTAAACAAGTAACCTGAAGTAGACTTCCGGTTTCTTTGGTCACCTCCCCAATCAGCATCACAAAAACCTTGCAACATTGTATCATTACATTTATATACTAAATTATATTCAACTGTATACTTTACATAACGCAGTACTCTTTTAAGTGCACTTAATAATACAGTATTTGCATGCTTCTGATATCTACTCAACATAAAAATAACAAAACAAAGGTCAGGCCTAGTGCCAGAAGCAGCATAAATGAGGCAGCCAATTATTTGCCTACAAGTTCTTTCTATATTTTTATCATATTTTACATCAGAATCAAGTATCTTACTATTAAAGTTGTGATCCAAAGGGGTCATCATTGGTTTACAATTGTGCATATTAAACCTCTTGAGTACATTTTCTAGATATTTTCTCTGTGATAATACAGTTGTACCATTATGCAAATTTTGCTCGACATTTATTCCTAAGAAATCTGAAATAAATCCTAAATCTTTCATCTTAAATTCTACGTTTAATACAGTTTTAAGTTTTATAATTTCATTTTCATCTGTTCCAAAAATTAACAAATCATCTACATAAATTAATACAAAAGTTTTATCTGTACCAGTATATTTTGAATACAAACATGAGTCAGACTGTGACCTTACAAAATCTTCTTTAGTTATAACTGAATTAAACTTTTGATTCCAACACTTAGGAGAACTCTTCAAACCATATAATGATTTCTTTAATTTTACTATATTGTTATTTTCTGAATAAGCCCCTTCAGGTAATTTAACATAAACATCCCCTTTTATCTCCCCATATAAGAAAGCCCCTGTTACATCCAATTGATGAATAGGTACATTAAATCTAGTTGCCACCGCCACAAATAACCTAAATGTAGACAACTTTGCAACTGGAGCATAAATATCACACAAATCATAACACTCCTGTTGTTCAAACCCTCTGGCTACCAGCCTAGCTTTATACTGCAAAACATTATTTACATTTTTCATCTTAAAAACCCACTTGCTGCTAACTGGTTTCACATTTCCAGGTTTATCACAAAATTCCCAAGTATCATTGTCTTTAAGAGTCTGTAATTCCCTAGCAATAGCTTCACCCCATTTACCTGCATCACTTCGGTACATAGCCTCTCTGTATGTATCTGGCTCACACTCACTTTCATCCAACTGCACATTATTGCACTTATAGAAAGAAGTTGGTTTTCTTACCCGCTTGCTTCTTTCCACTTGAGGTGAAACACTTTCTTCCAATAGAAGTTCCTCATCACTGCATGGTAAGTACTCACTGTCACATTCTGATCCGTCCTCACCAACACTACTTGTATGAGTATTCTCCATAGTATTATCTACATTGACAGTTAGTTCAGTCACAGGGCTAGGTTCTCTCTCAGAGTGACTGTCTACCACAGTTTCTGTTTCCACATCAACCAGTGTTGTACACTCATTTACTTTATCTTCCTTCACTTGAAGTTTCTCCTCCTTACTCTCTTGGGTTAAAAATACAACATCTCTTTTAATCTGTACTGTGTTCTTAGTAGGAAAATAAATTCTATAACCCTTCACATTTTCTTGATAGCCCACCATCAATCCTTTTTCTCCTTTCTTGTCCCATTTCCTTCTACTCTCCTTTGGAATGTGAGTATATACTTCAGTGCCGAAGGCTCTTAATTGGTGAATATCAAATTTCTTATTTGTCCATACTTCATATGGAGACCTACCATTTTCATGACTTTTACCAGTTCTATTTATGACAAATGCTGCTGTATTAACAGCCTCTGCCCACAGTTTCTTTGGAAAATTTCCTTCATGAAGCATGGTGCGAGCAGCTTCTACCAAAGTCCTGTTTTCTCTTTCTGCTTTCCCATTCTGTTCGGGTGTATAAGGTACTGTTGTTTGGTGTGTTATTCCATGCTTTGAGAACATTTCCCTCACATCTTTGTTTACAAACTCTAAACCATTGTCACTTCTAAAGCATTTTACTTTGTTGCCTGTTACATTTTCAGCTTTATTAATAAAGTTCTCAATGCAATGTTTAATTTCTTCTTTTCTCTTGACAAAGTACACACTTCTGTAGTTGGAATAATCATCCTTAAATACGACAAAATATTTAGACCCACCAACAGACGCTTCTTCCATTGGACCGCATGTGTCTGTATGGATCAGCTCGCAAGTCTTTGTACTGGTGTATTCACTTTTGTTGAACGGTAATCGATGTATCTTTCCAATTAAACAACTCTCACATTTAGGTTTAGTGGTTTGTTTGACAATAACATTATGTTTCTGCAAAGTATCTTTAACGTATTTAAAGTTTTGGTGCGCGAGTTTTCTGTGCCACTCATGTAAATCATTCTGTTCTACTGTTGCATTGCTTGCAGTCGCGCCTTTATGTTTGTACCGCAATTCCAAGACAAAGGAATCGCCAATTCTTTCTGCTACTGCACAAACTTCATTGTTTTTATATATTTTGTATGATCTGTCATCGGTGACCATGACGTAGCCTTTATCAGTGGCGCGAGTGACCGAAAACAAGTTGTTGTTCAGTTCCGGAACGTAAAGAACGTTGTCTATGACCGTGTCAATCCATTCGGTCCCATTCGATACCTGCACCGCCACCTGTCCGCGACCAAGGACACTAATTTCGGCGCCATTACCGACAATCACTGATTGCTCTGATATACTTGAAAATGTAGCCAACAATGCGCGGTCATTACACATATGGTCGCTGGCACCAGAATCCACTAACCACTTTGATTTATGCAGTTCATGCGACGAACTATGCACCACAAACGCATTACCCTTCTTTTTGTTCTCAATCTTACTAGATTTTTGTTTACGAAACCTGCACTGCGCCTTAAAATGGCCAAACTTTCCACAGTAGAAACAGTTCTTGTTCACGCTTCTGTCACTGTTATTGTCATTGTCTTTGCACTCATTTTGATAATGTCCACTTTTACCACACTTGTAACACTTTACTTGTCTAGTATTTTTCACAACTAACGCAGAGGATGAAGTTTGTTGGGATTCTTCACACTTTTCTCTCACCCTTTCTTCTTCAATTAATAATCTGGCCACCAAATTGTCGATAGTTTGCTTATGGTCGGGTGCCGACTCCTACGCCGATACAAAATGCCTGTATTCGTCAGGCAATGACATCAATATTTTTGTAATAACAAATTTATCCGAAATATTTTCGCCCATCTGTTTCAACGTCTTCCGCATCTCTTGGATCTTGGATAAGAAAACTGACATATCGATGCCCTTTTCGTATTTGTACTGGAAGAACCTTTGTTGTATAATGTGTATACTCGTTTCAGTTTTCTGTTCATACACGCTTTGAAGTTTTCTCCACATCTCAGCAGAACTCGTACATGTGATGATGTGCATCATTACCTCCTCGGTCATTCGTGTCACCAATAACGTTTGCGCCTTGGAGTCTTTTGCGTCCCATTTGCTTATTTCAGTAACAGCTTCGGGCTTAACACATTTTCCCTCCACGACGTCAAGCAAGCTTTGTCCTCTCAATAGAACAGTTGTCTGAAATTTCCAGATATTCCAATTCCTGGAACCCTCCAGCCTGATAACATTCACATTATTGTTACTCTCCATTTCCCGACCTTGTTCAGAACCAGAACAAGTATAACTTTAATCAGCTTCGATGTTTCACCACGCCACGCGGATAACCTCACTTTCTTGCGAAAACCTTACGCTGCACTTTCGTTGACTCGCGATATGGAATTACGGGTCTGGGGCCCATAACCTGAAGTTATATTAGAAATGAAACTGTTCTTTAGCAATAATCAGACTGTTTTATTAATATTTAGGAAAACTATAATGACACGCAACTTAACCTACAGGCAGACAGAATAGAATGTGTCAAGAAAAAAGTGTTACCAACTTAATGACAATCAATGTCAATACAACCAACTTAAGATTAATGTAGTAACATTGCACATTCTTTAACAAGTCTTTATTTCATACTTCTGATATAAAAGATAAGAAGAATGGGTGGGGCGCGTCTTCGTGAATTGACTACCTATAAGTCTAACTTAACCAAAAACTGATGTGGCATCAACATCATTTATTGGGCATACAATCATTTAATATTCAGTTAATATTAATATTGTTTTTTCTAGAGATATCTGCGTTATTTTAAATTTTTACTTCTAATATTGTTCTCATGTCAAATTTTATCTATAATTTCAGGCCAGAACCCACAGATTGGTCATGTTCAGAATGCACTTACATGAATGGACCGTCAGCAAGTACATGTGAGATGTGTCAGTCACCCAAAACCAGGTTACTACCGGCCGCGCCTGACCAACTTACTTTTGACGATGATGATTCGCGTGAGTATAAAGTTCTAACGAACCGGAATTCAAACCGGTAGTCACGGAAAAAAAATCGACACCAGCTAGACTTGAACCCACGACCTGCCGGTCTACGCCTCGGTCCCTCTGCCAACTGAACCATGGTGCCAAGTAACCACTGTTGCGAAATTTGTCTTTCCTTGCTTCTAAAAACCTTACTGGTGTCAGCGCCCTCTACCTTTAATTTTTTTACAATTTCGGAAAGACATTCGTCTACCTTTGCAGATAGAATGCAAGTGTGTTGAGAACGCCTCATCGCATAATTAAGCTTTGTTGTGCATGAAACCTCATTTTGGGATTATTTTACTAATAGACCGTGATAGCCCAGTGGGTAGAACACTCGGTTATCGTGCAAGCGACTAGTGTTCAAATCCTGGGTCGGGCCTACACCAATTTGTCTTTTCTAAAGACATATGTGTGGTTAATTTATCATGGTTGTTAACGGTGAGGGAAAACATCGTGAGGAAACCCACATGGCTGAGTTGTACTTAGTCATGTGACAGTGTATTCGTAAAAAACGGCGATAGGCTTGCCCCCTATCACGTGAGTACACTGTCCATGCAAAACGTGGGTACTCTGAACACCAGGTGACAAAGTCACGTGATGTTCAGAAGTATTAGTACCTCTGCCAACCCCTTCGGGGATATTCGGCGTGAACGTTTATGCTTTATTATGCTTATGCTTTACTAATCAATTGATTGATTGAGGTTTCATTCACAACAAAGTCTAATTCGGTAGGCATGGGCTAAAATTCTGGCTAGATTTATCTTCGATTCTAATCCTAAAGGTCTGCTTGGAAAACGATAATTTCATCCGTACCTCTTCTAACCACTTGTAAAATAGATTAATATCGTACTCGCTGGTTTCTAAGGCTAAATAAAGTTTGTTAAAATAGGTTAGAATAATAATAACTATACCGGTGAAACCGGTGACCACTACGGAGGTATCGTTACATTAGTCGAATATCACCATTTATACACTGCGCTATTAAGATGTCTGGGCTATTAGGATTATCCTAATCTTTGTTGCGTGCGAGTGAGACAGTATTGGATGTTAATAAGTGTTAGAAGAGATGCAAATGAAATTATCGTTATCAATTTCAAAAATAGTCATTTTTGGTTCACCTTAATTGTCTGTCTAATCAGTTCGAAAAAAAGTTGGGGTTAAAATTAAATAAATAGGAATATTTTAATGTGTTCCCACAAAATTAGTATTAAGTAAAATTGGTTGTCGCAAACAAAATCAAAAGAAAAGACAGACGTGTAAGATGTGTGTGTATTGGCCTTTAACATCTTTGTTAATCTGTTTGTCCCATTCTTGTGTTTGACAATATGCATGCTTTTGCATGTGTTACTAGATACCAAATCTAAGTAAGTCTAAGTATGTGGGGATTATTGTAAATCAATTAAGGAAAAAAACCATTTTTGGCATTAGCAAAACTTGAACCCGAAATCAAAACCTAAGCAATGCATAAGCACAGTTTCCATTTATATCTATTTGTTTGTACCCACAGCTGAAGGTTCCGATGCAGAGCGCCAAGAAAGTACCCCGATGGAGATTCTACGTATCAGGGAAGAAAGTCATGCGTGGACACAGTGGCAGGAGGTTTTGTCACATTGCGCTGCTGTAAGTACTGTATTATTAATCTATTAAAGATATCTACGGTTTTTATTTTGTGTACTGTAGACTAATGTGGCGTATAAGGCAATTAAGGGAGCTGGGTCTTAAGTGATTTTTTGTCCCATGGGTAATGTGCGATGCTTGGAGCTCTTAAAGTGATTTTTTGTTTATGATTATATTATTGATGTCAAATCTCTGGTTACCAATCCATTTTATTTGCTTTATAGTTTCTAACCATGTGTTTCAACCCGTTAAATGATAACTTGTTCTTTTGTTAGTGCCTGAAATGAAATTTAAAAGTTATTTCCATTACAGACTGGCGAATCATACGTCGACGACTCATTTCCCGCCTCGCCTAGATCTCTATACTATGACGTGACGAACGAAACCCAGGGGACAAGATGGCTGAGACCCAAACAGATACATGTCGATACTGACCATCGGTTGCCTTGGCTTGTGTTTAGAGATCCGAGACCTTCGGATATATCTCAGGGTAAGATACTACAGAACCGATACTATTCTAAATCCATCGCATGACAATAAATAGACAAAAATACAAAACAAAAGTACTTGCATACATACATATATACAAATCCCTAAAAGGAATACCCAGAGCTTCACGTAGTGAGTGTTACGAAAAATTACGTTTAATCGAAATTTTGGACAAAAAACTATTAGAATACAAAAAAAATGAACATATTGTTAAAAGAGTGACGAACTAAATCCAGGGGACAAAATTGCTGCGACCCAAACAGATACATGTAGATACTGACCATCGGTTGCCTTGGCTCGTGTTTAGAGATCCGAGACCTTCGGATATATCTCAAATAGTCCGGTCAATTTAGGCCTAAAATAAGGAGGAAGGTTACATAAATTCATAAGAAGCTGAAAATTGGCACAATTGTTCAAAACATGATTATAAATGAAACCTCAAAAGTCCCCATCGTTCCGAGGTGTGCTAAAAATTTTACACGGGGTCAAAGGTCAAAAAAATTAGTTTTTTGCGATTTTAAGCGAAACGGTGAGTTTTTCGCAAAATTTTTCCAGTACAAAATTGTAGATCAGAAGATTCTCTACAAAAAAGATTCCAATATTTTTTTTCCTAAAAGCCACCATTTTGAAGATATAACGCGTTGAAAAGTTCGATCATTGGTAATCTTCATACTTTGCAAATGTACGCCACGTATGAACATCACTTATAAGGTGTTATAACTTAAACCTCAGTAGCTGCTCACCAACATTTATTTCGGGTATATTACCAAGTTCAAGTGTGTCTTGGTAATCAGCTGGACCCTAAAGACTGGGGTTGGAAGTTGGTCGACAATACATTAGAGCCAGTTCTAACTTTACTTCCACCAGCACCTGAGAAACTTCTCAACTCAATATTTTGCAACTGTAAAAAAGGTTGTAATGCTAAATGTGGATGCAGAAAAGTTGGACTGTTTTATTCCCTGGCATGCACAAACTGCCAAGGCCGATCGTGCTCTAATGTTGAGTCAGCTAATCTAGAAGACTCATATGATACCAATGAGGAATCGCTAGTGGGACAGTTGATCTGTGAAATAGAAGAAAAAGAAGAAGAAGAAGAAGAACAGGAAGAAGAACAAGAAGAAGACGAAGGACAAGAAACAGTAATCCTGGAAAATTACGAATCAGACGAGGAATATTAATCATTTCATTTTCAATTACACCGCCATTATTTTAACCAACCGATATGTACAATAATATTTTACAATAGTTTTAAAACAAATAAAATCAATGCAGACCCGTGGAATAGGCCTACAGGAGATACCACGTTAAAATAAAACGCGCTAAGTACACTACCTCATAGGTGGCGTGGAAACGTGTGCAAAGTATGAAGATTACCAATGATCGAACTTTTCAACGCGTTATATCTTCAAAATGGTGGCTTTTAGGAAAAAAAATATTGATATCTTTTTTGTAGAAAATCTTCTGATCTACAATTTTGTACTGGAAAAATTTTGCGAAAAACTCACCGTTTCGCTTAAAATTGCAAAAAACTATTTTTTTTTACCTTTGACCTCGTGTAAAATTTTTAGCACACCTCGGAACGATGGGGACTTTTGAGGTTTCATTTATAATCATGTTTTGAACAATTGTGCCAATTTTCAGCTTCTTATGAATTTATGTAACCTTGAATGTATAAATTGACCGGACTAAAAGTAAATTTTATAAAAATAAAATAGTATTACAATAACGTGTTTGATGAAAAACGATTAGTTTCCATTTCGAGCAGAAAAAACCGTGGTAACACAACAGATTGGAGGACTTAATTTGTAAAATGCGATAACTTCGTTTATATCTCAGGGTAGATAGTAAAAAAAAAGGTTTTAACGAACTTTCAAGCAGAAGAACTAATTCTCAAACTATCAGAGGACAGAAAGCAGACGAAATACAAAATAAATATACATAACTATTCCATAGGCCACTAAGGTGTTTGTATGTTTTGGGTTACACTATGCAAATCAAGTATGAGTTGTGCATATCGGCTGTATTTCATACTGGATTGTATTTATGTAATATTCTAAAGTAGCAACCAAAAGGCTCCGTAGTTAACAGACTCTTAATAAAAATTTACCATTATTTGTATAATTTCTACATTTCCAGGTGTCCTAGGAAACTGTTGGCTATTATCAGTATTAGTAGTGCTAGCGGAAAGATCATCTTTAGTTTACGGCGTTCTAGTGCACGGTCACCCTAATATCGGCGCTTACCAACTTAGACCAACTCTTTTGCCTACCTCACTAGTGTACTGACGTGATAGGTGGCAGGCCTATCGCCATTTTGCACGAATAAACTATCACATGACTGAGTACAACTTCGCATGTAGATTTACTCACATTGTTATCCCTTATCGTTTACAACCATGATACGTTAACCAGACATATTGACTTTAGGAAAGACACTTGGTGTAAGACCGACTCTGTATTAAAACCCGACCCTCTCTGTATGTTAGGCGGGTGATCTTCCCTATCAGCTATCATGGTTTAAATCAAATTATGAAAGTGTCTCATTACAAATTTCTACATTTCTAGGTGTGCTAGGAAACTGCTGGCTGTTATCAGCATTAGCAGTGCTAGCGGAGAGATCTTCGCTAGTTCGGGGCGTCCTAGTGCGCGGTGACCCTAATATCGGCGCTTACCAACTTAGACTGTGCAAAGATGGACGTTGGGTTACTGTAACTGTTGATGATTTGCTGCCTTGTAATAAGAAAGGACATCTGGTGTATTCGCAGGTAAATAGTTTGTTAATTACGTATGTTTACGATATGTATTTTTAATCAGGGTAGGTAGAAACTGGATTGGCACTTTGCTATCTTGCTTCCCTCACATTCAAGGTTTTTCTTATATATGATAGATATATTCTTATCACTTCGTCAATGTAGTGTCGGCTAAGAATAGCACTACCCTCTTTGTTCCCGTGGGTGTATTTAAGAGGTGACAAAGGGTATTGAGGCTTTTAATGAGATTTCTGGGCGATGCGGAGTGACAACAATAAAGTGACTGAGGAATTTCTAATTTCTTAACTTTAGGGATGTATAGCCGTGAGTATATGTATGTATTTACTTCGTCAACAATATATTGGCGCGTACCAACTTAGACTGTGCAAAGATGGACGTTGGATGACTGTAACTGTTGATTATTTACTGCCTTTCAATAAGAAAGGACATCTGGTGTATTCGCAAGTAAATGTTTTATTAATTATATATATTTAAGATATTAATTTTTATCAGGGTAGGTAGAGGCTCGATTGGCACTTCATTCTCTTATTTGCCTCACATATTTTATTAGAATAATCATGAATGAGTTCCAATTGTTGTGTTAACTTATTACACATTTTATGCATTTTTTAATATATCAAAGTGGGGCTTCGGAGCGTCTAAATTTGTTGGGCGTTTTTGATTTTCAAGAAAGGAACAAGAATCTACAAGATATATAAATACTGATATGGTTTGAATTGTAGTTTGATAGTTGACACATTTGTATTACGTTAGTATTCGTTTAAGTATCTCAACGCGCACTAGACTAGTGGGCGGTAGGTGGAAGTAGGTTAGGACATATATTTAGTTATGCTTATGTATTTGCATTCAATTAAAATATTAATAGTGTCCTTTGGTCAAACTGTTCCTTAAAGATCACGATTAATTTTTCTTCCTTTTATTGGATAGTTTTTTTAATTAATAAAATAATACTAGAAGTTTCATAATTATATTATTTTCAGGCAAAAAGAAAACAACTGTGGGTTCCGTTGATAGAAAAAGCGGTAGCTAAACTACACGGATGCTATGAAGCTTTGGTATCTGGAAGGGCTATTGAAGGTAAGTTATAGTTTCAAAGAGAAATATCATTATTATTTCAAAAATGTTAAATGGAGTAGGGAGTGCTTTGGACAAAGTAAAGTTTCGAGCGGGAATAGAAAGGAGTATAATTTTTCGCCAAGTTCTGTGTATGTCATCTGTATCAAATATATTTCAAATGTTTATATAAAATAAGATTGCCTGCAATATTTGAAATGAAAGTACATGTAATGGAAATTAAGAATTTTAACGGCGAGGTAAAACATCGTCTCTTATCCGCACCTTTAGTTGGCGCTTATAATGCACGTCAGCTGTTATAACTAACGCATGGTGTATCCGTATATATATATTTATTTGTATATTACATACTTATATTCTCGATTTAGTGACCCGTATCACAAGTCTTTACAGTTTTTTCGGTCTAACCTGTTATGAGTATGAGTTGTGATACACCTATCTGTGTATCTTAATTTTTATACTCCAGTAAATTACATACCTATATCATCCTGTATCCCATATCACAACTCATACTCACGGCTATAAATCCCTTGAAAGGGTAGCCAGAGCTAGGGAATTAGAAATTCCTCAGCCACTTTTGGAAGTAGCATGGTGAAATGATGGTGTAATAAAGGTTTTTGGTGATGGGTCTCCAACCGCAACGCCCGAAAATCCCTTAAAAGCCCCAATACCGTTAGTCGCCTTTTACGTACACCCACCGGAAAAAATGGGATAGTGCTATTCTAAGCCGACACTACACAGCTACATTCTACATTAAGAGTAACTTAATTTATTGGTTTACTGATACATATTTATTCCTATTCTCCAGGTCTATGCACGTTAACGGGTGCCCCTTGCGAATCCGTCTCCTTACAAGCGGGAGGGGCCGGAGGAGGGGCAGGGGCGGCCTTAGAACCCCTGGATAGAGATCTAGTATGGGCGCAATTACTATCTAGCAGACAGGCCAGCTTTCTTATGGGTGCCAGTTGCGGGGGCGGGAATATGAAGGTAATTATACTTATTTATTTACCAGCTGAAACGACAACCTTCATACAACGAAAAAATATTTGACACTAGCTTTCCGTTCGCGTGAAATACAGTTATATTGCGGTAAAAAGCATAACTATAAGGAAACTTCTCATTCCCGCGATTTCCCTCGGGAATATCATTTTTCCGGGATAAAATACTCTATTATGTAATGTGGACTTCTAACTAGACGTCTGCAAAATTTCAAAGCAATCGGATCAGTAGTTACGGCGTGAAAGCGGAACAAACAAATAAACAAACTCACTTTCCGATTTGCATTATAAGTAAGGATGTTGGATGGATGTTATCAAATTATCATATATAACCTACCTACTGAGGGTATCTGTCATGTAATGAAAAAAATTATGTGTTTAATATTATCATCACAACTTTTTCCATTTAGCGATAAATTTTTCATTATATAGTTTTAGGAAAATCTACAGATATACAACAAATTCACGCGTTTATTTTAAGTGTCTAAGGGTTAATTATGGATCTAGTATGGGCGCAGTTACGGTCTAGCAGACAAGCCAGCTTTCTTATAGGCGCTAGTTGAGGGGGCGGGAACATGAAAGTTATAGGTTTTTAAGATTCTTACGGACGAACGTCTAGACTAGGCGTCTAGGCCAGTGCACATTCCGTTCTGGCTGCTCGCAACTTTCCCTTTGAACTTGCAAAAGTGGCTGAGGAATGTCTTAATCTGAAGGATTCTCAACTAGCTAGAAATACTGCATTTTTACCTTCTTTGAGTACCTTTTGTATCACACACAGAGTAGCGTTGTGCATTATATTTCTTGTAGTTTTTTTCTTGTGCCTACAATGGCGAATAAACGTCTTTTGTCTTTTACTACAAAGGTGGACGAAGAAGAATACAGGCGTCTAGGCTTACGTCCCCGCCATGCATATTCCGTTCTGGACGTATCGGAACGTTGCGGGGGCGAAAGGGCGTTGTGGCTGCGGAACCTCTAAAAGTGGTTGAATAATTTCTTATTCAACTTCCCTTTTTAGGGATATATACTAATACTATTTATGAGTATAACTATGTGCTATACAGGTGGATGAGGAAAAGTACGGTCATCTAGGCCTACGTCCTCGCCATGCATATTCCGTTCTGGACGTATCAGAGCGACGCAGGCTAGGGGGACCTTTCCATACTCAACTTCCATAGGTGGCAGAGGCATATCTTATTCCGAAACTTTGGATTTCCTTCTAGTGATTTATAGACGTATGTATGTTCTATGTAGGTTGATGAAGAAGAATACGGGCGTCTAGGCTTACGCCCCCGCCATGCATTTTCCGTTTTGGACGTATCGTAACAACGCGGGTGAGGGAACTCATCACCAGAACCCTTTACTTCACAATCTTTTTCTAACTGTTCCATAAGTGGCTGAGGAATTTCTTATTTCGAAGCTCTGGCTACCCCTTCTATATATGTACGTACAATGTATTGATATTTATTGACCTAACAATGCAAAGGTTGCGATTCTCGAAACCCGTATGTTTTTAAATGTTTCTCCTTTTTTTTGATGTTCAATAAAGAGCATTCTATTCTGTGTAGGTTGACGAAGAAGAATACGGGCGTCTAGGATTACGCCCCCGCCATGCATATTCCGTTCTGGACGTATCGGAGCGACGCGGGGGCGGAAGGGCGTTGAGGCTGCGGAACCCGTGGGGACATTACACGTGGAGGGGGGCGCCGCCTCCCGATACGCCTCGGGATAATGATCAGGCTGTGTTTTGGATTGGATTCGATGATGTTTTGAGGTAATTGTGAATATAACTCATAAATAAAAAATAAATACGGGAATCGAACCCGCGAACTCAGGTATACGCCCCCGTCGATACCCGTCTGTGTCGAAATTTTTCTTTCCTTTATTTATGTTTTATTTATCAGTAAAAATCCCCACATGAGGTTTTCATGGACAAAAAGATTTCAACTAAGTGTGAATATACTAGGTGTTTAATCCAAAAACTTGAAAATATTGTTGTTTACGCTACGTGTCAAGCAATTATGTCTTGCTTTGCTCTGGCTTGGAGCTTTCAAACGGCAACATATCTCTTATCACGGTATCAAAGCATTACATTTCCAAAGTAAAATAACAAAACAATTGTAGGATTTCAGATTATTTTGGCCTATTACTACCGTAACTTTATTATACATATGTAAATAATTTACTTCAACCATCTTTCAATCGCTTTTTTTTGTTTTTTTTGTCATTTACAGAATTTTTGCAATTAATTTTACAAACCCATTTAAATGTTTTATCTCTTTCTAGATATTTTGACTGCATAGACATATGCAAGGTGCGAGTGGGATGGCACGAGGTTCGTCTGGCCGGTATTCTACCGCCAATGTCGTCGACAAGGCATCTCACTTGCTTGCTTCTCACTGCCACACAACCCACTGAAGTGGACTTTACTTTATTTCAGGAAGGACAAAGGTTAGTTTTAAAGTTACTAATGTATAGTCATTTTGCTAGGAGATTTTATATAAGACTTCCTGAAACTCTTAATATCGCTTCTTCTGTTTATCAATAATTTCCCTTTTCAAGGAAAAATTGTGGTGTAGGGGTAGGTAGTGTCAGGTCGTAATGTATGAATAATTTGAAAGATGCAATCGTCAATAGTGGTAGCATTAAGCAACTGCAAAAAAAGCTACAGATTTCAATAAAAACAACCATAAATACATATTTCTTTACAAACTGTATTTAAAACTTCGTTTGAGTGAAATATAATAACATATCCATCAGAAAACCATTGAATAAGGAGATTAACCAACTTGTCAATTATTAATCTTGTTGATGGTCAAAATTTATATTTCACATAAACGTTTTTCTTATTATTAAAATACGTTTGTCACCCATGCTGTACGGTCATAAACAAATCAACCAACTTTTTCCAGAAACTCAGCGAAAAGCCAACGATCTCAGCTAGATCTGTGCGTGGTCGTGTTCAGAACCAAATCGGGACCAACAGCGCAGGTTGGCAAACTTGTCGCTCATAGCAAAAGACAGGTATGTCGGATAATTTATTAATTTAGTTGATGAAAAAATTGTTATAATATAATGCATGCATTCTAAAACCATCAATATTATTAGCAGCATAGCCTTTATCAGGAAGGATTGTCTTTGTAATTATAAATAGAATGCAATCAATATTGATGTTTGCTATTTTTTGCCGCAAAGATCCATCTTGCATAAATACGATGTATGCTTACTCTTGCGAGTTCAAAATATGTATATTAATAGATAATGAGGACTGGGTATTTCACTCACCTTTTAAAAATTTGATAAATAATTCACTCATTTTAGTAAAGACTTATTTATGCCGGCCCTGGGGATTTGAACCCATGACTCTCTCCACTGGAAGCAGTTTTCTTCCTACTAAGCTACCAAAGTTGTTGTACATACATACATACATATACTCACGGCTGTTAATCCCTAGAAGAAGTAGCCAGAGCTAAGGATTTAGAAATTCCTCTGCCACTTTTGGAAAGTTGAGTGGGGAGACGATGGTAAAATAAAGGTTGTTGGTGATGAGTCTCCAACCGCATCGTACGCTCTCCGCATAACCGCAACTCTTACGTACACCCATCGGTAGAAACGGGGTAGTGCTATTCTATTATTCATTAACAGTATTTTTCTTTTTCACTTAAGTCGTTAATGCCGTAAAAATATTCCTTTTTACCTTTGAAATAATCTATCTTGCTTAAATACGTTGTACGAGGGCTGCTATTTATGTATCCGGAACTGGCCACTTACAGAACAATAATTTAAAAAGTAATTACATCATTTAAAAATAGAACTCTTTAGCTTTAGAATACATTTATTTTTATGTGACTGTCAATTGTTTTCACATCGTAGCGTCATTTTGAAAATTGCGTGTCTTCACCACCATGGATTTAACTCGTGAACATTTTCGTGCCATGATTTTTTACGATTTTCGGCGTGGTCTAACTCAAAAACAGTGCATCGATCAGCTTACTTCGACTTTTGGGGATGAAGCACCCTCAAAGACCACTGTGTATCACTGGTTTAGCGAGTTTAATCGTGGACGATCTAAGCTTACTGATGAAATTAAAGAAGGTCGCCCTAAAACGGTCGTTGTACCTCAAAACATCGATGCTGTCCGGGAACTAATAACTCAAGATCGTCATGTTACATATCGTGAGATAGAGGCATCTCTGGGCATTAGTATGACGAGCATACATAAGATACTTCATGAACATTTAGCTGTAAAAAAAATTTGCTCCCGTTGGATTCCGCACAACTTGAGTATTGATCAAAAACAGGCTCGTGTCGATTGGTGCAAAGAAATGTTAAAAAAATACAACCGTGGTGCGTCAAAAGCTGTTTATAATATCTACACAGGTGACGAATCTTGGATCTACGCTTACGACCCCGAAACTAAGCAGCAGTCCACGGTGTGGGTGTTCCAAGATGAGCCGAACCCAACAAAAGTTATTCGTGCAAAAAGCACATTGAAGCAAATGGTCGCTTGTTTTTTTGGTATAAATGGCCATGTAGCTACAGTGCCTTTAGAGAATCGTAAAACTGTTAATTCGGAGTGGTATACGACCATTTGTTTGCCGGAAGTCTTTGAACAAATAAGAAAGACTAACCGACAACGTAGAATCATTCTGCATCACGACAATGCTAGCTGTCACAGGTCGGCCGTCACAACTCAGTTTTTAGAAGCTCAAAAGATCGAATTGACAGGTCATCCGCCGTACAGCCCTGATTTGGCACCCAATGATTTTTATTTATTTCCAAATGTGAAGAAAAAATTACGTGGTCAACGTTTTTCGAGCCGCGAAGAGGCAGTCGATGCGTTCAAAATGCACGTTTTGGAGATACCTCAGTCTGAGTGGAAAAAGTGCTATGAAAATTGGTTTCAACGCATGCAAAAGTGTATAGATCTGAGCGGCGAATATTTTGAGAAGCAATAAAACCATATTAATTGATATATGTTTGTTTCTTTTTTTTATTCCGGATACATAAATAGCAGCCCTCGTATGCTAACTCAAAACATGTATATCAATAGATAATGAGGACTGGGTATTTCACTCATCGTTAACAAATTTGATAAATAAACCACTAATTTTAGTAAAGACTCATTTATGCCGGGCCTGGGTATTTGAACCCATGCCTCTCTGCACTGAAGCAGTTTCCTTCCTACTAAGCTACCAAGGTTTTTGTATTTATTGCAAAATTTGTAATATTACTGTTTTCACAGGTTCGCGGCTTCGTCGGTTGCCACAAAATGCTAGAAAAAGGCTTCTATCTAGTCGTGTGTTTAGCGTTCAACCATTGGCATACGGGTCTAGAATTGGCTGATTCTTCAGCCTGGCCCCGTCATGTTTTGGCCGCGCATTCTTCGAAACCCCTTACGGTGGAAAGGCCTTCTTTACATCCTCATATATTGGCCGATGCTATTATTGGCCTAACGCTGGCTAGAGGCCAAAGGCATGAAGGGAGGCAAGGAATGACGGCATATTATTTGACCAAGGTAAGTCTTTAGTGATATTTAAAAATAAAGATTTTAAATTAAGTAAGTATATATCATATAGTGTTTTTGCGCATGATGGCCAATTTGAGATTCAGAATAGTAAATCTTGAAGTAAGTTATTCCGTAATTGTGGTTTCTCTTTGTACCCGTTATGACATTTATAGCTGTGTGAGTATAGGCATAGGCAAAGGACCCCCTTTTATAAATTACATACAGCAGGCATATCATTTTGCCTTTTAAACTAGCTCTTTCTAAAATGATTAAGTTATCATATCCTATATTAAAACACTTATTTCTTATTCTAGGGTTGGGCAGGTTTGGTAGTAATGGTAGAAAACCGACACACAGACAAATGGATCCACGTGAAATGCGATTGTCAGGAGTCGTACAACGTTGTCTCGACGAGAGGCGAACTGAAAACTATTGATTCTGTTCCGCCTCTTCATAGGTAATTGAATTCAATTCATTCATTCAAATTCAAGTCATTGAATTTAGCAAATAAATAACAGTTACAAAAGCTTAAAAGTTCGCAAAGTAGCCATTTTTATACCATAACATAACATAACATAACCGTTCACGCCGAATATCCCCGAAGGGGTTGGCAGAGGTACAAATACTTCTGAACATCACGTGACTTTGTCACCTGGTGTTCAGAGTACCCACGTTTTGCATGGACAGTGTACTCACGTGATAGGGGGCAGGCCTATCGCCGTTTTGTACGAATACACTGTCACATGACTAAGTACAACTCAGCCATGTGGGTTTCCTCACGATGTTTTCCCTCACCGTTTTTATACCATCATCTATTAATCAGTTTTAAATATTATATTAATTTTATATGAATTCTGCTTATATGGAAATGCTGGTGTACCTTGTTAAATAAATTATTATTCTGAAGATTCCAAATAATATTTCAACTTGAGACTCCTCAGCCACATATTTGGAAGTTCTAGCTCTAAAGCTCTAGCTACCCCTTTTTGGGATTTATGACCTGGAGTATATAATGTACACAACCGTGATAGCCCAGTGGATAGAACACTCGGTTATCGTGCAAACGACTAGTGTTCAAATCCCGGGACGGGCCTACACCAATTTATCTTTTCGAAAGACATATGTGTGGTTAATTTATCATGGTTGTTAACGGTGAGGGAAAACATCGTGAGGAAACCCACATGGCTGAGTTGTACTTAGTCATGTGACAGTGTATTCGTACAAAACGGCGATAGGCCTGCCCCCTATCACGTGAGTGCATTGTCTAAGCAAAACGTGGGTACCTTCTCTGGACACTAGATGGCGCTGCCATGTGATTTCAGAAGTATTGGTACCTCTGCCAACCCCTTCGGGGATATGCGGCGTGAACGTTTATGTTATGTTATTTAATGTACTCAGAAATATACCACTTTTAATAACTATTACATCACTATAACTGCCATTGGATGTAAAACCCATATTTTCCTCTACATGTATCCATACAATTTCTCTTTCGTTAACCAAATACATTTGGTTCCAGACAAGTGATAATAGTTCTAACTCAGTTAGAAGGCAGTGGGGGTTTTTCAATAGCACACAGACTAACACATAGGTTAGCTAGTGGCGCTAGACTTCAAGATTGGGCGCCATCTAGTGACGACGAACCGAAACATCGACCACCCTTGGCCCGAAGAGTTTTAGGATTACACGCACCGAGGCTTATTACGTAAAATTTTAGTATTTTCTACTATTTATATGTATAAATGATCTGTTATTGTTTTACAGCAAGTTGTTATGTGCAAGGATGGGTTTTGTGAATATCGTCTGTCATTTTTGTGCGAGATTTTGAGGTAGAATTTAAAAGACATGCGGTCAAATAAAAGACTTAATTTTGGTTTAGATAACTGGCATTCACAAAGCAAATGGAGAAAAAGTTGTATGTTAAGCGAAACTTTTTTAATGTAGTACATTTTGTAAAGACAATTTATGCCACTGTCTAGAAAAACTTAGGAGTTAAACATTGTAGGGTCAAAATTACTTATATTTTAAGCACGTGTTACTTCTATAATGTTTTTATTTTTGTGTTTAATCTGCACTAAAATGTATTTAGAAATTGCCACTAAAAATATTGTGAGCTAGTGTTGCCAGTTATATTTAAATTTTATATCACGCCGCTCACTACCCAATATTTTAACTCTATTTTTTTAATGTTACATTATGATTCGGTCTCATAATTAAACTATATAAAGAAATACTTTTTGACTTTGAAAAAGATAAATATCTATTTATTTTCCTTCTTATCCAATAAAGCCTTATCAAATCCACGATGTTTATTTTACTTAGTTAAAAAATAGGACAATAAAGAAAAGATTATAAATCATTCGAAATTTCAAAGAGGAGCGGAAAGTAAGCGCTTGATTAATAGAAAAAGTGCAACTTTAAATATAATTATTTAGTAAGTTTATAGTTTTAACAAAATTAAAATTATGTGGGGTAAATTATTTTATTTAACCGTTTTTAACTGATTTCTTATTAAGAAACAAGGAAAAAGAGTGAGAAGGAGAAGTGAAATTGATTGTCATTAACTCGTGTGCCGAAATAGAGTAAGAGAAAGACTAAATGTAAGTGAAAGATTTACAGTTTTAATTTGATTTGGATAAGATTAGAGTATGAAGTATGAGCAAAGAGAAGCATTTGTGAGAAGATTAAAGAATTAATTTATAAAAGCGTGGTTTCCTATAAAAAAAGATTGAAAGTCTCTGCCTAATAATAGTGAATACGTGACATGAGTATATAAATAACGTTGATTGGGCAGTGCCAAAATTATAAATGAAAGAAGAAGATGTTTTGATGGTGGTTCGTAGAAGAGATATTTTGAGTCGATTTCTGGATTATAAATTGAAATTGGTGCAAATTTTTTTAATTTTTTTTTTATATAAAAGAAACTGTTCTTAAGGTCATTCATTATCATTGTTGGGTACGATCACGCACATAACTGAAATTACAAGTTTTTGTACATTTCAGTACCACAAAAATTTATAAGTGATTATAAATGATAATAGTTTTTCTACAAAAAAGGTCATGGGATAATTGGAATTGTACATAAATAAGTTTTGATGTAACAGGTTAAAATCAACTTTTTGAAGTCATTTCTAAAAACGTTTATTTTTTCACATATGGCAACATGCTTCTTCTGTAAAGTGCTTAAAAATATGATTATTTTTAAAGAAAAAATCGTAATCATACATTTTTGCTGTAACAAAACTCATTTCTAGATCGACTGAGTGCTATTTTATAAATGAGAATAAGATATCTAAGCGTAAGAGTAGATGTAAAATCTATAGCAATTATTAATATATAGTTCGTAGGCTAAACTATTGTACACTGTATTTTGTAAGCATTCTTTTAGAAATTTGCATAATCATGACACATTTTAATATGTATTATTTACTTATGCTTTAACAGTGGTTCTTGAAAAATTCAAAGGTAATAGATTACAAATAAGTCATCATCATCATCACATCACATCATCATCATCATCACAAATAAGTAAAGAAAGATAAAATATTATATAGTGGCCCTAATTTTTATTTCTAGAACATAAATTTGGTTCATTAATAATAATTTGTGGCTTAACTTTATAAGTAAAAAACATGGATGTAAAACTTATAGTAAATGTTTTAAATTGGTTTCTAAAAATTTATTTACCGCTCTGTACAGCAATAAAATTTGGTCGGTTTATTTTATTAAATACTCGTTTATTTTAGTAGATAAATGTTGACGAATGAGTTTTATGCTTTAATTACGTTTAACTTGCAATATTAATGTTTTTAATCTTAAGTGGTTTTAGTATTCATGACAAGTTTAGTAATAGTGGAATGTTTGATTTTTAAGGTATTTTTATGCGATAACACAAAAAAAGTCTTATGTCTATTTTGCTAGCCTCAACTAAAACAAATTAGAGAAATAAATCTCAGTTAAACAAGTTTTTCATTCTTTGGCTAAATGTAAATGGCCGAAAAGTACTTTTTAATAAATTTTTCTGATGTGTTTTGCTCTTATCCATTATTATATCAATATTAGTTTGAAAAAAATATATGATATTGAAACTTGCATCTAAAACAAATCAATGGCATCATTATAAGAAACACATTGATCCACTAAACGCACATGCCTTCTTGAGCCTTTTTCTGTTCACTTGTATGTAGTGTTTTTTTCATTTATTTTTTTATGTTCTAACTTGTAATTGTCTTAACAGACAAAGCGTGTCGATTTTATTTTGATCACCTATGTTTTATAAATTTATACCTACCTACACTCAGCCATAATCTTATTTAAGGGTAGTTAGCTTTGGTAACAAGAAATCTTTGTTTGAGATACAAAAAGTTGACTTTATCGACACAAATTTCATATACAAAACGGGTGTCCATTTCTCCAGTAATCAAATTTTTTTTCTGTTTTAATACTTTCTCAAATAACAAATTCGTTAAGTTGCTTTCTTTTGGTGTATCGCTAATGGATGTCAGAATTGGGAGTTAAATATTTTTTAAGATATTATAATAGTTATATTTAAATCACAAATTACTTGATTTAATGTATATTTGTCGACTTAGCACAAACTATTAACGTAAATAAAATATTTGCCGCATAACGTGCCATTTTAGTTGTTTAGTGTACTTATTGAATAATTTGTGAGATTTATTTTAATAAAAGTTTAAAATAAAGTTACTGCTGCATACATTTTCTAAATAGCTTTAAATTTTGTTCAATAATTTGATTGGGGCAATAAATTTCTTTTCAATATATTTCAAATACTGAATTTGGCTGGCATGGGATGTGTTAGATGCGATAATAAAAAAAAACTGTAATACATTAGAAATATCTGTTTCATTAGATCTGAATAATATTGAAGCAAAATGTTTTGAAATATTTGGAATTATGAAATTAGCAGCGATAACTTTAATGCTAAACATTTTTTTAAGTTGTTAATTTTTACGCCATAATCTAAGTTTCTTTTACTTATGTTAACTACGAAAAAATCTACCTCTGAGATAATATGATATAGTATTCGAAATCAGTATTTGTTAATATTTAACATATCTGAATTAATACTCATTATTTTACTTATTTTATTTTTATTGCAATAAGTTAAATAATTTCGAAGAAATGTGAATTGAATATTAAAACAAAATATGAGTTAAATTCTTACCCAACACACTCGTTCTGTCGCTAAAAGTAATTGAAATAGGCAGATTAGAACAGTATTTATATATGATCTATCTACTGTTTGATACATAAGGATCTAGGATCAATTAAATAAATGCTTTATGTCATTGATTCATAGATGTTGTCAAAAGTTACAATTAAAACAACTATTGACTTTTGGATATTTAATCGCGTGACATTACATGTTTTTTTAAACCCGACGTTTCGAAAACTTTCAGTTGAAACCATGTCACGGGAAGACATGCCTTTAATTGTAATGTGCAATCGTGAAAGTCTTTGAAAATACTGTCTTCAAAAATTTATAAATAATTAAGATTATCCATATTATACAATAGAAAACACTTTATTGCACATCAAAAATAGGAAACATATACACAAATACAAATTCAATAACAAAATTACAATTAGCTGTCTTCTAGACAACCTATGAATGGAAAGAAAAAAATTACAGTACTGTGAGGTAGATATCCTTTTTGAATCTTTGACAGACAACTAATATGCCTATTCCAATTTCTGTAGATGCAGCCTCTAAATGTATTAACCTTAATTTTAAAACCATTCATTTTATTTACAAAAATTACGTGCAATATTTGATAATTTAATTTAGTTTAATTTGTAGTTCTTAATGTCTAGAAAATTTGAATGATTTCGATTTTTAGAACGGAAATTGATACTTGCCTGCTGTGTAGTTGTAAGTACGAAATTGTACAAGTTTCTGAAAGTCATTAAAGCTCTCTACAAAGAAAGAAAGAAGAAATATAATTTTATTCAGTGCACTATAGATTAGTTCTATTATCTTTTCAATGAATTCCACACATTTTATATGAATGTCATTTTTACAAGACACATTTTATCGATATTGAATTTGTCTTGTCTGTCAAATATTTACATACGTCAGAGACTAAGGCTGGTTTTACAGTCACGCTTACCGTCCGCGCGGGTGGTAAGCGCGGCTCGCAAGCTCGCGGATGACCCGCTCGAAACTATAAAACGAGTTCAGTGCTACGCGGTTTGCCGCCTCGTACAGTCGTAATGAGACTTCTCGCATTTGTTATATTATATTACCTATGGAAAAAAAAGCAACGACAACGACGACTACAAGTACATCCTTACAATGCCACTAGGTTTCTGAGAGGCGCATTCTCTACATCGTTTTCGGATTTAAGAGAACATGGTGACAAATTCTTCAAACATTTCCGTCTGTCTACAACATCATTTGATGAATTACTCTGCAAGATAGAACATAATTTAAAACGATCAAGTTTACGTCGAGTCCCTATAGAACCAGTTGAAAAGTTGGCGATTACCTTAAGGTAAGTTGTATAAAAATACTTTTTATTTTTAAGTAATTACTTTATTAATTAAATTGTGTTTACAAATAAAAAAAAAACAAACAATGAAAAAGTACTCGCTCCGTAACCCTCGTTGAAATGAAATTTAGTAGAAATTGTCGTTTCCTGGTGTTAATATTTGAAATGTAATATATTTCACCACAGCTTTGCTGAACAAAATTAGAAATTGTCGTTTTCTGATGCAGTAGTAGGAAAGTGGTTTATTTCTTCACAGCTTTGCTGAACAGAATTGATGACTGTAGAATGAGACTCATATTGATTTGCAGATTGATAGTCTTGCTGCGTGCTCTCACTAGGTACAGATCCGTTAGCTGGTAACGTTAAGTTTGAAAAATATGATGATTGATAGCTCTGCTGTATTGAGACGGTTGCAGACATTACATTAGAAGAATTAGAATCATTTTCTGGTGACATGATATTGGCATATTGATGTGATGTTTGATAACCTGGTTGCGTAGTAGTATCATTAGAATTAGAGATTGGTGATATAATAGTAGAATTTGAGACATTTTCTGGCGACAATATGTTGGAATATTCATTAGATTCATTAGCTGGCGTTACAAAATTTGATGTCGACGTCGTACCCACTGAATGTGGCGCGGAAAGATCCATAGCAATTTGCAACACTTTCGAACGAAATAAAAGTTTTTCATAACTGTTAAACGACTTTAGAATTGGACCAAGAGAATTAAAAAATGCTAAATCGTCAGAGCTTATGTCTGGCATATTTTTGTCCAATAAATCTACTAACTGCCTCTCAAACATGGAGTTCTCTGGTATCCGCCGTGTATTTTTTCTCTTGCGAGCCCATGTCGGTTTATCTTGGTCAGCCACCGTAGTAAAACTGTTTTGAGAAGAGCCAGGAATATCTGCGTTCATTGTTACTTGAGCTTGAGTTTCTGATGAACTTGAATATTCATCAATGTTGTTCAAGGATTCTGAAACTACGTTTTCAGTGGTACGATCAAGAAACTTCAATTCTTCGAAATAAATATATTTTTTAACTGTTTTTGCACCGCTGCCGGATGGTGTATTTTTCATATTCGCTTTAGTTTTAAAATATCCGTCTCTTGCAGACTTCCATCGTTGACGTAAGAGCTTATCTGAAAAAAAAACAATAAAAAGTTAACCAATACCTTAATTTTTTTAAATCAACACACAGTCAACAGTATCGATTAGCAAAACAGGTCCAGCAGGGTTAGCCAAGTGGCAAGCGTTGAATCGAAACGTGATCGAAACGCACGTACAGAATGGGAGTTACTACTATAAGCAATATCGTCAAGGAAGTTTGCATTGAGATATGGGAGAAACTACGGGAAGAATGCATTCCTCAACCAACAACACAAATGTGGCAACGTATTAGTGCAGAGTTTGAGATGAATGCAAACTTTCCTAACTGTTGTGGGGCAATAGACGGTAAACACGTACGAATAATTAATCCTGCAGGTGGAGGGTCAATGTTTTACAATTATAAGAATTTTTATTCTATTGTCCTTCTGGCAATGTGTGATGCCAACTATTGCTTTACTTATGTCAACATTGGTTCTTGCGGTAAAAACTCTGATTCCACTATATTCCAAAACAGTGAACTATTTCAACAGTTGGAAAGAAATAATTTAGGATTACCGGCTCCAAAGTACTTGCAAGGATCTAATATAGTAGCACCTCATGTAATAGTTGGTGATGGAGCATTTGGTATATCAAACTATGTCATGAAACCTTATCTTCGAAACGATATGACCTACAAACAAAAGATATTCAACTACCGTCTAAGTCGTGCCAGGAGGTACATAGAGTGTACATTTGGGATATTATCAAACAAATTTAGAGTGTTTCACACACCAATGAATGCCAGCTTCTCCAATGCAAAAACTATAGTTCAAGCTTGTTGCGTATTACACAATTTTATCAGAGTGCGAGACGGCTACAATGAAAATGATTCACTAAGCATTACTGGTTTAATTGACATGGATATTCAGCTAGTTTCTAGAACAGGAAACACACTACGCGAGGTATTTGCTGATTATTTTATATCGCCCGCTGGTAGCGTGTCGTGGCAAGACAGACATATATTCTAATACAGTTCGATTCAAACTTTATGGCGACTCGGATATTAGCCACTAGTGCAGGTACGCGCAGGTTAGTAGTTGAATCGCTCCCCGCTGATACCTAATATTGTGTACTGCGCATCGACTCGCGTGATGTTCCGAGCCGCCATCAAGTTTGAATCGGAATGTACAATACGCGCCACGAGACTTTGTGTTTGTAAAGTTAGCTGCGCAATCAAGTCTGTACATGTGAACGAAATGAGCGAGACGCACGCATAGACGAAAGCGAGAGCAAAGACGCTCGCGCCTTGCCGGCTCGCACACCTTGCGTCTTTCGTACCTGTTTTGATTTATTGCGTAGCCACTTGTCGCTAACTTCACAAACACAAAGTCTCGTGGCGGGTACTGTACCTATTTAATTGATTTGAATCTACGTTAATATTAAGTAACGACTTTTATACGAATATAAGATTAATTAATAAAAATAATACAAACATACCTATGTCTTTCTTTATATAATTTTCTCCAAAGAGTGCTTCCCCAACTTCTTCCCAAGCTTTATTTTTTGCATCTTTGTTTTTATAAAATTCATCCGATGAATCCCATAGCAATGGTCGACAGCGAACTTCCTCGATCAACCGTCCCGTATCGATGTAATTCTGATTCATTTTGGCGGCGACAGTACACATGCGCGCGTCCGATCGGCGTGACTGTGTAACGCACACTGGACACTGTAGCTCCTTGCCCGCGCGCGGTTGAAAGGCGCGGCCGAAATACCGTCAGCGCGGGCCATCCGCGCGGTTTATTTTACTATGTAACGATCTAAGGCACTCAAAGCTCGTCACCCGCGACGCGTATCAACCGCGCTGGCGAAAGCGGCACTATAAAACCAGCCTTAGGGAGTCTTTTGTAAACCGTAAAATGCATATTATCTTTGATTATGAACACTATAGATAGAGCGATGTTACGTCATCCATTTTAAAAAGAGAAGCCCTTATTTAAGTTCTTATATGTTAAAAAGAGACAAAAAATCTTTATTGTCATCTCTATCGCGTAACCCGTTTTGTTGATGTCACGCTTTTAAAGCTTGACAAACAAAGCGTCGACTTGTGAGCGATTTTGGTTTTCTTTTGATTTTAAGAAAGATTTTATTCATTTGTATGTTGTTATTGTGATAAAAGAGACTCCGTTAGTCAAACTTATTATTTAGTGAGGTATGGTTGGGTGTAGCGTGCTTGGCTGCGGAAGCCGCAGCGAAAAACACATCGAAGGATTGACTTTCTGAAGGGAGTGAGTTTTTTAATGTTTTTCTACAGATAAATACATAATAAATACATTGCGCGATCAGAAAAAAAGTGATTCAAATGTTAATTACGTTGAACTAGATTACTAGCATTTTCTTTAGTTATTTTGAGCAATTTTTTAATAGCATAACCTAAAAATATGCAGTATCTCAGTGTTCCCATAATTCACGTTTTTCATCCTACCCTGTCGTTAGGGTAAAATTTTCAAATTAGTAAACTGATGTTAATGAGTGAGTATATTATGAATTTCGTCGCGCTATAGCGACGCTGAATGATTTCAAATTGTTATCTACGGAATTAGTAAGTAATAAATTTGTTATATTTATTTAATTTCTTCGTATTCATTACAGTTTTCCTAAAGACCCGAATCTACGAGAAAAATGGATTGCGGCCACTGGAAGATGCAATTGGAAATCAACCAAATATAAAATACTTAGATGTACGAATACATCATCTTTTGAAAAATGTGACTGAAATAGACGAATGAATTCGAAATTTTCACACGAAACTGATTTTGTTTAAAGGTCAATAGTAAATAATGCAATAAAACTCATGTACAAAATAGTGCTGTCTTTTATTTTTCAAAATACAAACATAGACCCCACTATACCCATGATGACCCGTATGATATTTACATAACTTGCACTTATGGAACAGTTGTTTTTTTTTGTCCAGTAACAAAGTTAGTCCCGTACAAAAATTTATTCGTAATCATGGGAAGATTCATCCCTGATAGTTAGTAAAATGCTTTAGATTTCACGGTGTATTAAACATCAGTATAAATGGTAAAATTAAACAAAAAAGATTGTATAATACTAGGAGCAAGTGTGTATAATTATATGATTGCAGGAAATAATATAGTAAACAGTAAACCTTTACAATAAATAAAACGACGTAACAATAAATTGACGTAATCAATTTTAAATTAAAAAGTAGCTTTTAGAATGGTGATTATACTATTGGGGTAATTGTTTTCTAGTGATCGCAACATTACAGGGAAAAATATTGCTATCTAAAAGAGGTACTCTCCCGTTGCATTATGACTCTGTCTATAGTGTTCATAGTCAAAGCATATTATAGTTTTTAGCTTTACCCTATGGCACAAACTGAAGTGTTAATAAAATTTGTCTCACCGAAACCTAAGCTAATTATTTCGCTTTTGCTGTATTCTTGATTGATTTTGTTCTAAATGAATTTATTTAGGAAATTATTTTGTAGTGTATGGTTTTTCCGACTCGCTAGTTTATATTTTAAACAAGATCTTAATTGCCATATTTTGAAATATCAAACCACAATGTTGTTTCTGTGTTATTTAATCATGTAACATAATTATGCTCTTAAATAAAAAACAATTACGTTTTTTTATTGTTTTATTTTAGGGCCTCCTGATAAATTTGTTTAAAATTTAGAAATTTCCCCATTCTTTTTTAGTAAATAAGTATTTTTTTAATTATCTTTATGTTTGAAACTCAGGAACGGCTGAACCTATTTTTCGGAAAATTAGTACGATTGAACCTAAAATCCAGAAACTGAAACTTTTATGAGTAACAAAGGTGTAGGGGTTTTTTTTTACAATTATAGTAAAAATCCGTACGAAGCCGGGGTGAACCAATTTTAAAACATAAACATAAGAACAAATCTAGCTGGTGGGTATTTTTATAAAATAATTATTTTCTAGAGATAAAGGAATTTGCCCCTCCTCTGGCGGTATTGCTGTGCTTGGTACAAGTGACTTTTCGCCAGGAAAGCCAACTTGATGTCGCTTCTGAGGATAGGAATAAATTCCACTATAAAGTACTGCATACAAATCATTGACTGCTCAGAGACCATATTATGTCCTTACCGAGCGAGGGGCTCGAGCATACCCTATAGGGTAGAAGATTTGGCGTTGGTCCAGGACGCTGGCCAATTGCGGGTTGGCTGACTAACGACTACTACCGTAATAGTATCCGGAACCGACGCCTTAACGTGCCCTTCGAAGCACGGATTGACTACTAAATAAAAATGATCCAAACTGGCTCTATATATAGAGCAACCGTGATAGCCCAGTGGGTAGAACACTCGGTTATCGTGCAAACGACTAGTGTTCAAATCCTGGGTCGGGCCTACACCAATTTGTCTTTTCTAAAGACAAATGTGTGGTTAATTTATCATGGTTGTTAACGGCGAGGGAAAACATCGTGAGGAAACCCACATGGCTGAGTTTTACTTAGTAATGTGACGGTGTATTCTTACAAAACGGCGATAGGCCTGCCCCTATCACGTGAGTACACTGTCCATGCAAAACGTGGGTACTCTGAACACCAGGTGACAAAGTCACGTGCTGTTCAGAAGTATAAGTACCTCTGCTAACCCCTTCGGGGATATTCGGCGTGAACGTTTATGTTATGTTATATATATAGTAGCCACATCGTAGATTAGCTCACATCATAAAATGCTCAAGTATTTCATGAAATGGTCGCATTTTGGTAACTCAATTTGACAAAATCAATGAAAGTGAATATATAGAAAGGGTGGATTCATCATCAAGTGCTACTTGCTTCGTCGTCGGTGGAATAGTTGCCAAATTTTCGTTTTTGCATTTGCGCCTTTTGAAAGATAAGGAACGAGGGTCAATGTGATAATGACAATCACATGATGCTGTTCTTATTCCTACGCTACCCATATGTTTGGCAGCGAATTTTGGCTGTGGCAAAAGAATCATGAGAATAGAGTGATTGCAGTTATAGTGAGGTCCGTCAGAAAGGTTGGTATCATTAGGTTATAGCAACCGTGATAGCCCAGTGGGTAGAACACTCGGTTAACGTGCAAACGACTAGTGTTCAAATCCTGGGTCGGGCCTACACCAATTTGTCTTTTCTAAAGACATATGTGTGGTTAATTTATCATGGTTGTTTACGGTGAGGGAAAACATCGTGAGGAAACCCACATGTTGTACTTAGTCATGTGACAGTGTATTCGTACAAAACGGCGATAGGCTTGCCCCCTATCACGTGAGTACACTGTCAATGCAAAACGTGGGTACTCTGAACACTAGGTGACGAAGTCACGTGATGTTCAGAAGTATTAGTACCTCTGCCAACCCCTTTGGGGATATTAGGCGTGAACGTTTATGCTATGCTTATTTATTATGCATTAGGTTATGTGATCGATCGAGAAATAGCGGGATTCGTAAAAGGTTCGGTGTGAATATTGTAAAAAGATAGATAAAGGAAAGCTAATATGGTTTGGGCACAAAGAGAGAGTGGATCTCGTAAATTAATAAAAGATATCTTTAGTGAATGTAAACAAAGCTAGAGATTTGCAATAATCATAAAAAGTGGTGATTGACAATCTCTACCTACCCCGATGGGAAATATTGCCGTGAGTGTGTGTATGTATAATGTCAAATAATCCTCATCATCCTTTCCCCTCTCACGTCCTAAGAGACTAAGTTTTGTTTAGTTTCTGAATACTGGTCACGTTTTTGGGACTTCAGACAAGAGCATTAGTAAGTTTTGCTCATCAGTTTTGGCTGATTTTACGTGAATGTATGAGACAATATGTACGAGGGGCATGCCAATAGAAGTTAGATACTCTTTTCTCATTTAATTGACACTGGCAAGCTATACACCATCTTATACGCTGGTTTTTTATTGACAAATTTGAATATAAAAAACACTTTTTTTATTTATTTTTTATTTGAATGAGCATCATTTTTCCGAGAATCTGGCGGGAATTCACTTGCAACAATGGTGCTCAGTCGACGTGATTTTCGCGCTATGATTTATAATGACTTTAAAAAAGGTTTAAAGCCTCAAGAGTGTTTTGAACTTTTGGTGAGTCTGCTTGTTCCCGAGCAACAGTATTCAATTGGTTTGCTGAATTTAAAAGAGGACGGGGATGTCTCGAAGATGAAGCGAAGACTAGAGCTAGAGCAAGAACTAGGAATTGGATCAGCAGCAATGCAAACCATAATTCACGACCACCTTTCTCTCCGTAAATGTTGTTCGAGATGGGTGCCGCACAAACATACCAATGAGCATAAAGACCGTCGGGTTGATTGGTGCCTATTCATCATAGATAAATTCAACGGAGGCGAGAAAAAAACGTATATGATATACTGACTGGTGACGAAACATGGCTATATAACTATGATCCCGAATCAATGCGACAGTCGACTGTATGGTGCTTTGAAGACGAGCCAACTCCAACGAAATGTCGCCTGCACGAATGCACGAAGCACACAGAAACAAATGGTCGCCTCTTTTTGCTGCACAACGGGTCATATTGCTACTGTTGTGCTAGAGAATGAAAGAACGGTGAACTCCGAATGGTATGTGACAGATTGTGCTCCAACAGTAATATCAGTTTGGTGTGACAAGCGACCGAAGTCAGAAACCCGGCACCTTCTCTGGCACCACGACAATGCGGCGCCGCACACTTCTGCCAGAACACTAGACTTTTTCAACTAGAAAATGTGTCAATTCTCCCTCACCCGCCATATTCCCCTGACCTAGCGCCTTGTGATTTTTACTTGTTTCCAAAATTCAAAGAACAACTAAAGGGGAAGAGGTTCGAAAGCAAAGAAGATGCGCTGGTTGCCTATAATTTCGAGATTTCTGAGGTATCTAAAGAAGAGTGATCACAGGTATTTTCCAATTGGTTCAGACGTATGGAAAATTGTATACGTGCTCGGGGTGGATACTTTGAAAAGATCGATATAGTAATAAAGAATAAATTTAATAATTTTTGAGAGTCTAGTTTCTTTTGGCATGCCCCTCGTACCATGATACAAAGTAAAACATGTTCTTTAGTGACGGCTTAGAAGAGCACTAACTTATTGATACCCAAGGGTGTCATTAGAGATTACATAGGGTTTTCTAGCTATTGAAAATATTATTGGGCGATGTGGCTGGAGACCCAAAACCACCACTTTAGACCATTCTCCTACTCTACATCCAAAAGTGGCTGAGGATTTTTAATTCCGAAACTGTGGTAACCTCCTCTTGATATCGTCGTGAGTACAATAATATGAATTAATTTATGTACGTTCTAAAAAAAAATCTTTTAAATCTATATATGTATAAGTAATAATACTTAGACTTAAATTAATGAAAGTAAGATTAGCTTGAAAAAAATTTTGGAGGCAATAAAAAGTTGGAAGCTGGGAAAGCGGTAAGGTGTGACAGGATAAGTTTATACTCACGGTCATAAATCCCAAAAAGGGGTAGCCATAGCTTCCAAGCTAGAAACTCCTCAGCCACATTTGGAAGTTGACAGGAGAGTAGAAGGTAAAAATAAAGTATCGTTGGTGATGAGTCTCCAACTGCATCGCCTAAAAACCACTTAGTAAAGACCCATACCCTTAGTTGCCTCTTACGATACCCGTGGATAGAAAAAAGTATTGACATCTAAGCCGGCACTACACGGCAACCTCCAGTCACTATTGTACTTTTCTTTTAAAGTTCAAGTTCATTTTAAATTGAACAATTCTAATAAGTTTACGAAGTAAGAATAGCAGTCTCCGCTCCTCTGTAACGTTTGCCGGAAGTGAAGACGTCAGGCTGGCTGCAGCGCCACAGAGCCATCAACGGGTCATTTCCGGTGCCCGCCATTTCAAGCAAAATGGCGCCCGCAGACATTTTTCTTAGATTACGAAGGAAATTAGCTATGTAACGAGAAACTCGTTTGTCATGAAACTGTTTAAGTATCAGAAGAATTGGATTTTGTTTTAACAGAGTGGATGAATCGTATTGGTAAAAAGAGATTTAAATAAAATATGACCCAAAAAATACTGTGACCATTTTACCATTTTACCACAGATAGATAATTCATATTTCAAAAAATTTAGATCACAAAAAAATAATAATAAAGAAACACTACTCCGTTGGTGTTTGTAAGAGGCGATCAAGGGTTTTGGATCTTTTTAAAACATTTTTAACCGACTTCAAAAAAAGGAGGTTTTCAGTTCGATTGTTTGTATGTACGTATGTATAATTGTCCGCGATTCTCTCGCGTTCGGCTTAAGCTATTTGGATACGGTTTTCAGAAAAGTAGTCGTTCCATTTTGGAGAAGGTTTTAGTGTTTTAACGGACCAAAAAAAGGAAGGAGGTTCTGTGTTTGACCTATAAGTATGTATGTTGATCCGCGATTATCTCGCGTATGGCTTAAGCTATTTAGATGCGGTTTTCAGAAAAGTATTGGTTACATTTAGGAGAAGGGTTTAGTGCTTTAACTGATTGAAAAAAGAATGGAGTTTCTGCGTTTGACCTGTATGTATGTATGTATGTTTGTCCGCGATTATCTCGCGCTTGGCCGTAGCAATTTAAATGCGGCTTTCAGAAAAGTACTTGTTGCTTTCAGGAGAAGGTTTTAGTGATTTAACCAACTCAAAAAAGTAGTTCCTGAGTTTTACGTATAAGTATGTATGTAAGTTTAAAGGTTAGTAGTTATTATTTGACAAAGAATTGTCAGTTTATGTTATTACATTCAGGAGAAGGTTCAGAGTTTTTTAACCGACTCGAAAAAAGGAGGTTCTTATTTTGACCTATAAGTATGTATGTAAAGTTATTAATACTAGACAGAGATTTATCAATATATGTTAATAAAGTGTTTCTTATCTATTCTATAATAAGACTGTATCGAGGTCAAAACTGTACATTGAAGAAAAAAAAAAAAGACCGGTGGAATGTTTGTTATTTTCGATACTGAAGCCGAAGCCAAATGCAGACGCGCACGTAGACTGTTTTTATGCGACAATGCGTAAGCGCCTCCCTGGTGCGCTGGGTGCGGGACAGCCCCAATACAATACTAGGTATGATCGGGGCGAGGTTAGATTGTCCCTAAATGCGACACTGTTGTGCCCTCCATGCTTCCTGTGTAAAAAAGGATAGGGCTTTTTAAATATATTATGTGTATATTAAGTTATGTTTTTCCTAACATAGTATTGTAAGCCTTTACTAACACTAATGTGTGTAATGTGTCTTTGTTTTTATTATTATTATAAATCTATATTTGGGGCTTTTTATTGGATTTTTGGGCGATGCGGTTGGAGACCCATCACCAAAAACCTTTATTTTTACCATCTTTTCCCCACTGAACTTCTAAAAGTGGCAGAGGAATTTATAATTCTGGTTACCCCTTCCAGGGAAATATAGCCGTGAGTATATGTATAAATCTATACTATAATAAGACTGTACCGAGGCCAAAACTGTACATCGAAAAAAAATTAATAAAAACCGGTGGAATATTTGTTATTTTCGAAAATGAAACCAAATTTGCGCTTTTTTAAAAAAATGTCTGTCTGTCTGTCAGCCTGTATGTCCGGTCATCATGTTAATTTTACCGGACGGATCTTGGTCAAATTTGGCATGAATATAGTTTATACCAGTGGCCAAAATAAAGGATATCATTTATCCCGGATTTCGCAAGGGTTCCCACAGAAGCATCAAAAAAATATAAATTTTATATGTCTCCCCATATTTAAACCATTTATTTTTTCATCGAACGACTTTATCAAACTCTTCACGAATAGTCGTTTTGGCAAAATTTAGGGTTTCATCCATTTTCATCAAAATTGTCAATAGTATGACTACTAAAAAATAAAGGCTATCAAAAATTTGATGCCAACGTCAACGTCTTCGTGGCGTAGCGGTTTACCGTTTGGCAAATACTAATCGGACCGAAGACCCAGGTTAGAATCTCGGGGACCAAAATCTTTTTGTGTTTTTTTTTGTTTGTGATAGCTTATAATAATAGGAAGCAATATTCTCATACAACAATGCGAATATGTATGAATAAAGATAATTGAACGTATATTGCATGTATTTTGCGTATTCTTTTGGTAGGTCTAAGAATATGTTTAAAACTTATAATTTTTTAACTACGTTAAAACAAATATTTCCATAGATATATTATGCTATACTTACGAATAATTTAATATTCTGTATAAGCCTTATAGTCCAAGATCCCGGTGCCCCCAGACGTTACTTATTTTCTCATAATCACTTAATATTTCGTGCCGTGATCAAAAAATTCATGAGTCAACAGTTTTTAAATTTCTTGGGATTTATATTGACAAAAATTGTAATTGGAAATCACAAGTTGATTCCCTCTGTAAAAGAGTAAATAAATTTGTTTATCCCCTGTATCGCCTTGGGAAAATACTAGGCCAAACTACAGCAATTACCGCGTATCACGGCTACGTTGGAAGTATTTTAAGATATGGAATTATAATATGGGGTAACTCCACACATTTTAATAACGCATTCATCGCACAGAAAAAATGTCTGAGAGCAATTTGTGGGAAAAAGCCCTATGACTCTTGTAGACCGTTGTTTAAAAAGCTCAATATTCTTACTCTTACTAGTATATATATATATATATATGTATATACGAAACTTGTTCCTTTGTAAGAAAATACCCCGAGGAATTTGTAAAGGCTTGTGAAGTATGTAATTTCAATGTTAGAGACAAGCAGAAACTAGTCACACCTTTTATGAGGACTACTTTATGCCAAAAAAAATGTTATTCCATGTGCGTTCATATTTATAATCATCTGCCAAAAGATTTAAAATCATTACCAAATAACTTATTTAATAGAAAATTAAGGAAATGGCTATACGAAATGTGTTTTTACAAGCTAAGTGATTATTTTAATTTAAAAAAATTATAAATTTGTTTATGACATTTTATTGTATAAATTATTTCATTGTTATTATTACTTATTGACACCTTACGCTCACATTGTTATACTTCTTCTGTTTTTTTATTGATTGTTTGGTTATGATTCTTATTAAGATGATTGTTCGAAATATTATAATTTGTAATGGTTTTTAATTAAGTTATGTTTTATTATTATTTTGATATTTATGTTCATATCTTAATGCTTTTTTATTTTTACTTAATTATTTGGCTTGGATTTGAATTTAGATAATGGTTTGGAATATTATAATTTGTAATAAGTTTTATGATGGTTTTTAATGAAGTTATGTTTTATTATTATTTTTATTGCTTTAGTTTTAAATTATGTATTTGTATGTCAAGAAACTTGACGAGACATGTGGTTCCCTACAATACTGTAACATCTTTTAATTACCATGTTTCATGCAAATAAACTATTTCATTTCATTTCATAAGAAATATAAATGGGATAAAGTAGTGTTAGTACGTACTTTGAGTGTGTGCATACCTGCTACCTTGGGTCGACGGCCAATTCATAGGTACCAGGTGCTAAAGGTAGATAAATACAGTTCTGATTTTTCTTAAATTCTCAGTGCTAATTTTTACATATGTTTTAGATATTGTTGTTAAAAATTAATAATCATTATTGCCAGACACTTTCCATCGGCGCTTACCCTTACCAGACGCTTTAAAGCTTCAAAAAAAATAACATATTCTTACTTACAATCTCACTCTTGATTTTTATGTATGATACTTGGGTAACTATTTGAACACCCCTGGTCGGCAGCCAGACTAATTGGAGGGGTCAAACATCCCCCCAGACACACATAAAGTGTCGCTAAAATTCTGCTCTGTTCGATATAATCAAGAGAGATTAAAGATTCGTTACATACAAAATGGAATCGAACCTGAAGATTACAAGGTATTTTAAAGTGATCTGGGTTGAGAGAATTTTATAAATCTATACTTATAATAAATCTGTAGAGAGGTCAATTCTGTACATGAAATATATTTTCAAAATAACTATCAGGTGGTGATTAGGGATCGATACTGATGCCAAAAATGCAATCAGTAAAATTTTTGTCTGTCTGTCTGTCTGTCTGTCTGTCTGTCGGTTTGTATGTTCCTTATGGAAACAAAAACTACTCGACGGATTTTAACGAAACTTGGTACAATTATTCTTCATACTCCTGCGCAGGTTTTTGTATACTTTCCAGCAGAGAAGTAATGGGGAATTTTGGGAAATTTGGGGAAAACGGGAGAAGTTACTCCATTTTTTAAGCTTCCGTCGCGTGTGCAGCCTTAATGGTTAATGTTACATAGAAATCATGTGTGGCGGAAATATTCTTCATAAAATTATCTAAAAAAAAATCCTTTACAGTATATGTCTATCTTTTATGGTTGACTCACAATAACACGTGTAATTCCTGATAGCTTAGCAGTTCGGAACATCCTGATTATATTTGTTTACTCTTACGTTTGTTAACCTCTCACTCATCCCTAATTTAAAAAAGGTAACATTATTACCTATTCAATAAAAAAAGAATCATAGAAATCGGTAGACAAACACCGAAATTATACATATAATAAGCCATCGCGCCCGTGATCGAAACCAAATCTTTACTAATTTACATATAACATACTAGATGGCGCCAGTAGTTGCATCCTACATAACGTAATGATTAATTTTTTAGATTGTTATAAATACTTCATGGCGTTTTATTCCCAAATTTGCTATTAAACGGAAATACTGAACCGTTCATTAAAGCGCATTCAAATTCACCAAACTACACTGTTAAGGGAGAGCTATAAATTTAATAAATTGAAAACATTACGCTGAATTTCACAATGCTTGAGCAGTGACTGAAGAAAGAAACCTCAGATATTTAAAAAAACAAAGCTACCCGTGCGAAGCTGGGACGATCCACTAGTAATAAATATAAATTTCTTTAACCTATGTTTCACATCTTATCATCGAGTTAAATTGAATACTACTATTTAAAAAAATCATGTTTATTAAATCTTAAAATTATACAAAGCTATACATGTCTTTCTTCTTTCGGATTATTTGTAGTTTGAACATTCAGCGTGATCTTTACTGTCATCATCGTCTAAGTTTGATAAGTCATTATCAACCCAATGTTGGCATTGACTATCTTCATTATCATCCATATTACTTTCATTTTCTGTAACAAAAATAACATAATTAAGAATCAAAGAGTTATACACTTATATCAATTATTCAAATTTAAAGTATAATACCTGATTCTTCTTGAAGCGATTCACTGACAAAGCTCGGCAATTGGTCCCCATCGAACCAGTTAAAATGATATTTATTATCTTTCAACGTCTACCCATTATTGTCAGGACTAAAAATACTAATTTTCTTCATATGAGCATTTTTCCAGAGACTAGTGATATAATTAGCTCGTCGAAACTGCTGTGAAAGCTCACTTTTGCATGGTGGTAAGTTACTAGCATCAAAGTTTTTCACATTTTTACGATTGAACTCTTCATTTACGTCACAAACCATATAAGTGTTGATGAAGAGTTGGAGTCGGGCAGCATCTACGTCAATTATTCCGGCCACGTTGTACAGCTCACAAATAAATTTTTGTATAGTGTTGAACACATTTTGCTCCAGTTCTAAGTCACTGAATAAGTCTACATCGCCGAGTTTCATAAATGCTATCTGGTACTCTACTTTTTTTTCAATACATTAAATGGCCTTTGCTTGCCTTTTCTAAAAAAAGCTGGATTGTAATCACCACCAGTTATTGCGTGAAATCCTGGCAAACAACGGCTTAATGTAGGTCTTAAATGTTTATAAATCTCAGTGATATCAATGTATCTAACTTTATTTCCAGTGCCAGTCAATATCCACACATGGGAGTCATCATTTTTTAAATGATGCATATTGCCCAGCATAATTACTGCAATATCGGTGTCAGAACACTGAATAACAAAATTAGCTTGATCAACAAAATTGCAGATATGGTGGATAATCTTAGTGTCAGCTTCCTCATGTTCAGGGCAACTTAAATTTTCATTAATAGAAGATACTACTGCATTATTTATGACGGAAAAAGAGTGACAATTCTTGAAATTAACAACAATGTTTTTGTTTGCTAATAAATGGTACTATCTCGTCTGTAGACCAGTGGAATATAAAGAAGTCAATGAGAGCCTCTTTGAAGCGTATATTTATTTAGCGTATAGTAGCCTAGAGACGTATAGTAGCCTAAGTATAAGAAAGATATCCATAAATAGACATCTCTCTCACACTCAAGCGCACAAATAATGACCTCGCGCTGAAATGAATGAATGAATGACCTACACATAGCGACACTTTATGTGTGTCTGGGGGGATGTTTGACCCCTCCAATTGGTCTGGCTGCTGACCAGGGGTGTTCAAATAGTTACCCAAGTATCATACATAAAAATTAAGAGTGAGATTGTAAGTAAGAATATGTTATTTTTTTGAAACTTTAAAGCGTCTGGTATGGGTAAGCGCCGATGGAAAGTGTCTGGCAATAATGATTATTAATTTTTAACAACAATATCTAAAACATATGTAAAAATCAGCACTGAGAATTTAAGAAAAATCAGCACTGTATTTATCTACCTTTAGCACCTGGTACCTATGAATTGGCCATCGACCCAAGGTAGCAGGTATGCACACACTTAAAATACGTACTAACACTACTATATCCCATTTATATTTCTTATGAGAAAATAAGTAACGTCTGGGGGCACCGGGATCTTACTCTAGTAGCATATCTCAATTTTAATTTAGTACCGCCACGCCATCTGTGACTGATTGGCTGCAAACTCACACATCACGAACGGTCAGAGTAGGGGGCAGCACCGGGCCGCCACCGCAGCGCCTAACTACTGCTATCCATACTTACTAAAGATATTCTCATTTTTGAACAAAGACACTTGGTACAAAATGGTTTCTTTCATGATTCTTATGAACAATTAAAAGGTTTTTTGGAACTCACCCCCTAAGGGGTTGAAATCCAGTATATAGATTTTCGACATTCCTGTATCTAGAAATATATACCAGTGGAATATAAAGAAGTCAATGAGAGCCTCTTTGAAGCGTATATTTATTTAGCGTATAGTAGCCTAGAGACGTATAGTAGCCTAAGTATAAGAAAGATATCCATAAATAGATATCTCTCTCACACTCAAGCGTACAAATAATGACCTCACGCTTATACACATAGCGACACTTTATGTGTGTCTGGGGGGATGTTTGACCCCTCCAATTGGTCTGGCTGCTGACCAGGGGTGTTCAAATAGTTACCCAAGTATCATACATAAAAATTAAGAGTGAGATTGTAAGTAAGAATATGTTATTTTTTTGAAGCTTTAAAGCGTCTGGTATGGGTAAGCGCCGATGGAAAGTGTCTGGCAATAATGATTATTAATTTTTAACAACAATATCTAAAACATATGTAAAAATCAGCACTGAGAATTTAAGAAAAATCAGCACTGTATTTATCTACCTTCAGCACCTGGTACCTATGAATTGCCCGTCGACCCAAGGTAGCAGGTATGCATACACTTAAAGTACGTACTAACACTACTTTATCCCATTTATATTTCTTATGAGAAAATAAGTAACATCTGGGGGCACCGGGATCTTACTCTAGTAGCATATCTCAATTTTAATTTAGTACCGCCACCCCATCTATGACTGATTGGCTGCAAACTCACACATCACGAACGGTCAGAGTGGGGGGCAGCACCGGGCCGCCACCGCAGTGCCAAACTGCTATCCATACTTACTAAAGATATTCTCATTTTTGAACAAAGACACTTGGTACAAAATGGTTTCTTTCATGATTCTTATGAACAATTAAAAGGTTTTTTGGAACTCACCCCCTAAGGGGTTGAAATACAGTATATAGATTTTCGACATTCCTGTATCTAGAAATTTGAAACTTTATACGATTGACTCATATAACCACTTATAAGACACAAAAAGGCATACAAGGTTCATCTATCAATTATTCAAGTGTGTATACTAAAGGCTATAAATCCCAAAAAAGGGTAGCCACAGCTTCAGAGATAGTAATTCTTTATCCACTTTTGGAAGTTGAATGGGGAAATGGTAGTCAAATGGGTCTCCAACTGCGTCGCCCAATGATCACTTAAAAAGCCTCAATGTTCTTTATATTCTTTGAACTGACGGCGTGATAATATGTATGTATGTATCTTCTTTATATCTATTGCAACGCCCGTGGGAACATAAATAAAAAAAAAACAGAAGTTGAGATGGCATCTTGGATGTAAACCGGATGCAAAAAAATGTAGTCCACGCGGACGTAGTCGCGGGCAAAAAGCTAGTTAGTAATAAACAGAGTTACTAATTATTAAACAAAAAAGAATGTACATACATACATATACTGACGGCTGTATTTCCCTAGAAGGAGTAGCCAGGGCTAAGGAATTATAAATTACTTAGCCACTTTTGGAAGTTGAGTGAGAAGAGATGGTAAAAATAAAGATTTATGGTAACGGGTCTCCAACCTCATCGCCCAAAAATCCAATAAAAAGCCCCAATACCCTTAGTCGCCTCTTACAACACCCTTGGGTAGACAGGGGTAGCAACATTCTAAGCCGGCACTACACGGCAATATAAAAAAAGTATATAAAAAACATGAATTATATTTATTCTGGAGTCTTTGTTTTTTTTTTCGTTGGGAGTTTCGTTCTCCCTTACGCGACTTTTGATTACAGCATCCTTTAATTTTCTACCTAGGCCCGCAGATAAACAAAATAATAACAAGTATGTTAAAGTCATAACTACAAATCGTGATAAGATTATCTCTTAAAAGCTTTTGAGGCACTAACGATTGATTTATTATTCGTATGGTTTTCGCAATGTAGCATGTTTCATTTTGGATTTGTTTGTTGGGCACCGACTTCAAAAAAAAAAGTTAAATAGAGGTGTACATAATAAAATAGAAATTATTTTATTCTTTTCAGTTGGCTTTTTGAAGGCGGTTCTTTTTTAAATAATCTATCTTCTATACTTATAATAAATCTGTAGAGAGGTCAATTCTGTACATGAAATATATTTTCAAAATAACCATCAGGTGGTGATTAGGGATCGATACTGATGCCAAAAATGCAATCAGTAAAATTTTTGTCTGTCTGTCTGTCTGTCTGTCGGTTTGTATGTTCCTTATGGAAACAAAAACTACTAAACGGATTTTAACGAAACTCGGTACAATTATTCTTCATACACCTGCGCAGGTTTTTGTATACTTTCCAGCTGAGTAGTAAAGGGGAATTTTGGGAAATTTTTGGAAAACGGGAGAAGTTACTTCATTTTTTAGGCTTCCGTCGCGTGTGCAGCCGCAATGGTTAAACTTACATAGGAATCATGTGTGACGGAAATATTTTTCATAAAATTATCTAAAAAAAATCCTCAGCAGTTTATGTCTATCTTTTACGGTTGACTCACAATAACACGTGTAATTCCTGATAGCTTAGCAGTTCGGATCATTCTGATTATATTTGTTTACTCTTACGTTTGTAATCGTCTCATTCATCCCAAATTTAAAAAAGGTAACATTATTACCTATACAATAAAAAAAGAATCATAGAAATCGGTAGAGAAACACCGAAATTATACATAAAATAAGCCATCGCGCCCGTGACCAAAACCGAATCGTTACTAATTTACATATAACATACTAGATGGCGCCAGTAGTTGCATCCTACATCACGTAATGATTTATTTTTTAGACTGTTATAAATATTTCATAGCGTTTTATTTCAAAATTTGCTATTAAACGGAAATACTGAACCGTTCATCAAAGCTCATTTAAAATCACCAAACTACACTGTTTAGGGAGTGCTATAAATTTAATAAATTGAAAACATTGCGCTGAATTTCACAATGCTTGAGCAGTGACTGAAGAAAGAAACCTCAGATATTTAAAAAAACAACGCTACCCGTGCGAAGCTGGGACGATCCACTAGTAAATAATAATATAGTTTTAAGTAACAATATTTGTTTTTTTTTTTCTGTTTAGTTATAATTTGAATTTTTTGTTTTTCTTTTTTGGGTTATGCGGAGGGAGATCTGTTACCAAAAACCTTCATCTAACAATCTTTTCCCCACCGAACTTCATAATCACAATGGTCACTTAAAAAGCTCAGATACCTTTAGTCGCCTCTTACGATCACCCATGGGAAAAATTGGGGTAGTGCTATTTTAAGACGAAACTACACAGAAAAAAGTATAAGGTCGAATTGCGAACACGCTTTTTTTAAGTCGGTTAAAAATTAACATAAGCAGGAAAATGATAGTATAATAATGATTGATGGTGATGGATTTCCAAACAAAAAAAAAACGATTTTGTGAACCAGCCTGTGTCGCGATGCTAAGAGCTAGAAAATTGGTTCAGGTATCAAATTGAAGGTCTCCATCTGAAGTTTTACCGAAAATTCATACTTTTTCCATAACTGGATTAGTTAATTTGTTAGCGATTTATAAATTGTCAAAATTGGCCCATCGACTTTGCTGGAGTAAAAGCGCGCGCAAATGTGTCAGTCACAGCTTTTAGTATTATATTACAACGCCCACGGGAATAAAAATATAAAAAAACAGAAGTTAAGATAGTGTTTTAGTATTTTGGATGTAAACCGGATGCAAAAAATGTAGTCCACGCGGACGTAGTCGCGGGCAAAAAGCTAGTTGCAAAATCAAAGCCAATTCATTATAAAATTCATTATTGACTAATATTTTTTCTTTACCTTGTCGTTAACACTTTACTAGCTGAGGCCCGCGAATTCGTATACACTAACCAAAAAATATTTCTATGATTTACTAATTAAAATTCCTAAAACTGTGTTACATGCAGTCTAAGTACCTTACACTTCGGAAGGCTTCATTTAGCTTTTAAAAAACAAATCTATGAAGAGGAATAATTCTTTAAATTTATAAAATTTTTGTCTCTCAACTTCCAGAAGCTGTAAGTACTCGTAAGTAAGTTTGGTAAGTTTTGGAAGTTATATAGCCGTGAGTATAATTTAAACCGGCTTAGCTTAACATTAACACATTTCCTCCCGCGAGTGTCGTGTCGGTGTGTGAGTGTATCAAGAGGCTTTTTTAAGTGATTATTGGGTGATGTGGCTGAATTTCGAGTTGTCAATTTGTTTTTTAGGGTTAATAGTAATGTCAAATTTTGTACGCTTTTCTTTCAAGAAAATATTGTCGGTTCCGCCAGTCAAATCTACTCAAAGTAAAAAAAAAAATAAAAAAATTTGTTTAATAGGTACAATAGTGCAATAATAAAAAAAAACAATTGGTTCTGTTTTCAGTTCGCGCTATTTGTTATTTTATTAACTTTCAGTAAAGTTATCTTTTATCGCGCTTTAGCTTACTAAATAAAACATTGCTAAAAAGTAAAAATACTAAAATTAGTAAAACTTTATTGTGATCAATAAAGATATAAGAAATTCAATCAATAAAAGAAGCAAATAACGATATCTCTCCATCGCCGAGAAGCTTTAGTTAGGTTAGAGAACTTAACAGAACTTAAGAGTAGTTTGAGATAGCTTTAATATGTCATGTTGTATAACATAACATAACATAACATAACATAAACGTTCACGCCGAATATCCCCGAAGGGGTTGGCAGAGGTACTAATACTTCTGAACATCACGTGACTCTGTCGCCTGGTGTTCAAAGTACCCACGTTTTGCATGGACAATGTACTCACGTGCTAGGGGGCAGGCCTATCGCCGTTTTGTACGAATACACTGTCACATGACTAAGTAAAACTCAGCCATGTGGGTTTCCTCACGATGTTTTCCCTCACCGTTAACAACCATGGTAAATTAACTACACATATGTCTTTAGAAAAGACAAATAGGTGTAGGCCCGACCCAGGATTTGAACACTAGTCGTTTGCACGATAACCGAGTGTTCTACGCACTGTACTATCACGGTTGTATTACAAATACCATAAAATAATATGAGGAACAGCCACTAAAGGATTAGTAATAAGATCCTGTTTAATCTTCTTGACACGCAACTCTGATAAAATTCACATTGTTACCAGGAACTAATACTATGGCCACCCCTTTGGGAATATAAGAAGTGAATGCTATGTTATTTTATATTACGCATATATCTATTTTAAGTTAACTGAATTGAATTCCAAGTACTGTATTAAACAACTACAAGATATGTTACTCCCAGAGGAAATTATGAAGAGCGCAAGAATTATGTATTTTTAATATAAAAGCTGTCACGTAGACTTTAACAGTAAGAGAAAGAACATTATTTCTCTTAAGGAATCGAGAATTTAAAACTAGTTTTTTAGAATTTGTTATCAACATAAATTTTTCTCCAAATTACACATAAGTGGTTTGAATCAAATTATTATTATAAAGTGCTAAGTTCGTATTTTACAAATACCGGCCAAGTGTAAGTCAGATTGCCACCATTATTTACAAAACGGGTAAAAAACAAGCCTGGCGTTAATATAAATTTTGCTGTATAATATTTTGTGGATACTCTAAGCGTCTATCTGTTTCAGTTATTAAACTTTAAAAAAATAGTTTTAAGAGAATTTAAATCTTTTTGTTCATGAAAACCTCATGTGGGGATTATTACTAATAAATAAAGGAAAGAAAAATTTCGACACAGGCGGGATTCGAACCCGCGACCTCGGGTATACGCCCCCGTTCGCTCTTGCCAATTGAGCTACCGTATCAATGGCTGCCATTCTTCGAATCCCGCCTGTGTCGAAATTTTTCTTTCCTTTATTTATTAGTTTTAAGAGAGTCTATTTAACATTAACTATAACAATAACGAAATCTCAATAAGGAACCTTAGGCCTGGCTCGACTTAGTCTAGATTATATTACTTATTAGAGATACATATTCTAGCAGCTCCATGTAAGCTTGCCTAATTTCTTACAAAATGTTTTGGTGGGATTTATTTTACCGCTTACACCAATTTCGTAATTTACTAAGATATATTTAGTTAATTTCTTTACTTTCCAATTCCCCTTTTGCATTTATTGCCTTGGCTTGGTCATCGATTTAATTAAAATTACAATGAAAACCATTTAAAATCTAAACGAAATTAAACTGGAACTTAAGGAAAACGAACGACAAAATAATTTCATTCTAGTTCAGTTTGACCTCATAAGGCCTTGACACGGGTTTTACACAAAATAAAATAAATGATTTATAATTGCTATTTCCATACAAAATTGACGTTGCAAATCTAACAAATGGATATTAAAATATGTTTGCAAAGGTGCTTGCCAAATAACTTGTTTGAAACCCATAGTTGCATCACTATTGTTTTAATCTACCGTAGCTTCTGAGTTAGTTTATAAAATCTTTGTTTGCTAAGTCAGTCTACAAACAGATGTTCTTTTACTTGATAATTTCAAGAGGAAAGTTTGGTTAAACGGATAAAACTTTATCTTTTTCTTTTCCATACAAATCAGCCGAGCTCCGATCAGTAAAATAAAATTGCTATAATGAATTTGGTCCTATAGAAAACTTTGTCAGAGTTCAAACAATTTTAACAGTAAAAGCACGTTTGTTGGTAAATCTAAAGGTTTATCCAAAAATCCTAAAACTTACCAACATGAGTAAGTAAATGTTAAGATTAAAAAAAATAGCAATGTGCTGTTTTACCACCAAACCTTAGTTATTGATAGGAATTTTGCGAAAACGACTAGTATATGTTGATTTGTCTGTCTTGTCTGTCAACAAACCATCCTATAAATTCCTTTTTACGGTTGATCTATTTATAAAAATACACAAACATACACATATACTCATGGCTATAATTCCCTAGAAGGGGTATCCAGAGCCAAGGAATTATAAATTCCTTAGCCACTTTTGGAAGTTGAGTGGGGAAAAGGCGGTAAAATAAAGGTTTTTGGTGATGCGTCTCCAACCGAATCGCCCAAAATTCCAATAAAAAGCCCCAATACCCTCAGTCGCCTCTTACGACACCCGTGGGTAGAAAGGGGTAGCGACATTCTAAGCCGGCACTACACGGCAATTCTACAAAGCTATAACTATTAAATGGTTATAGAAATCGGTTAGAATCAGAGGCGAGATCATGAAAACCATTTGAGCTAAGAATGCTTTATTTATAAAAATATTACCAGTAAATGATTCGCTCTGCTCTGATTCACTCGGCCCAATTTTCGAATATATGTATGTATAACCCTAACTTTACTAAATTATCTTCTTACTTATATAACGTATAATTAGATATAGAATTTATTTTAAAATACCTTAAGTAAAGACTGATATCATGTAATTTATAAAAATAAATGAATAGAAATTCAAAATTTTAAAAACGAAGTAATGATTCAATATTTTCATCATTATTTACTTTCTTCAATCTTTTCATACACGCATTTTTATTCTTCACACCTCAGGTCCCTGTGTGCCCTCCGTGGTCATTCTCTTCCGACGTTAACTTCCGTATTTTACATACATACATACATATACTCACGGCTATAAATCCCTTAACGGGGTAGCCAGAGCTTTGGAATGAAAAATTCCTCAGCCACTTTTGGAAGTTGATTGGGGAAAATATGGTAATAATAAATGTTTTTGGTGACGGATCTCCAACCACATCGCCCAAAAATCACTTAATAAGCCCCTATACCCTTAGTCGCCTCTTACGATCACCCACGGGTAGGAATGGGGTAGTGTTATTTTAAGCCGAAACTACACGGCAATCCGTAAATAAAAAAAATAAAAAAATCCCGTATTTTGTTTAAAATTTTTTTGTTCATGAAAACCTCATGTGGGGATTATTACTAATAATGCGTCGAAATTTTTCTTTCCTTTATTTATTCCGTATTTTGGCCTTATTTATCTCTTTTACTTTTACCACATTACTGACAAATAGAAGCCAGAAACTCAAACCATTAGATATACTTGTGTAGTTTCGCTCAATTATTATGAAATAATTCAATTTCACAACACAGCATGTGGTCTGATATTAAAACGTCTGTTTTGGTATGTACAGAAATTATAGAATTTGATTTATTACAAAACTAACGTTAATTCTATTAAGCTATAACTATTAAATGGTTTTAGAAATCGATTAGAATCAAAGGCGAGGTTATGAAAACCATTTCAGCTAAGAATGACTAATTCTAATTTAAGACTAACTAATTCTTCTGAGCTGTGTAGTGCCGGCTTAGAATAGCACTACCCCATTTCTTCTGGTGGGTGTACGTAAGAGGCGACTAACGGTATTGGGATTTTTTAAGGGATTTTTGGGTGATGGGGTTGGAGACACATCATCAACAACCATTATTTTACCATCTTTTCCCCACATAACTTCCAAAAGTGGCTGAGGAATTTCTAATTCGTTAGCTCTGGCTACCCCTTCTAGGGATTTATAGCCGTGAGTATATGTATGTATGTATGTATTTCAGCTAAGAATGCTATATTTAAAGGCGTTTACACCGTATATCCCCGAAGGATAGGCTAAGTTAAGGAAAGGTAAGACTATCTAATTCTTCTGAACATCACATTGCCATTTTATTTCTACCCACGGGTGCCGTAAGAGGCGACTAAGGGTATGGGACTTTTTTAAGTGGTTTTTGGACGATGCGGTTGGAGACCAATCACCAACGATACTTTATTTGTAGCATCTTAACTTCCAAATCTGGCCGAGGAGTTTCAGCTCTGAAGGTCTGTCTACCCTATTTTGGGATTTGTGGCCGTGAGTTTATGTATGTATGATTTTTCCTGTCTGGTGTTAATGGAACTTACTCGATTATTTCGATTGTGCATTTGTTTAAGGGGCAGCAGGCCTTCGTTTAAAGTCCAAACACGGTTTGGTCAAACGACTAATTATAACTCCGTCATCTAGGTTCCTACAAAGTATTTAAATTCTTAAACACATATGAATCACACACATATGTGTTTTATAAAACGCTATTGTGTAGTGTAGTAGTATTGTGCCGTGTAGTGTCGGCTTAGAATAGCACTACCCCATTTCTTCCGGTGGGTGTACGTAAGAAGCGACTAACGGTATGGGGGCTTTTAAGGGATTTTTGGGCGATGCGGTTGGAGACCCATCACCAACAACCTTTATTTTACCATCTTCTACCCACTCAACTTTCCAAAAGTGGCTGAGGAATTGCTAATTCCTTAGCTCTGGCTACCTCTTCTAGGGATTTACAGCCGTGAGTATATGTATGTATGTATTGTGAAGTCCTGTTTCAGGATGTGAAACCATATGTTTAGGCATCTCAGGTGATTTTATTTCTAGTCTAATTATCTGCCTTTATTATATCGCCTAGCCAGAGGCCTTTTATCGCGTGCGTTAAGCTGGCGTACCATGAAGCTGTATCGAGCTGGTTACTATGTCAAAAAACTCTGCCTAAATAGTGCCTCTTTAGTTTAGGAAATAAACACCATTGTCACTGTGTACGCTGGCTAATTGTAAAGCTACAGAGTTTACACGAAAAAACCCTATCAAATACTTCTCCCGTTATGCAAAATTTCATAACGATTGATCTTGTAGGAACAGAGATATTGAACAAGACTTTTCAATGACATACCGTCCTGACGTTATGCCAGCGTACAAAAATAGTGCTTATAGAAAGGGACCTTTTCTTTTAATAAACTCTATATGTATAAATAGTGCGTCAAATTCTGCCCCTCTTAGTGTAAAAACTTTATGCAAATACGCAGTGGATTAATTAAAAATTCTGTGTTAATTTCTGTTCATAGTACAGGTACAGGTATGATGAAAAGTGCTTTGTATTTTTTTCTAAAAATTATAATTGAAACTGAAACGTGGGTCAAACACCGATCTAGGAGTAATATTAACTTTATTTACCTATAAATACAGCTCGAAGTGCAAATGAAATAGTAAAAAAATGGAAAAATAAAAAGAAATAGGTTTATCATAAAACTTACATTCAGTCCATTTCACACTAGCATTTAAAATAATGCTTTGTTGTAGGTAAAGATACTTATTTAATTTATTTATGTCAAAACACATCATGCTTAACAAGTAACTTCTATTAGAAAATACCACTATATTTCGGCTGTAATTACTTACATAATTTCATTTATTATACATTTTGATCGCGTCTGTACATCTGTTCATTTGTTCCTAAAACTTAACATAGATTTTTTAAATCTTTCCACTGCTCATTTGCATAAAGTTTTTGCACTACGAGAGGCAGAATTTCACGCACTATTTATATATATATAGAGTTTATTAAAAGAAAAGGTCCCTTTCTATAAGCACTATTTGTGTACGCTGGCATAACGCCAGGACGGTATGTCATTGAAAAGTCTTGTTCAATATCTCTGTTCCTACAAGATCAATCGTTATGAAATTTTGCATAACGGGAGAAGTATTTAGGAAGAGTTTTTTCGTGTAGATTCTGTTGTTTTACAATTAGCCGTTTTCAAGTACGGCGATGTGTACGCTAGCTTGACGTTACGCCAGCGTACACAGTGAAAATGGTGTTTATTTCCTAAACTAAAGAGGCACTATTTTTTTTAGTTTTACACTAATTAGGCACTATTTAGGCAGAGTTTTTTGACATAGTAACCAGCTCGATACAGCTTCATGGTACGCCAGCTTAACGCACGCCTTTTATTACCTTTAATTTGCGCTTCTATATAAGAATATAAATGTCTTAATTGAATTAACGATATGTTCTAAAGAAGACTTATTTAAAGAAGTCGTATGTGTAAAGTAAAGTAGTGTAAAGAAGAAGGTATTATTTTTATTTTCATATATTGTTTTTTTTTGTATGCTGTTTGAGGCTATAAATAAAAAAAACTTGTTTCTATCTTTTTTTATTAAAATTAGTACCTCTGAAGTGTGGGCCAGCTACCTCCCATCGGTCAAGAAATCACATAGTAAAGATGGAGATGGACGGATCACGGTTGAATATCGCAGGTTTATTCGAAAAGATCGCTGCGTACTTAGTCGGCCCGTGCATGGCAGCGATTCATGGACAGTAAGCTGTGGGTCTAAAGATTGAACCGTCCTCTGGCGAGAGAGATCGATTTGTATCATGGAGGTACTTTAGGGTATCGACGATGAGCTAGGAAAATACATATAAGAGCAGGCCCAATTCTCGTCTCCTGTGTGTGGAGCGGTACTTTCACCACTGAGCTAACTATCATGCTTGTTAAAATATATTTGATAAGACATTCAATGATAAGGCAACAATAAATGTTTTATCGAAAAGATTTGTAAGCGTGAGGGAAGCGAAACACGTTTGTCAGGTTCGTACAAAGTGGCGATCAATAGTTCACGTCTTTGTCTTCTCTAATTGGAATTAATGGCGTAAAAATAAGTAAGTAAGTAATAAGTAAGTCATGGTAAGCGTTTGTACCAATTTTTAATTTTATTTTATCTGAGCGAGAGTACAATCACGTTTTACATTTAAAAAGCGGCGCGCAGTTTTCTCTTCACGTACCAAACATAAACAACTTTATTTACATAAAATATCTTCCGCGGGAAATCATTGATAATTATGTAATATTTTACTGGTGCAGCGAGAAATACTGACCGATATATCACGGAAATAAAACAATTGGCTCATGAAATACCATACTTTACTTTGTCGTCGTCGGTTTCAAGAAACACATTAAATTAATAAGTTGCGGATGAAAACTTTAGTATAGAAGGTTTTCTATTCCTGTAGAAATAGAAGACATGTGGGTAAGTTATTCTTGCTATAGCCTTACCTTGTAGTCTTTGTCTGAAAATAAATGACCATGTGTAAAATATCGACTGACCTTTATTATAAGCATTTGTCTGAAAATGCATGTGCATCGGGTAAATATTTCAAATCATATTGTATTTTAACACAACTTAGTAGTGTTGGCTTAGAATAGCACTACCCCATTGCCACTCTTGGGTGTTCGTAAGAGGCGACTAAGGGTATTGGGGATTTTAAAGTGATTTTTGGGCGATACAGTTGGAGACCAGTCACCAAAAACCTTTGTTTTACAAACTTTCCCCACCCAACTTAAAGCGGCTAAGGAATATCTTATTCCGAAGCTCTGGCTACCTCTTCTAGGGATTTATTGCCGTAAGTTTATGTTTGTATGTATAGAAATTAGTGTTGGCTTAAAATACTACCTTATCATTTCCAAGGTTCCATACGAGTGTTCAAAGAATTACTTACATTTGCGTCGTCGCACTGTGAAAGTTTCGGTTCCGAACACCTAACTACCTAAGGTTCCTATTCTCGAAATTTGTTTATTTATGTATTTATTTAATCACAAAAAGATAAACATTACAGGTTAATACCTAATTCGATCATATATTAGATATTTTACTTGACCAAAAGTTTTTTATATCATGTTTTTTTTCTGCTGAACTTCTAAAAGTGTAACTAAAGTAACTTTTTATTCCAAAGATTTTTCTAGACTTACACATTAGAGCGTAAGAGATACATACTATAAAGGCCCAACTCTTTAGTGCTTTTAAGGCTGGTTAGTATAGATTGCTGTGTAGTGTCGGCTTAGAATAGCACTACCCCTTTTCTTCCGGTGGGTGTACGTAAGAGGCGACTAACGGTATTGGGGCTGTTAAGGGATTTTTGGGCGATGCGGTTGGAGACCCATCACCAACAACCTTTATTTTACCGTCTTTTCCCCACGCAACTTCCAAAAGTGGCTGAAGAATTTCTAATTCCTTAGCTCTGGCTACCCCTTCTAGGGATTTATAGCCGTGAGTATATGTATGTATGTATGTAGTATAGATGTGTATAGATGACTAGCTTATCGGTCCGGAGGTTGCGGGTTCGGTCTCCGCTGCGAGCAACATTTATGTGGTCAGCATAAATTATTGTTTCTTAGTCTTGGATGTTACTACGAGACTCGAAGTGGAATTTGTACATTGTATTTATTGTTATTCTATAAACATTAATAGTATTCAATTCTATCAAATAGCACTTCATAATGAGGAAGTGTTTAGAAAACATAGGGTGTTATTAAATATATCAAAGAGCAGGCAAGAACAATAACATTATAGACAATTGACGTTTAAACAACATACATACATGTATATATACTACTCACGCCCATAAATCCTAAAATGAGGTAGCCAGAGCTTTAGAAATAGAAATTTCTCAGTTACATTTGGTAGTTGATAGGGGACAAGATGGTAGAAATAAAGTCTTGTTGGTGATTGCATCGTCCAAAAACTTTTCAGCAAGCTTATTGCAAACAAGCTACTCGATGCGGTTGGAGACTCATCCCCAACAACTTTTACTTTACCATCTTTTCCCCACTCCACTTTCCAAAAGTGGCTGAGGAATTTCTAATTCCTTAGCTCTGGCTACCCCTTCTTGGGATTTATAGCCGTGAGTATATGTATGTATGTAAGTAAGCTACTCGTACATTATCACAATGCTCGTCTAACAAAAAATATAACTCAACACATATTTATTTATTCAAAAAGTAATTGTTGAAAATGTTCTGGTTAGTTAACTGGCAACCTCCAGCCAGTAAGCTAATTTCTCAACGATGAAATGACAAGGACGAGAGATACCACCATATTTTTTTATGACTGTTAAACAAGATATTTAACATATTTTTTGTATTTGCAGCTCTATATAATAATACAATTCCAAACCTGAGGGTATGAAAAACCGAGAATGGAAAGATTAATCGGAGATTTCTAAGTAATCGTATGTATAAAAAAATAGGGATTAGATAAACACAATAATAATTATAAGTATAAGAAAAATTAGCAATTTGTTGGTTAGAAAATTATAGTTACAAAAACATCTAGTCAATGAACATATATCAAATGGATTAAGTAATATAAACATATTTTTAATATATCAACTACCGAAATATCTAGAAAAGACCTTTAGGGCCAAGTTATTCAATTGGTATACCTTATACAAATATAAGGCGGGGCGACGTGGTTGGAGACCCGTCACCAAAAACATTTATTATTACCATCTTTTCCAATCAACTTCCAAAAGTGGCTGAGGAATTCCTCATTCCAAAGCTCTGGCTACCCCTTAAAGAGATTTAAAGCCGAGAGTATATGTTCATTCATTCAATAAAATCTCAGTCTCCTTTGCAGGTTGAGTGGGGACAGCATATAAAAATACATTGCATACTTTTACTTTCCTGATATACGTTATAAGTTAGAAAACTAAATTTACACAGACAATTGATATCAGTTTATTGTGTCACCCAACTACAGAAATACTCTCACCAAATCAATTATTAAATAAGTATGGACAAAACAAACAGATTCATTGAGCTTCATAAATCAATCAAGTACTGACATACCGTATGAACCGACAATACGATGAATAAAACAATATACTATAAAAACAATTCACACCAAGCAATAAATATTGTAAATTATTCCTTATTTGAAAAAAGGTGATAGACTGAAGGGTATATTTTATTATAATGCTTAATTTTCTGAGGAATTACGGATTTATTCGGTAATAAGCTTAGGTATATTAAAATATAGGTATGAAAAACTTAACATATTTTAAATAATTTCGTCTGAAGTCATTAACTTGATTGCAACAATCGAATCAAATATGTCGTTTCGACAAGTCAAAAAGAAAATCACTGTTCATTTTAACGCCATTGTTATTACTTATTAGCATTGATTATAAATTAAATTCGTGAGATCGTTTTGTTACAGTTATGTTTGATTAACTGACAATATAAATAATAGTAGCTTACAAAAAGGTTCAGTTGGTTTCGCGCGATTGCACCGGCCACGGGTTAGTAGAGCTCGATCGCTGACAATACTATATTTGAATGATTATTTCAATATGAAGCTACTTTTAACTTTGATATTAGTGTTATTTAGTTTAAAAAATGAATATAACTGTCTTAACATACGAGGAGTGAGTGAAACTAATGTGAATGCAACAAAAAATACCGCAAAAAGAGCTTCGGATGGTAACGGTGAATTTTATCCGGACTGGGTGCCGTTTAAAAATAAAAAAGGTGATGAATTGGGAGATTTTGTTCAAGTGCCTAAAGCAAAAGTAAAAAAGAGGCTTGCTCTTCCTTTGAATTTTGTTCTCAAGGCAGTTGCTGAACCTCAAGACGATTATTATGAAAAAGGTGGTGGTGGAGGTGGTGATCATAACAATGAAGATTATTATGAAAAAAAGGAATGGTCGGATGTCTTTCGGGATGCAAACGACGGGGCAAAAAAGGTAATTAATCACAAAGACTTATCTGACATTGATGGGGTTGTAGACATAATTACGTCTGGAAAACATTTAATTGTACATAATAATGACAAAAAAGATAACGGCAAATTTGATGTAGTACAACAGAGTGAAAAAAAACCTGGAAAAAGTAAAAAAAATGCAATTGATGACTATAATGATGCTAGAGAAATTGAATCTGGAGAACTAGAACAAAGCAATATAAAGCGTTTACAATTGTCAAGAAAGATTGCTGATCAGTCTTCAGTAGTCACACCAAGAACTAGTACAGAAAGCAATCTAGATGATGATGAAGTAAAAAAACCTGTTTTAAAAGATATGGATAGAAGACAAAAACATGAAATTGAAGAACAGAAATTAATAGATGATCAATTTAAGTACAATGAAAAAAAACTGACTGATAAAAAAGATGACAAAATTGACGATGACGACGATGAAGACAAAGCAGCTGAATTGAAGAAATCTCACATACTTGACGGTGTAGATGATTTAAGGATGCGTCATGAAAATGAGCAAAAAGATATAGCTGCAAAGAATAGAGAGGAACAAGTTTTTGCTGAAGAATTTTTAAGAGATAAGATTTTTAAACCCGTTCATCATGACAAATATAAAAGTAACCGCTATAAACGCCCAAAAAAGCCGAGCAACAATGATGACGAATCAGGAGCTGTGCTTAATTTTGATAAATATCAAGTGAGAACTACCTCTACTCCAGCACCTTTGAAATCTAAATACGCAAAACTTGTTGAGGATGATTACGATGAAAAAAATTACGATAGCTTAGTAAGTACAGAAAAAACCAAGCATAAGTCGCTATCCAGTAAAAACAAAAAGTCTTCTAAGTATAAAGCCAACAAAAATGATAATAAACATATAAAACATATAAGAAAACCGCTACGAAGAGTTAAGACTACAACTGAGAGATTTCATGTGAAATCTAGTGAGAACCCCTCTGAAACAATTGAAGATACAAGTGGAGCCGACTCAATTGTATCAGTAACGCAAACATCAACACACACACAATCTACTGAAGTTACTACTACACCAAAAATTATAAAATTGACCTCAACGCGTAAGTTTTCACCGGCACCGGAATCTACAGAGCCAACAGCGCCTTCTTCTCCTGAAATAACTTCTGCTGAAACTTCATCTATTGAAACAACAAGGATAACTTCACCGTCTTCTCCAGACATTACATTGTCATATGAAACTACAGAAACAGATAGTAGTATAACTCAACCTACAGCAGAAAATACAATAACTTCAGCAGCACACACTGAACCAAATGCTCCTGAAACCATGACAGGACCGGATAGTGAAGTTAGTAGTGAAACAGATAAAAAAGTTTCATCCGTACCAGACTCAACAGAGTCTGACATTTACGATGATTCTTATTCAAATCCTGACGCTGAAAGAGTAAGGAATGTGAGGCTTGCAACAATGAGGCAGTCTCAAAAACCTCCAGCAGATGCAGAAGTTGCATCTTCTGATGTCAAAAAGGAAGACCATAAGAAGGATGACCACGGTGGAGATCATAGCTATGAGAAAGGTAAATAGTTTGAGTATTTAGACGATGCCACGGGTTCGAATCCCACTGAGAGCATTCATTTATACGATGATCATGAATTTTGTGAATCTTGAATGTAATTTATATGATAATTTATTATTATTAACTCATTTCCATTCCAAAGTCGTAAAATTAAACTAGTTCTGGGGATGACATGATCTGTGTAACATGTCCGTATAACTTTATTTATTTATTACAACAAAACGGGATTTGCGGTGTGACTGGAAGTCCATGAACGATTTAAAATAAAACCTATAAAGGGATTAAGAAAAATAAAACTTTACCTACACTACCAACCGTAAAATATATATTTCGGCAAAGCGTCTTTATATTAATCGTGCCATCCAATAAGAAATACAAGCGTGATTTATCAGTCCACAGCAATAAAGTACTATTATAGTATAGGTATAATTCCATTGCAAATACAAAAAAGCCTTAATCGATGAAATTGGAACAATTAAATTAAAAAGAGAAAATCATTTATTAACACTTCTCGCCGTGACATGAAAACCCATTAAGAATAAAACTTTTCACGAAAAAAACGTCACCTTTTTACTCAACTTACTCAGCTTAGCTTAATTTAAATCAGTTAACTTGATTTAGCTTTCTCTTCTGTCAAGTTTATTAAGCAGAAAATACAGTTAGTGAAAAATATTTATTTCTTATCCCGAGTAACAATGAAATATTCAACACACTTAGATTTTCTGCTTTTGTTCAGAAATCGTTCGGATACACAAAAACATTTAAGAAAAGTTGCCGTGTAGTGCCGGCTTAGAATGTCACTACCCCTTTCTACTTTCAGGGCGACGTAAGAGGCGATTTAGGGTGTAGGGCTTTTTTTGAGTCGTCTTTGGGAGATGCGGTTAGAGACCCATCACCAACGATATTTTTATTCTACCATCTTGTCCCCTATCAACTTCCAAATGTGGCTGAGGAGTTTCTTGCTCTGAAGCTCTGGCTCCTCATTTTCGGATTTATGGCCATAAGTATATGAATGTATGTGTGTACTTAAGAAAACAATCATAATAAGTCGTAATAACTTACTAGGAATGCAATCTCTTAGGAATCTTTAAAAGATATGCTTTTGTTTAATTGTTTTATATTTTATAATGCTTTAACTATTGAAAGGATGAGATGCATCTTTCATTCCGAAGGAATAATATATTGTTCCATTCATTCTTTCAAGCTGCATAAGCTAAGTTATTTCTTATTATGTCAGTGATTACACACGCTATACATCATTTACCTGGTGTTGTCAACTGTGGGGCCGATTTTAATAATTTATATACTTTTCTAAACATACATTGGCATATACGAAAAGATGATGATAAAACACTGCTACATACATACACACATATCTATAACCACGCCATTAGTTTCCATTGGGGTAGGCAAAGACTATAGCTTCGGTCACATCCATCAATCTTTTCATCCATGCTCTTTTATTCTTTATACTTCGGACACCTGCCTTTTTGAGCACACTCTCCATTTAGTCTAAATGTGTTCTCCGAGGTCGTAAAACTCTGCTGTTGGTAATTATTTTAAGTTAATGCAAATACAGAAAAAATAATGGCTAGTGTTTTTCTTCATATACGAAGTCCATAATTTGATAGTAATTATTGACCTAGATAGTAGGTGACTGGCTTCTGGGTCCGGCGGTCGAGGATTCGAATCCCGATGAAGGCATTTGTATGATGAATATGAACAATTGTCTAAAAGATAAGTCTTGGATGTCATTGGAATGCGTTTTTTTTATAATTAAATATGTTTTTGGGTCGACATCTTTTATTAAAAGTATTTTTTTTACATACATTTGTTTATACATACATACATACATATACTCACGGCCATAAATCCCAAAAAGGGGTAGCAAGAACTTCAGAGCTAGAAACTCCTCAGCCGCATTTGGAAGTTAATAGGGGAGAAGATGGTAGAATTAAAGTATCGTTGGTGATGGGTCTCCAACCACCTCGCCCAAAAACCAATTAAAAAGCCCCATACCCTTAGTCGCCTCTTACGACATCCGGATAGAAAGAAGTAGTGACATTCGAAGTCTCGACACGGCTGTTAATATTTATTTAAATACAGCACTGCACGAGCGAAATAGAAAAATATGCTTGAAGATCTGTGATTTTGACAATTTGGCCAAATTAGGTTTTTGATTGACGTAAATCAAGCGTTTTGCTTACATACGAAATTTGAAATATATTTCTTGTTTGATCTACAAATATTATGTTTGCATATACTTTTTACCAATAACAATGTATTAAGTAGCTTACTGGTTGTATATGGAATTCTTAATATACAGAAAAAACGAAATATATATAATCATAAACTCACTTTCAAGAAACGATTTTGAGCATCTCAATTAGGAAGGAAGTTAAGTTTATCTAAATAGGCCACGTACTAATCGTACCATACGTAGTTATCGTGAAAAATATTTATAAACATACATAAATACATACATATACTCACGGCTGTAAATCCTTAGAAGGGGTAGCCAGAGCTAAGGAATTAAAAATTCCTCAGCCACTTTTGGAAAGTTGAATGGGGAGAAGATGGTAAAATAAAGGTTGTTAGTGATGGGTCTCCAACCGCATCACCCAAAAATCCCTTAAAAGCCCCAATACCGTGAGTCGCCTCTTACGTACACCCACCGGAAGAAATGGGGTAGTTCTATTCTATGCCGACACTACACAGCAAAATATATTTATATTTAACTGAAATGTATCTTTGAAAATATACATTCTAAGTCACTTATTATAATTCGTCTATAAATTTGAAAAACAATTTGATCGTATGATAATGGATTATATTTGGTCAAAATAACCTTTGTTTTTTTACTTCATAGTTTTATCGAAAAAAAAGTATTGTATATAATTTTAAAAAGACGTATTAACCCGTATAATATTTTTGGGCGATGCGGTTGGAGACCCATCACCAACAACCTTTATTTAACCGTCTTTTCCCCACTCAATTTTCCAAAAGAGACTGAAGAATTTTTAATTCCTTAGCTCTGGCTACCTCTTCTAGGGATTTATAGCCGTGAGTATATTTGTATTTGATACGGTTCCATTACAGTAAATTTATTAAACAAGTTCCAAAAGCCTTACTGTCTAACTTCAAAAACATTATCTTTTTTCGATGTTAATTGTACACAAAATATATTTATTTATATATTTTTTTACTCCTTATATTAAAATAACATGCTTTTTTAACATCTACCAACACATAAACAGAAGGAATAATCTAAAAAGCTCAAGGTATAAATGGTAAAACTTTTCCTATACAATAGAATTAAGGACAAAAATTAGTAATAATTTCTTTTTATACAGTTTTATTGATTTTAAAATGCAAATTTATTATAAGCAAAGTGGTAAAACATGGCTTTGATACCTATATTAGCATAGTTAGTACGAGAGACCTTTTAGCTAGATATTGCGAGGTATAAAATAGCCGTGTAGTGTCGGCTTAGAATAGCACTACCCCGTTTCTACCGATGGGTGTACGTAAGAGGCGACTAACGGTATTGGGGCTATTAAGGGATTTTTGGGCGATGCGGTTGGAGACCCATCACCAACAACCTTTATTTTACCATCTCTTCCCCATGCAACTTTCCAAAAATGGCTGAGGAATTTCTAATTCCTTAGCTCTGGCTGCCCCTTCTAGGGATTTACAGCCGTGAGTATATGTATGTATGTATGTATGTCTACCACTAAAGACCAAAACTATCTAAAACCAGCTTACGACGACGCTATGAAACTCAAACTAAAACTGCCAAAACCAACTCCATACTTATCTTACCGACAAATCAAATACGACTTGACCCTCATTGAACAGCTCAAAAGTTCAAAGATATTTCCATCCTCTGACTCAGAAGTGCAAATATAATTACTTTCTAGGAATATCTATTCCAGCTTTAGCAGAGTAGTCGAGAATATATTGCAGAGAGCGTTAACTGACTTTGTTGTTTGTAAAATTAGATTCTGAATGAAACGTAGTCGCGGGCAGCCTGTCAGCTTTTCAGAAGGCTGCTGTAATCGTATTGTGGTTAAAAGGCTAAGACTTTAACTATTCAGGGTTGACGAATAATGTATAACAGGATTTTAAACCCAAGATAAAAGCTTTTTAAGAGATAAGTGTGTTTTGAGGTTCTTGTAATACTGAGGTATGATAATAGGGCGGAAAGTAACGTGATTCGACATTAAGCTAACACGGAGTCATTTGCTTTTTGTTTTGGTTTTAGGAGTATCAAAATCAAGCATGAATTAATAGAAAATAATAAACAAATATGTTTTTTGTCTAGTAGCGTTGAGAATAAAAACTGAGTTACAAAAGAAAAAAAATATTTACAAGAAATAAAACAACTATATACTTTTATAGTTCATTCAAAACATAACTTATAATACTCGGAATATTTTGAATTATGAAGTTTTATAGATCGTTTCTAGAAATTTTAATTAAATAAACTATGTTGGCATTTTAAAGGTGCCTTTCCGCTAGAGATGTGCTATGTAGTTATGCTGTGGATGCGTTTGATATCGACCGATCATATTTCTTGGTATATATATGCTACGTGCACCAAGAAGTGCATATTCTTTGTGGGAGCATACTTATTTTTCAAGAAATTAGTTACTCTAGATATGGCCAATAACATTAGAACATGAAGGTGGTCATAAATATAGGAGCATCAACTTTTTAATTAATTTGTAACACATAAAAATGCAAAAGTATCCGATTGGGATTGATGACGCATGGGATTCTTGAGGTCAAAAATACATTATTGTAAAGTTGATACGGTTCAAGATTGTAGAGATAAAGTTTAGTTGGTGATTAGTCTCCAGTCTCCATACGTATCGCCCAAAACCCACTTTAAAACGCTCCATACTCTTAGTCACCTCTTACGACACCCGTGGGTAGAAAGGGGTAGTGACATTCTAAGCCGGCACTACACGGCAAACACACAGGTTATTAATGCAATAATTTCTCTCCAGTGTAATAACAAAATGGACTTTCCTTTTCTAGTTAGAAGGTCAAAGTTTATTATTAATTTGAACCTTGCTGAAGCTAATCTCACCCTAAAATTAATCCAGTTCTAATTATTCAGTAGTTTTAAGCTAGGGAGCTTATTTTTAGAGATTATTGAAGCAAAATATTATTGTGCGTTTTTAGATTAAACATACATACATATACTCAAAGCTGTAAATCCCTAGAAGGGGTACTGGCTACGAAATTCCTAAGCTACTTTTGGAAATGTGAGTGGGGAAAAGATGGTAAAAATAAAGATTGTTGGTAATGGGTCTCTAAACGCATCGCCCGAAAATCCCTTAAAAGCCCCAATACCGTTAGTCTCCTCTTACGTACACCAACCGGAAAAAATAGGGTAGTGCTATTCTAAGCCGACACTACACAGCCACACACACACAGATTTAACAAATGTTTTTGTATTCTTTGAATAATAATATACTGCATGTTTATATAAGTCAGTCCATGACCATTGCATTTTCGTGGAATTGAATCAAATAAAGCTGACCTTTATTTTATCAAAAAACTGTGACAGTGTTTGACCTTTAAGGTTATTTTATAGACATTTTTTTTTGCATTTTATGTTAAAATATTGAAAATCATAGGTTTTTTAAATATATTTTCGAGATAACAAATTCGTGAAATGTTTTGCACTCAGCAACCTTTTTATTAAACATTTCGCTTTATCGGATATGATTCATATGTTCTCAGCTGATTCATCATTGTTGTTAACAGAATCTAAAGGAATAACAAGGCATGTTGTGTTTTTGACCAATTATATTAAATTTAGGTATATGTCAAACTATTACTGACCTGTGACAATAGTTAAGACATAGTCGCCGGTTCGAATCCCGCGTGTGTCGAAGTTTTTCTTTCCTTTATTTATTTTTTGATTATTAGTAATTATCCCCACATGAGGTTTTCATGAATAAAAAGATTTTAAATAGTTAAAACAATTTAAATAATTATGGAGATATTCTCTTAAATTTATTATTTAGTGTATAACTTTTAAATTATGCGTTTATCCATACTTATAATACAGTACAGAATATTGTGTAGATGTAGGTGAAAAGGCGTGCAAAAGCTAATATCTTTAAAATTTGCTTATCATAAAGTTTTTTACGTTAATTTTAAATTTTATTTTTAATTATTCATGAAGTTAACGTATAACTGGCTTGTAGATCCACAGGGGTCCCATTTTCGTGAACTAATTAAATTTTTAATTAATGTGTAGGTAGGCGTTTTAAAGTCGAGTAATATTCGGGACTCTTTTATGTGAGTTACAAAGACTATTTAATACTCAAAGGGAACCTGAATTTGGGAAACAACTTTTATTTAGCCCTTTTTAGACAGAAGATAAGAAAATATGTTATCTTTATACAGATTTTAAATATTTGAACCGTGATGGCTCAGTGGGCACCACCGCTTTCCATGCAGACAAGCGTGGGTTCAAATCGCGAATCGGGCCAACATCATGGTGTTTTTTCTAGAATTAATTGCAGTTCGTAAATTTTATTACGTGAAAAAATATCGTTAGAAACCCACAGGGCTAAGCAGTACTTCATCATGAGACAGTGTATTAATACAAAAAAGGGTGATAGGACTACCCCTTTCACGTGAGTTCCCTGTCCATTTACACTTTAATTATTCGTCAAGACGTTTATTATATTCAACTTAAATATATATATGACTAGCTGACCCCACAGACTTCGTACTGTCAAAAGTGTAGACTTTCACGTCGTCAACTGAAATATTTAACTGACCTGTTGAGGGTCTCTGTCTTGCGATGACAAAAAAGGTGTTTTTCATAGTGTCCTCACAATTTTTTCACTTTATAAGTTTTAAGTTTATAAGTATAGTAGTTTCGGCTGGGCATTGATTTTTAGTCAGTCTATTTAACCAATTTTTAAGAAAATTTATAGATCTCTTAATTTTTCTGGGATGAAAAGTGTCCTATTATGTTAAATAGATCATTATCTAGCTTCCTGTAAATTTTATTTTAAATGTGTTCTGTGAGTTAGTCTTCATTTAGCTACAAACACACAAACATCTAAACTTTCACATTTTTAATATTAATAGGATTAGGCTTAAACATAAGCTTCTCGCGCAGGTGACATCGCGATGCATCGCTCGCCGGCCAGAGCGCAGCGTCTTGTTTTGCGCTTCATGCACGCGTGTACATTTTGTTACGGAGTAATTTTAAAATTGTATTATCTTCTAAGATGTTTATTTAAATTAAGGGATGTCTAGGACAATTTGGTTCTCAATTAAATACTCTCAATCAACAAAATATTTATTTGGATAAAGATTAATATTACGCTGATATAACATTGTGGCAATTATGCATTAAATTCGACTAAATTTATTTACCATAAAAATGGTTATAGTAAGTGAAACATAAAAGTTAGACCTATACTGTCGCGGGCATTTTTTGTGATCATTTAAAAAGAAATAATTCTTTAATACATTTTTTTTGGGTAACTTAAACCGTTTACGCAGCGCACACAACGGAAGCCTTATTATGAATAATTATCCCCGTTTTTGCAACATTATTCGCTGATAGTTTGCTCCTGTTGGTCGCAGCGTGATGATATATAACCTAAAACCTTCCTCAATAAATGGACTATCCAACACAAAAATATTTTTTCAATTTGATTGGGTAGTTCCTGAGATCTTAGCGTTCAAACAAACAAACTCTTCAGCTTTATTATATTAGTATAGATTATTATATTAGTATAGATTCCACAGTCACTTATAGTAAGGAATACCGAAAAACTGCGTTGTGAGGTAAAATTTATAAAGAGACACTTAATCAGATTCCTAAGTAAGTCCCTAGTAGAATTAAAAAGTTCCTTAGCCACTTTTGGAAAGTTAAGTGGGGAAAAGGTGGTAAGATAAAGGTTGTTGGTGATGGGTCTCGAACCACAGCGCCCAACAATCCCTTAAAAGCCCCTAATACCGTTAGTCGCCTTTTACGTACACCCACCGGAAGAAATGCGGTAGTGCTATTTCCAAGCCGACACTACACAGCACAATAATAGACAAATAGTAATGGTACATAATAGTAATAATAATACATAATATTAGTAGTAGCGTAAATTTGATTTCATTCACTTTTTTATTTATTTTAGCCAGATTATTTTTGATGACTTTCTTACAGTAAAAAAATATTAATAAAAAAAAACCGCATTTTTATGGGATGGGATAATATTTTAACTTGGGATACCGTTTCTAGGTCTTATGATTATCAACCATAAAAAGTAAAACCATAACATTTTTTGCATAAATTTTACTATAGTAATTGTAACCACGTTTATTTCCATTGGGTTCCAAATTTTATGTTTTTTAAATTAATTATTCCAAAGATGTTCCTTTATATTTAAATTGTTGTATCACCTGTTTCCAACTTTTTTTACAACAACGGCAATACAACATTAATATTTTCGGGACCCACCGTAATAAGCGCCCGAAGTATATTCGATATAACTTCTTATTATTTTGGCATGACTTTTAGTTCCTCGCCTCTCCCATGGCCGAAAAAGAAAATATAAATTTTAAATGGGAGAGGCGGTACTCCCCGACAAAAGAACAGTCGGTCGGGGTCAGGGAGTCAGGTTCAAGAACCGACGGACGATCCGAGCCGTATCGAGCAGCACCGCTTTCTGCATTTGTGCTGGAACCGACACGCCACAGAAATCCAACCGCCTCAAGTTGGTCGCGAGGCTGGTTGGAATTAACCCGTTCGCGGACAAAACAATTGGGATTATTTCTGTCGAAGTCACACCCCACATGTCGGTGATCTCGTGAGCCAGATCGAGATATTTCCGACGCTTCTCGGTGTCGGCTTTCACTAGACCCTCGTCATGAGGGATAGTGACATCCACTAGAAATACCCTCGACTGCGACCGATCCCATACCACGATATCAGGCTTATTCGCTAGAATAGTCCTGTCCGTGATAACGGATCGGTCCCAATAGATTTTGGCTCGGTCGTTTTATAGGATTGGCTCCGGCAGATACTTGTAATACGGCAACCTCTGTTGCAAGAGTCCGTATTTCAGAGCGAGCTCCTGATGTAGGATTTTGGCTGCTTGGTTGTGTCTGTGCAAGTACTCAGTGTTAGCAAGAGCCGAAAAACTGGAAATAACATGCCTAAGTGACTCTCCGGGACGGCCACATGCTCGACAGATGTCTGTGGTACCGTCCTTTAGGATGTATTTCCGATAGTTCCGCGTCTTGATAACCTGGTCTTGTATTGCATAGACAATTATTATTTTTATTATTATTTTTAGGCGGAGAAAAGGAGTATCATTCTCAAGGTCATGAAGAACACGGAGAACATGGAAAGAAAGCATATGAGGTAAGTCCGCACTGAGATATATAATTCTACCTTACCTGATTTATACATTACATATCAACAACGAGATTGAATCCATAGCTAGGAGGTCCTTGGAAGAATCGGGATTCCTGACTTAGCTTACAGAGTTGATGAACTTAAGTTTCAGGTTTTAATGGTGGAGCTCAAGCTAGTAGAGTTCAAAGGTTCTATAGTGATCGCCATATAAGGCGGTCTTATGTGTTTTCCGAAGAATTGAATAATATTTTGAATGATTTTGTTCATGAAAACCTCATGTGGGGATTATTACCAATAAATAAAGAAAAGAAAAACTTCGATACAGGAGGGAATCAACCCCGCGACCTCGGATATACATCCCCGTCGCTCTGCCAATTGAGCTTCCGTGTCAATGGCTGCCAGCGCGAAATTCTTTCTTTGCCTTTGTTTCTTTTACATTTTTAAGTAGTGTTTGCGTTCCCCACCTCCGATTTTTTTTCTTACCTTTATTTGTCCTTTATTTATTAGCAATAATCTCCCGATGAAGTTTTCATGAACAAAAACATTCTAATTATGTGATAGTTAGGCGTTCTCAACAGTTGCATTCTATCTGAAAAGGTAGACAAGTGGCCTTCCGAATTTGCAAAATATAATATATATAAATATATTTATTGTAGAACAATCAATCATTGACCCAGAAATGATCAACACAAATTGAACAATTATTTCGGATGGCATAAAAGATAGATATACAAACATATGTTGTAAATTTTTCACAACCATCATTGTCATCATTAACCTATAAATATCTTCTGCTAGGCCAAACATGATAATGTAATGTAGTATCGTAACTCAGCGATATTTCCTCAGTGATCCTTAAGTCGTAAGTTAGTTTCACATTGAAATTTAACTTAATTAACATGTTTAATTACTTATCCAGGGTCATCACAAAGAAACGAAGAACAAGAAAGGCCACCACGACAAAGAGAGCCACGAAGGAACCTACCACGACGCCGGCGGCCATGACAGACATCATCACGACGAGAAGGCACACTATGGCCACCATCATCATGAAGAAGACGGGAAGAAACATGCAAAGGTTTTTATTTTTAAATATTTTATTTGTGAGGAAAGACATGATTTTAGTTGATTTGTGTTGAAACCCCCTTTTAAGCGTTATTTTTAATTTTTTCGCCGTTTAGTGCCGGCTTAGAATGTCAATACCCCTTTCTACCAACGGGTGTCGTAAAAAGCGACTTAGGGTATGGGGCTTTTTTTAAGTTGTATTTGGGCGATGCGGTTTGAGAAACATCACCAATGATACTTTATTTCTACCGTCGTGTCAACTTCCTTCAATCAATTCAACTTCCAAATGTGGCTGAGGAGTTTCTAGCTCTGAAGATCTGGCTACTCTTTTATGGGATTTATGGCCGTTAGGATATGTATGTATGTATTTTTTAGTAACTATTAACTGATGATCATATTTTATGATATAACTACTTTATAGAGATACTGACAGACTATTCATACAAAATCTATTAGTATCTTGTTTCTCACATGATATACTCGCTTTTACTCGACTTCTGATGTAAAAACATTGAAATTATCAATAATCTTTGTTTTACACTTTATTTTCTATCAAGTACGAGGAATCCGGAAAGCACAGCAAAGGTCACAGTACAAAGGGATCCCATGACATACACAAAAAAGATGAGTATGAAAAGAAAGTAGAGTTCTTTGAAGAGGATGGGGATGACGACTTCAGTGAAAACGGTGGCGGACATCATTCTGACTTTGGACATGAAAAGGTATTTAATAATAATATATAATTTTAATTTATCTGTTTTTTAATTTTGTTACTTTTTTTTTGGTTTTACTAGCAAACCAACCAACCAACAATTACAATATAATACCAACAGCAATTTCAATATAATACTAATAATTTGATGTTTGCAGGACGTAAGTTGCAAAAACTATATAAGATTATAGTAGTATTATCAAAAAAATCGTGGTTCTTTTTCATCTTAGTGCTGACATTGTTGTCGTTTATGCATTAATGAATAACCCAATTGTGTAACATTGTCTAAGTAAAAACTGTATATAAATAATTTATTTTAAAAAAACTTGTGATTTTTGCACTTTCAGTATTGCAAGGCATATTTAAAAATATATATTATTCGTATATTATTTTATTAATTAGAACATACATATATTCACATTGATATAAGCAGTTCTCATGGGCAAGACTAAAACGAAAAAAAACATCAAATCATAGAGAAATACTTAGAAATTAAACTCTCGTCAAAATCAGTTTCGCAATTTAAGATTGTATATGATGTAATATGATATAGGAGATGGTAATTGTGTGATAATGTTTATAAAATATCTTAAATTAATGAGAAGTTTTTATGAGAATATTTAATGAGTATAATGTATGAGATGATTGACGAATTTGATGGAAGCGAAAGAAATTATTAAAGATCGCATAAAACGGCCGTCAGTATTCTCTGGCTGATGTAAAAGAAATTAACGGAGTGAGTGTAAGTAAGTTACCAATAGCACGTTTTTACAGACAAATCCGGTAAAATAACCGTCTTTTAATCTGATGTAACATTGCTTTTAAAAACTTCCTAAATTCGTATCTTCGAACACTAAACCGTGTAAATATTATGGTGACATAATAGGTATTCAACCGCTCATAGAAATAGAATAAATTTCACGCAATAATACAAAACCACCCAAAGAAAATTGCACCTGCAACCTTACAATTAACAAATAAAATTCAATTTTATTGAAACCGATTTTTTCACAAGTAAACATATCCAGACATTAGATATCGTAACAGTTTCATCAATAAACCGAGAAATTCACTCGTGTTGTAACCGAAATAGATATACAATATAAACTTTAATCCGTAAATGATGAATATTGCCAACGGTTTTTGTAAGAAGCGTGGCAATCGAATTTATCATGGCGTCGCAAAAAGATCTTAAGGTCAGCGTGGGTTATCACAAATTAATGTCGCGGTGAATAGTGAAAGTTTCTAAATGTAATTTGTTCAGATACAGCCTTTATATCGATTTGATCTGCTTAGGGGCAGTTGATTGTGTTGCGATGATGTTTTATGCTATGTTATAAGGCAAGTGTCGGCTTAGGATAGCACTAATCTATTTATATCCGCGGGTGTTGTAAGAGGCGCTTTAGGCTATTGGAGCTTTTTAATTACTTTTGAGGCGATGCGGTTGTTGTAAACGTGTGATCATGCTTTCATCAACCATATTTATTCCTCACAATTTTCTTAATAATAGATAGGCCTGCCCCCTATCAGGGGAGTTAACTGCTCAAGTGAAATGTGAGTACACTCTGAATACCAGGTGACAATGTCTGCCTGCCGATATACGGCGTGAACGTTTGAGTTTTTTTTTGAGCTGATTTTACAATATTTTTTTATGTCTTACGCATCGTTTCTAAGATATACGGAAAATTCTGTGTAGTGTCGGCTCAGAATATCACTACCCCATTTCTTCCGGTGGGTGTACGTAAGAGGCTAACGATATTGGGGCTTTTAAAGGATTTTTGGGCGATGCGGTTGGAGACCCATCACCAACAACCTTTATATCACCATCTTTTCCCCACTTAAATTTCCAAAAGTGGCTGAGGAATTTTTAATTCCTTAGCTCTGGTTACCTCTTCTAGGGATCTATAGCCGTGAGTATATGTATGTACAAAAAATCGTAAAACGTGACCTTGAGACTCTTCCTTCACTCTCCGGAGTGAGGGGTACGAGAAGAGACTTAAATTATCCATCTTATTACTCCTTAAAATCCCTTTGATTGGCCGAAACATTTTTATTCAATAAATAAAAATGCAAGCAATGACCATATCACAATGATTAATTTTAAGTACAAATTAATTATTACATTACATATGTCTCTCGAAATTCGAGAATATTAAAGTGAGGCGGTGTATGACAAATATATATTTTTCAATGTCTCTCGAAATTCGAGAATATTAAAGTGAAGCGGTTTATGACGACTATATATTTTCAGGGTGGCCACACCAAACATAGTAATCTGAAAGCTGACCACTCTAGCGGAGTCAAAGGAGGCGCAGGTCATTTCGCAAAAGGAGGTGAACACCATCAAAACAAGGTATATAAATTATTATCATCCTCTCTCCCCTTCTTCCACTCCAGGCGGTCTTGAGCAGTGTCCCACCAGTTCTTGTCCCAGAGACCTAATTCGTGAGAGAACCTAAAATAGTATTCATTTTATTATAATACATTGCAATTTGCCGTGTAGTGCCGGCTTAGAATGTCGCTACCCCTTTCTACCCACGGGTGTCGTAAGAGGCGACTAAGGGTATTGGGGCTTTTATTGGAAATTTGGGCGATGCGGTGGGAGACCCATCACCAAAAACCTTTATTCTTACCATCTTTTCCCCACTCAACTTCCAAAAGTAGCTGAGGAATTTGTAATTCCTTAGCTCTGGTTACCCCTTCTAGGGAAATATAGCCGTGAGTATATGTATATACATAATAAATAACATCCAAAACTTAGGAGCACCAATTATGTTCTCCACAAAATTCTCACTTAGAATGTTACTACCCCTTTCTAACTTCGCCCACGGATGTACGTAAGAGGCGACTTAGGGTTTTTGAAGTGGTTTTTGGGCGATGCGGTTGGAGACCCATCTCTTACTATACTTTACTTCTACCATCTTGTTCTCTATCACCTTCCGAGATGGCTAAGAGTTTCTAGCTCTGAAGCTCTGGCTACCCCCTTTTGCAATTTATGGCCGTAGGTATATGCATGTACATAAATGTTGTTCTCAGCAGGATCTAGAAGTTACCTAACCACTCGTCCACGTCGTCGTCAGATAAATAATATATTTTTTTTCGCCTAGCCAATAAGGTTCAATATCTTTTGCAAAGAGTTCGATTTCTCGTCGTCAATATTTGTAAGTAATATTGGGAGCGGTTTTTTCTTCAAGTAGTATGAATGATAGTGATAAAGTGTTTACCATTCGATATGTGTGAAATTCAAGTTGGGATTTCGCAAATACGTTTTGACGAAATGTAGTTCTGAGCCACCGTATAAATTGGTGTTTAGTATTATTTGAATGTTGAATGCTTGTACGTAGATAAAAACTAGATGTGTAGACAATAGTGATGGGCGCGGTGGCAATATTGCCGTTGCCGGCAATTCCCGGCAAGGCAATGCTGCCGGCAAGTCCCGATATTGCCGGCAATCTTGGCAACATTGCCAGAACATTAAATCAATATTTTTTATTTGTATGATGTTGTTTGGTGGTACATCGAATCATCAATTACTATCATTTGGGGTATCTAATCTATAGTGGTCTGGTACTATGAACACCACATAATACACTGTACACCACACTGTTAATGGTTTTTGTATACACCGATGCTTTTTTTGTTTACTAAAATACTAACTTAACTTTATTGATGCTTGCTCTAGTAGAACATTATGAGCTGCAGTACGCGGGGGGTGGGTGCGGGGTTTGTTACTCATAATGCGGCAAATATGATCAAATGTGCTAGAATAATAAGTGACAATTATTCTCATATCATGTCATTCGGATGCATTGCACACACGGTGCATTTAGTGATTGGTGATGTTCTCAAGATAAGCCATATCAAGAATATGTTTGTTTTCGTGGTGGCAATAGTTAAGTGTGTGTCAAATTCACACATCCTTAATGCAAATTTCACTAAGTTAGCGAAGGATAAATTGACGAATACTTTTATCACGAACGAATATTTACACTGTCTTCAAAATTTCGTAAAATCTAAAGTGATATTACAGTCTTTGGCAGTAACGTCTGAAAACACTGAGTTCCTAAAATACAAAACAAAGATTTTACAAGAAAATACATGTATAGAAATTAAATAAACACATTGAACTCTTGCAACCAATCGTCAAATGGATAGTTCAATTAGAAGGGGACTATGGAACGATCCACTTAGTACATCAAGCTCTTAAAGTAATCAAAAGCGTGCTTAATAGTTCAATTACCGAGGAGATCTGCAAAGAAGAAGTTGAGGATCTACGTGCAAAGTATTCACAACGACAAACCCACTCTTTAAAGGCAGTACATTATGCTGCAGCCATTTTAGATCCAAATTATCAGGGAGTGTTCTTAGCTACTGGGGAAAATCTAGATGGGTGTTAATTCATTTTGGATCATTCACAATGTAATGGCGACAGAGGTATAGATGTCTTCAATGAACTAGCAGAGTACAAGAGTAGAACAAATAGTTATAGCAAAGATTTCATTAGGTCGTGTCCATCGGTTAACAAAGTTTCACCTGTGTCTTGGTGGACACTTTTCTTCCCACAGACTGATTTGGGAAAACTGCTGTAAGAATTCTATCCATCCTATCAACATCTGCTTCTGTAAAAAGAAGTTTTTCGACCTTTGCTAATATCCACTCCTGTAAAAGAAATAAACTCACTACAGAACGAGCTGGAAAATTGTGTTTTATCGCACACAATTGGAAACTTCTTAACCCAAAAACACAAACGACAAAAGAAAAAAATTTAGTAACTGTGCCTACTCAGGAATCAGACGAAGACTTCGATTTTATTGATGTACTTGAAGAAACGTTAGAGGGTTTGACGATTGAAAAATGATATAATTATTAGTTACACGGTAAACTCAATTGCGTATAGTTATTTTGAATACTGAAAAAAACTAATGAAAAAGAATGCAAAAATAAATCATTATGGGCAAAAATAAATGAATGTAAATAATTTGATTAAAATTTAAAAAAAAAAAACATGAAAAAAATACAAAAATAATTATTATAATATATTGAATGATTGTAAATACATTGATTAAAAAATTTTGAATGCGCCAGCCGCTACAATAAAAAAAATAAGGTACATAAAATATTTTTAACGTCATATAGTGCTTTGGCAAAGCATGAAGGAAATTTTTCAGTCGTGTATAAAAAACTAAAGAAATAAACTTTATGATCAAATGGGATTTTATTTGTTTGCTTACAGATGAACTATTTAATAAGTTACCTTCAAATTTAGCAGTAGAAGCAATAGCTCGAACAAGAACTTTAGATCTGTTCAATCAACCGATCGATCCAATTCAATTGTATGAAATTTTCAGACCATTCAGCTAATCTTTTACACAATATATATTTCAATTATTTTTTACATATTTTTTTATAAATCCACAAAGAAACTTTTTTTTTTGGGAGTATAATGTAAGTTGTCACTGGATTCTACTTAAAATATTGCCGGCAACGTTGCCGCAGCAATATGACGGCAATGTTGCTGGCAATATTGCCGGTAACATTGCCGAAATTTGGCAATTCAGGTTTAATCATAGATATTTTCAAAATTTTAGCACTAGTATCGATAAAGCATTATATTTTTATAACAAATAGTATAGTAAAAAAACTTTTAATTATGAATTCCAGATAAGTTGCCACACATTTCCACTTTTTGGCAACGTTGCCGGCAACTTCCAGGCAACATGGCAATGTTGCCGGCAATCGCCCATCACTAGTAGACAAGCAGATTTTATTCAAAATGATACGTATGCAATGCAACTAAGTGTTGGAATAGTATTCCTCCACCAATGCGTGAAATATTAAATAAATTTAATTTCAAAAAACAGTACAAAACGTTCCTTCTGAATCAACAAAAAATTAATATCTCAAAGACTTTCTCACACGTGCAAGTAAACTTCCAGTAAATAATAAAAATAACTAATGTATAAATGTATTGCTTGGTTTTCTCATGTGAACCTTTACTTGAGAATTTGTGAATACTGATATTGTTTTCTTGTTCTTTTAATTATTTAATGTTCTGAGACTAAGCGAATATGTTTAAAGATAATTTTAAAAGATATTGTTTTTTATTTATTTTTTGTTGTGCATTTGTTTAGTTTACTGTCTGTTCCTTTACTATTTATTTAATTTTGTTTACTTCAAATGTGGCAGACACAGATTTTATTGTTTATATATTAATTAATTATGTGTAGTGTAGTGTAGGCCTTAACTGAAAACCAGTGTTTTGCCACTTGGCAATATCAAGCACTGAGTTAGGACCTAGTTTGTGTTACCATAGCACTAATTTTAAGTTTAAAAATATTGTTTTTTTTTTCACTTTATGTATAGTTTTTCATATTGTATGTGGTGTTATGTTAACATAAATAAACGAGTTATCTATCTATCTATCTAAATTCTTATTCAAATGTTTATGTATGTAATCTTTACACATTTGGATCAAATAGAAAATGTGCTCAAAAAGGCAGGTGTCCGCAGTATGAAGAATAAAAGAGCATGTATGAAAAGATTGATTGATGTAAACGAAGCCAGAGAGGTTTACCAGGATCGTACAAAGTGGCGATCGATAGTCTCTGCCTACCCCAATAGGAACTAACGGCGTGAGAATATGTATGTATGTATGTATATAGCGATAGGTATAGCCACTTCACAGACGATATCGAGTACAAGAGCCACTTTTACAACAGTAGATATTATTATGATACAATGTTGTTTTGTTTACTAACTAAGTTTTATTAGTGTCCTTTATTAAAAACACAAATATAAGTATGAATAATTAACATAACATAACATAAACGTTCACGCCGTTTATCCCCGAAGGGAGTGGCAGAGGTACCAATACTTCTGAACTCACATGGCAGCGCCATCTAGTGTCCAGAGAAGGTACCCACGTTAATGTTAATTATTCCCACGTTAAGGGAATAATTAACATTCATAACAATGCTTATTTAGGAATACCTATTTAGTTTGATGAAGTAAAAGAGATTTAGGTGAACATCGCGGTTCCCTCTATCATCACGGTAACCCCTAGAAGGGTGTCTTGGCTAAAATCCATCATCCCCCGTAGCATAAGCGAGTATGTCATGTAAGAAGTGAGATACTGACAGATTTTGTATTAGCAATCTGTCAGTTTCTCACTTCTCATGTGATATACGCGCTCTCTTATTAATGTAACCTTTTATTTTTCAGGGTCACAAATCAGCTGGAGGCCATGACTCCCATGGGAAATACCAGCGCGCTCACCAAGCCAATGAAGGCAAGAGTGGTGGTAAGAAATGGGTGTACCATCAGGGGTCACCAGCTAAAACTGCCAACTTAGTCGTCATAGATAGGAGAAGAGATGCGTATCAACCTTTTGTGATGTATGGATAAGATTGATGTCAATCAAGAGTATTGAAATGCCTGATGGTTTTTTTAGTGTGTAGATCTTTTGATTAATTCTATTTTGCCCTGTGAATTAAGAATACTGTTAAAAAGCCAGAAAACTGTTGCTTATGTTTTTTTTTATAAAAAAAAACGGAATTGGTCATTGTTTTTAAATTAATATACAAGACGACCAACAATGGTGTGAATAATTCTAGGTAAAATCATAAAAATCGAGAAACTATAAAATTGGTCTGAGTATAACAATTATTTTATTTTAATTAAAAAATGTGTTTGTACGAATCAGGGTTAAACTTACATTTTTCAATTTAAATTTTCCTCGCTTTCGCTTTTGGTATTATTGATAGGTGATTAAGTGCATAATGTCAATAATAATTAATACTCAGCAATGAGTAACAGTTTAATCTAAAACAATTTATTTCGGAAAAAATACATTTTGCATATTTCAGCGTGTGCAAAACCAAAGAGAATACTAGTATTTCATAAAGTTACAATTCTCTTTGGTTGAGGTTAAAAAACTGCTTTCTCTAACTCTGATTCATAAGAGTTTTTTCACTTACACGAGCAATAATCTTTTTTTCATTCATCAAAGAGAAATACAAATGGTAAATCATAAACATTCATCAGTGCTTGGGATATGAAAAGGCCTCGCTGTATTTTATTCTCATAACATATGTTATGAAACGTGTTTATATTTTAATCCCATAGTTGGTGGGAAAAGTTTTCTGGGAAGAATTTCTATAATTTTGTTTAATAAATATTAAATGGAAAAGTAAACTACAAGTAAATGTAGTGTTATTTTTGTAAAAAGATGTTTTGGAATTATTATATGGCATTTGGTTTACCTACATACTATACCTGCAGGGCATGCACAAGCCGTGTTTAAACTAGTTATCGCGTGGGATAAAGCAGCCATCTCTTACGCACTTACTTAGTATCGTATACTGCCATGTCATTCTAACCGTTATCGTGACGATAAAATAGCGCTCGTGCTTGCCCTTCTGTTATACTAACAGGCTGTAAATCCCAAATAAGGATAGTCAGAATTTGTAATTCTTTATACGTTTTTGGAAGTTTAGTGCAGAAATGGTAGTAAAATAAAGTATGTCAGTTATCGTTATCAGTCACCACAGTCTTTAGCTATATACCCCAACAATGACTTAAAAAGCCCCACAACTTCAGTTCCCGAAAAGACATGGGTTAGTGCAATTCGGTATGCAAAGTTTTACTAAAGTGATGCTGATTACAAAACCATTTCGAGATATTATGGTTATAAACAATATTTTCTTGAAATTATATCAATTGAAGCTAAGATGACTGTTATTTTATCAAAAAACTGTAACAGTGTTTGACCTTCAATGTTTTTTCAAAGACATACGGTTTTGCAGTTTATTAATAAAATATCGAAAATCACAAATTCGTGATATGTTTTGCAATCCGCAACATTTTTATAAAATATTTCGCTTCATTTGCATGTCGCTACGTGATTTTATCGATCGATGACGTCATTAAGTACAAAAGTTGAACAATCTTTAAAAAATCATTACTTTACAATTACTCTTTTTAAATGGAAAAAATCAAATCAGTCTTTTATTTTCGTGTTTACTATCGAATAAAAATATTTAATAAATACCAAAAAAAAACTTTGCATACCGAATATTGTGTAGCCTTAGGCTGCCCCTCATATCATAAATGTTCTTAAAAAACACATAAAAAACTCAATTTAATAGAGATGAATTAAGACTTAAAACAGTTGTTTATTTTTTTCTGACGATCATGTTATTGGTTAAAACAGCTGATTCAATAAAAAAAAACAATTATTTTACTGCAATGTGACTAAAAATATTTTGAACGTTCAAGATTTAGATTTCTATAATTTAAACTTAATCAAATAGAAAAATCATAATCGTTATGGCTTTAGATATTTGTCTAAAAATAAAATTGAAAGTTTTACAAAATTACTTTTGAATTAGAAAGTCAAATAGGTCTATTTACTATTTGTTAAATGATTAGTTTTTAATTTCTTTGTGATTTTAATTATTATCTGTCTTATTTATATGTTTACAGTGTATTTATGTCTTTACAAGGTTTTGTGTTAGTCCAAATAATTAAGTATATTCATTTTACATTTACTTATAAAAAAACTCTGGATTTTGTACGTACCATTATCGTTCATAATTTCTTACCAGTTTGAGGATAGATGATGATAGAAATTGTCGGACTGATGAATAATATTACACTGATTCTTTTTAAAGTCTTATCTTATACAGAACCCATTTTCGTATTTTTTTTTGTAATAAAACACATTTTAGAGTATACAAATTTGTACATAGCATTATTAAGACTCATAGGATAAAACTAATAGTAATAATAATGACGTAAAGTGGCGATCGATTTTCTCTGCCTGCCCCAATGGGAACTGGCGTGAGTATATCTATGTATGTGTGTAAAAATGACGTACTATGTTCTTAAATCATTGTAAATAAAGTTTTTTATGTAACGTTTTTAAATATATTTTGTAAGCATATAACTGTGTTTTATTTTATTAACTGTTATTCAAATAGTTTTTCTAAGAACTGTATAATGAAGGCTCCGAAACATGAAATAAAATATTCACTGCTCATTAGTGCTTTGAGGTTCGCTCTACCAAAACTGAGCAAGATTTTATAGTTTTAGTTTTTTGTTTGCCTTTTTTCTAATTTATTGAATCGTATACAATTCACGTATAGCTTTCTACGCGGTCGCGTCTTATATATCTATGAGAGTCTGCTGCATGCATGAATAACTGTAACGTTTTGCGAGCGAAAAGGAATGATAGGCTTATGTTTTTTTTCCATAACAAAACTTTAAAAAGATTCATAGTTATTATCTTCAGTCAGCAAGTAATAATTTTATTCAATTACACAACATTTGTTATTTATCATCATCGCTTTCTAACTATCTTGTTATAATATAGATGGAATTATCGAAAATGAACCGTTTAATCAGTGTTTTTATTATTTGTCGTAATTTTCTCAAATTGAGTTCACTTTTGTTGACTTACAATGCTGTACTCCTGCATTGTAAACAAATGCCCGGAGGTGTGAAAAAAATAATAGTATTTCTAAACAACTTGCGTCACTTTCGGTCTCTGAAGCTCCTGAGCCACTTTTGGAAGTTTAGTGGGAAAAAGATAGTATTATTTTTTTGGTCCTCAATTTTTTTTGTTTTGTTTCATGTCTACCTCTTTTATTTTAGGAAATTACTTTTATTTAAATAATTATTTGTTCTGTATTGTTTGTAGATGTTAACATATTTTCAATTAATTAAAATTAACTGGTTTCTCAAGATACAGGCTTAGTCTTATTTGAGAACCACTGTTCACTTAAAAATGCATGTGGATATTTAATTAAAATAAGTATCTCCAACAGCATCGCCCAAATACACTTAAAAAGCCCCAATACCCTTAGCCGCCTCTTTCGTAAACCCACGGGAAGAAAAGGGGTATTGCTATTCTAAGCTGACAGTACGCATTAATAGATTTTTCTTTAAATGTAAAATACAAACCAAATGACTGTTTGATTTCGTTACAAAATTCTACTGTTGTGAGTTAAACTATATCACGGGTATTATTTAAACAGAATCAATTCTAAAGAAAGTGTGAACGCGACATAACCGATTTACATCGATTAAATAATACTTTCTAAACAATTGAATGATGTAATTAATATTTTTGTATGGATGCTACTTTCGAGTTTCACTATCCGGTATTGAATTATAAATGTTATTTGCCAATGTATATTTTGGTCGTTTGGAAACGCTGATAAATGAAAGTAAAGTAGTGAAAGAGATAAATACAGCAAATGTTATGGCATTGATGCAGTTGGAGACTTAACACCAACGATTCTATATTTCTACCATCTGGTAGCCTACCAACTTCCAAATGTGGCTTAGGGATTTTCTAGCTTTAAAGTTCTGACTACCCCTTTTTTGGATTTACGGCCGTGAGTATATCTATAAAGCCAATGTGAAATATAATATTATTAGAAGATGACCTCGGAGGACTCATTTGGACCAAATAAAGAATGTGCTCAAAAAGGCAGATGTCCGAAGAATTAACAATAAAACATACATACATACATAAATTCACGGCTATATTTCCCTAGAAGGGGTAGCCAGAGCTAAGGAATTGTAAATTCCTCAGCCACTTTTGGAAGTTGAGTGGGGAAAAGATGGCAAAATAAAGGTTTTTGGTGATGGGTCTCCAACCGCATCGCCCAAAAATCCAATGGAAATCCCCAATACCCTTAGTCGCCTTTTACGACACCCGTGGGTAGAAAGGGGTAGCGTCATTCTAAGCCGGCATTACACGGCAAATTAAGAATAAAAGAGCATGTATAAAAAGATTGATGGATGTGAATAAAGCTAGAGAGGTTTATCAAGATCGTACAAAGTGGCGATCGATAAACTTTAGCTTCTCCAATGGGAACTAACGGCGTAAGTACATGTATGTATGAAAACGATCTTACTAAGGTGGAAGTCAGAAATGGGTGGAATAAAAGAGCATGCATGATATGACATATGAATAATGAATGTGTAGAAAGGTAGAAAGCAAGAGAGATTTGTCAGGAACAGAAACAGTCACACAGAAGAACAGTCAGATTTGAGTATAGATAAAGTTACGACATCGAAGCCATTTGTACCTACTAAGAAAAGATTAAAACTTTTTAGTATTCGTGAAAGTCGTCAGAATAGCAGTTACGTGAAAGGTGAATAAGAGCATCTTTAAGGGAATATTAGGCGATTTATAGTCGTGAGTATATGTCTGTATGTATGTATTAGGCGATGTAGTTGAAGACTCATCACCAACAACTTTTGAGGAGGTTTGCAGAGGTACTAATACTGCTGAGTTACTACTGTGTTCAGAGTACCCACGTTTTGCTTGGACGTACTCACTTAATAGGGGGCAGGCATGTCGCCGTATTGGACGATTACACTATCAAATGACTAAGCACCACTCAGCCTTGTGGGTTTCCTCACGATGTTTTCCTTCACCGTTAACAACCATGATACATTTTGGGTTTAACGGCGTTTATGTATGTAAGCGAAAGTTTTCTTTCATGATTCCGATATCAGTATATAATTAATCACCAAGGTAAAACGTTCGAAAAAAATGTGACCCAAATGAAAAAAGCGGCTTTTGACGAAACCACGAACAAACTAATGATAACAGATAAATTATTGTAAATCAAAAGGTGTCACTGTATATCGGTCTTATCTATTTTTGTCGGAGATAATTTACCGATGTGAACATGAACGTATCGCAATTTATTTCGTTTGAAGTGTCGCTAAATAACATAATGATGTATTTGATATTAATTCGCCAAATCTAACTTGGTCGAATATTTTATTTTTGTTTGTTTACATTTCCAACAGCAAACTATACAGTTAATGTTTATAAATACACTTATAAACTTGGTCAATTACAAGTATTGATAAATAAAGAATAAATAAAGGAAAGAACAATTTTTCGACACAGGCGGGAATTGAAACCGTGACCTCGGGTATACGCCCCCGTCGCTCTGCCAATTGAGCTACCGCGTCAATTGACGTCAAATTGACGTTATATTCTTTATTTATCAGTAATAATCCCCACATGAGGTTTTCATGAACAAAAAGATTTAAACAATAACAAGTATTTTCAAATAAAGTTCATAGAGGAGACTTAACAACTAGGAAGAAGATATCCTACAAAGTAGTAACAATTGTTCATAATGAGACCAAAAAATATGTGTAAGTATGTTAATAGGTTTATTTATCTATAATGCAACACATCCACATACAATTGGAGTATCTCATTGTAATATTAACATAACTACTCACAAAATTCATATGGAATCCTTACTAATATTATAAATCGAAAAGTGAGTTTATTTGTTTGTTTGTTCTGCTTTCACGCCGTAATTACTGAACCGATTGCTTTGAAATTTTGCTGACGTACAGTTTAAAGTTTGGATAAAATAATAGGCTATTTTTATTTCGAAAAAAAATCATATTCCCTAGGGAAATCGTGTGAATGAGAAGTTTTCTTATAGTCGTGCTTTATACCGCACTATAACCGAATTCCAAGCAGGCGAAGCCGTGGGCGGTAAACTAGTAATATATAAGTACGAACATACATATATTCATGGCTATAAATCCCAAAAAGAGGGAGCTAGAGCCTCGGAATTAAGTATTCGTCGTCCACTTTTAAATGTTACTTAGTGAAAATAAAGTGTAAAAAAAGTATAGCTGGTTATGGCTCTCCAGCCACATCGCCCAATAAGCACTTTTTCTGCTCCTATATCCTTACTCACCTCTTACGAAACCCGCCGGAAGAAATGGGTTAGTGCTATTTGTTAGTGTTAACTTAGATATTGTAATTTTGAACTATTGTATATTTATGTAATCGAACTATTCAGTAATTGTATTTTTTCTATCAATCTTCATGAGTCTTGCGATACAGGCCCAGCCTAGTGCAAGATTTCAATGAAATTTCATATCATGTAAACTGAATGTTTGTAATAAATGTATTTTTTTTTATGCCGAAACTACATAGCTAATTACACCACAGTATCATTTTCAAAGCTAGCCAGTACTGGAATAAAAAAAAGTCAACGGTAAGTAGATTAAAGTTTACACGCAATTCACAATATATCCAGGTAACAGAAAAACGTGAGATAAACTCCCAAAAACTAGTTAGCGTGAAAGCTAATAAAATCCATCGAACCAGTTATCGTGTTTTAAGCCTGACCAGCTAATTTGATTGGCGCGACATCACCAATAATTGCGAAATTCTGCGAAACAAACTGCACGAGAATTTCTATAGGCTATAAATTTCAGTTTTTCACAGAGAATTCGTTTTATGGAATTTTATTTAACCTATTTATTTGGCTGTGTAGTGTCGGCTTAGAAGAGCACTACCCCATTTGTTCCGGTGGGTGTAGGTAAGAGGTGACTAGCGGTATCGGGGCTTTTGAGGGATTTTTGGGCGATGCGGTTGGAGACCCATCACCAATAACCTTTATTTCACCATCTTTTTCCCACGCAACTTCTAAAAGTGGCTGAGGAATTTCTAATTCCTTAGCTCTGGCTACCCCTTCTAGGGATTAATAGCCGTGAGTATATGTATGTATATATATGTATTTAATCTATCTTTACCAAAATGTTGAAGTGCCTTTAAAATGTTTTTTAGTATTTGCTTTAAGTAATGATATATACTCGTACACTATCAACAACTTTTATTTTGAAGAAACATACATACAAAAATACATATACTTACAAACATACATATACTCACGCCGTTAAATCCCATTGCGATAGACAGAGACTAGCGATCGCCACTTTCTACGATCCTGGCAAACCTCTCTAGCTTCGTTCCCATCCATCAATCTTTTCATACATGCTCTTTTATTCTGCATACTAGTTTCGCACACCTGACTTTTTGAGCACGTTCTATATTTAATTGATTTATTTAAATAAGGTACACCAGCAGTAAACACAACAGACATAATATTTGTTAATTTTACATTAATAAAAAGGTTATGAAAACCATTACAGGGGTACACGACATTGTCAAATAATATTATCTTAGCGACAACACGGACTTAAAACTAAAGTATCTAAAGATACAATTATTTTGTAACAATATTTAAACATGAAAAGAATATATAAAAAAGTTAAAATTCGGGATGAAAAACAGAATCAACAAGGCAATTATTAGTATTTCTGACATAATTTTTTCTTAAACAAACTGAAGGAGTCATGAAAGATATCAATGTCTTATTTGTGGTAGTACATACATACATACATATACTCACGGCTGAAAATCTCTAGAAGAGGTAACCAGAGCTAAAAAAATAGAAATTCCTCAGCCACTTTTGGAAAGTTGAGTGGGGAAAAGATGGTGAAATAAAGGTTGTTGGTGATGGTCTCCAACCGCATCGCCCAAAAATCCCTTAATAGCCCCAATACCGTTAGTTGCCTCTCACGTACACCCACCGACCGGAAGAAATGGAGTAGTGCTATTCTAAGCCGACACTACACAGCATTTATTTTGTCATAAATGTTATAAATGTCGCATATGCTATTAATTGGAGAATGGGTTCCTAGGTTTGTGCGAGACTGAAGGCCACAAAATAGTTTCTTAATGTCTCGGAAGATGGTACGGGATTAGGGAAAGAAATAGATTCGAGAATGTCAGGACAATCCAATAAATTATTTAAAGTTTCGTACAGAAATATTTTATCACGTGTTTCTCGTCTATTACGTATATTGAGGAAAAAGGAACTAAAATAAGAAAACTTTTATACATAAATATACTTTTCATTGCACTATTGACAAACCCATTGAATCTTATATTACAATTATATTGTCTATTTAAGACATACAAAAATAGATGGAATAGCAAGGTTCGATTCTGTTGTTAGAGTTGTCAAGAGCAACAGCAAAAAAATTTTTTTCGATTTATAATTTTTCCTTTTGTTTTAAATATCTTTTCAGATTGCATAAGAATACGCATAGTTTTCCATATTGGTTCATTTTTATAAATGGATTGCGATCCTCCCGATCCTGGGGTGGATCCCCCTGACCCTGAAGTTCCGAATCCGTCGTTACCTATTTTCTCGCAAGAAAATTCACCTAATTCTGGCTCAAGAAAGCGAGCAAAATTCTTCTAAATTTAATGTTCATTTTCAAAATTCAAAAAGAATAATTCAAGATCCCTCTTTGGCCTCACCTTCCATACAAAATACTTATATCCATCCTGATTTTGAATCAAAAAAAGTATACTCCGAAACGGATCTACCTCCTTTCATTGTCCACATTCACAAAAGCGAACCCGACCCTGCCGCGGGCACTACAATTAGATCAATTCAGTTCGGCAAATTATTAGTCCAACACAAAATTAAAAACATTGTCGATGATGGCGTCAAAAATATTGGCAGGAATAGAATCTCAATAGAATTTAAAAACGCAATATCGGCTAATTCTTTTTTATCTTTCCAGACTTTAAAAGAAAAAAAGTTCTCTGCAACAATTCCCAATTACAATGTAACGCGCATGGGTTTAGTAAGAAATGTTCCAGTTGACTGGTCTATGCAGGAGCTGGTGGAAGCTGCGATCATAGATTCAGAATCTGGTAATATTATTAAATCAAGAAGAATTAATAGGAAAATTATTAAAGACGGTGAATCTCCGGTATGGATACCCACTCAGACCGTAGTTCTAACTTTTTCTGGTCAAATACTTCCTAAACGCATCATATGTTTTCACAATAGTCTACCAATAGAAACATACATTCTTCCTACCATCCAATGTAATAACTGTTGTCGTTTTGGTCATGTTAAGGCTCAGTGTAGATCATCCCCTCGTTGCTTTAAGTGCTCTCAACCACATTACGGAGAATCTTGTAACAAACATTCCCCAACATGCATGTTTTGTTTGGGTTCGCATACGGCTATTGATAAAACATGCCCAGAATTTAGCCGACAAAAATCTATTAAGCTCGTGATGTCGCAAGAAAACATTTCCTATAACGAAGCTTCTGTTCGCTTTTCTCCAGTTAAGAAATTGTATTCGGATGCTTTTAAAATGAATTCTCCTCCGTCAGCGCAATTTTCATTGTCCAAAAATTCAAATCCATCCATTACTGACAAGTCCCCGTCACACTCATATAAAAAAACCATTAACGTCACCCGTAGACATAGGTCTCCCGCATCTTCTCATGGATATGATAGAATTTCTCATTCAGATTTAACAAGACAACCTCTTTCTTCCCTACCGGATGGATGTGCTCTGTTAAACAAAGAAAAAGTAACTCCAAATGACAACCTTTTAGAATTACTCGCCTCTTGTATTGTGAGTCTATGCTCCCGCATAGACAACATTGAATTACCGTCCAACGTGCGCTCTATACTTTGTCAGCTTATCTCAACCTCCCCTAATGGATCTGTCAATAATGCAATGGAACTGTCAGAGCATCAAGTTTAAAAAGTCAGAACTTATTCATCTCATTAACACCCATAAACCATCAATCATTGCCCTCCAGGAGATGTGGCTGAGACCGGGATCTCTGTTCAGAGTTTCTGGTTTTTCATGTCTTCGGGATGATAGGAGTGATGGGTATGCTGGTGCTTCCCTTCTCATATCTAGATCCATTAACTTCATTCAAATTCAATTACCCGCCCATTCGGATAAGTTTAATATTATAGCTGCTAAAATTTTCAATATATCATTTGTGTCTGTGTATGTTCCTCATGCCATCCCTTCAATTTTTAATGAAGTGTCTTCAATTATTTTTTCAATCCCCAGTCCCATGATCCTACTTGGTGATTTTAATAGTCACCATCCTAGTTGGGGTTCGGCTCGAAGTGATTCTTTTGCTCCTCTGCTGATAGATCTTTTTGATACTTTAAATTTATGTGTTTTAAATGACGGTTCTCCAACTCGTAGAGTCGCGCCGTCCCAAAATGTACATTCAGCAGTAGATCTTTCTATATCATCGGCTTCTATTTCGGCATCTCTTAATTGGTTTGTTCTCTCTAATACTTTTGGGAGCGATCATTTCCCAATAATTCTAAATATGCCTTCCAAGACTATTACTGTAAAAAAAGCTCCTCCTTTACTTAAATATAAGTTGGGTCCTTTGGAAGCTTGGGATAAATACTCCGAAACAATCCATCAATTACTTCCTGATACGAACACGCCATCTAGCCTAGAGTCTTTGTATTCTGAGTTAATAACTTGTATCACAAACGCTGCTAACGCTAGTTTTATTATTAAAAAATCTGGAAAGTCTTACATTTCGTCTCCACCTTGGTGGGACTCAGATTGTTCAGACGCTGTCAATAAACGGAAAATTGCTGAAAATCAATACAGCATTTCGATGACCGTAAATAATTATGTTAATTATCAAAAGGCAAATGCTCAATTCAAACGACTTGTAGCTAACAAAAAAAAGGGGGTGGTTGGCTTACTGTGAAAGTTTATCACCCAAAACCCATCCTTCTTTAGTTTGGCAAAATATAAGAAGATTTCGTGGGTCTTTTATAGATAATAATATTAAAGTTAATGATAGGTCTACTTGGATTCAAGATTTTTCTCAAAGATTAGCACCTCCTTTTGTTCCCACTCGAGAAGAATGTATTCCTATTGTCATTGTTTCATCAGCTCTTTCAGAATTTGATCGACCTTTTTTAATTTCTGAGCTTAATATGGTTTTAGATGGTTTGAGAGATTCCTCGCCTGGAATAGATGGTTTTCCTTATTCATTTATTGCTAAAGGTGGTTCCGCTCTCCGCGACTTCTTCCTTATCGTTGTGAACAAAATATTCGATGCAGGGTTACCTCCAGAGTCATGGCACTCCCAAATTATTATCCCTATTTTAAAATCCGGAAAACAGAGTAATTATTCTACATCTTATCGACCAATAGCTTTATCATCAGCTCTTGCTAAAATTATGGAACATCTTATAAAAAATCGATTAGAATGGATAATCGAAAGTAGAGGTATTTTATCAAACAGTCAATTTGGCTTCCGGAAAGGTATGGGCACCATTGATAGTTTAAGCACTTTGATCACGGATATTCGCCTCGCTTTTTCAGATAATAAATCTGTTATCGGAGCTTTCCTAGACATTTCTGCTGCATACGATAATGTACTTTTGGCAATTCTTCAACAAAAGTTAGTGTCATTAAATATCCCTCCTAAACTAATTACAATTATATCGAACCTACTCATATGTAGGTCTATTTCCGTGAGATCAGATGACGGGTTCCTCTCATCCCGATTAATATGGAAAGGCCTTCCACAAGGATCTGTCTTAAGTCCCATTCTATTTAATATTTATTCCTATGATCTTCATCAGTCTGTTGAACCTTTCTGTAAAATACTTCAATATGCTGATGACTTATGTCTCTACATAGATTCGTCCGACTTTGATGTTGCTACATCTCGCTTAAATGCCGCAATACATCATTTGAATGAATGGTTATTTAATCACGGTCTCAGTCTTTCAGTTTCCAAATGCTGCGTAGTTGTTTTTTCTAGAAAACGGGACATTCCGGCCACTCCGATTGTATCTGACCACATTCCTCTTCCCATTCACGACCAAGTTAAATTTCTTGGTGTTATTCTTGACTCAAAATTATCAGGTATCCCTCACATGCAACATATTATTAATAAATGTGAAAAGAATATTAATATTCTTCGATGCTTGTCTGGTGTATGGTGGGGATCCCACCCATTTACTCAAAAACTTCTGTATAATGCATTAATACGTAGTCATTTAGATTATGGTACTTTTTTATTAGAACCATGTAGCAAGCTGTATTTAGTTAAATTAGACAATATTCAGTCAAAGTGTCTCCGCATCATCTTAGGAACTATGAAATCCTCGCCTATTAATGCCCTTCAAGTAGAATGTGTCGAACCCCCACTCAATTTACGAAGGCAGTATTTATCTGATAGATTTATAACAAAATTTTTGCAATCTTCGTCTCATCCTTTACTTCCATCTTTACAATCTCTTTCACTAAAAGTGGGAACCAGCCGTTCTTGGTCTCACAAGTCCCTTCCACGTGTTTTTCAAAGTATAAATAAATTTAATCATTCCCTTTCTTCGTTAGTCAGATATCAATCGAATCCCATATTTTCTACTCAATTTGCTTGTTTAATTTACCTCCCAGAAATCATTTTAAATTTAGGTATAGAAAAAGAGTCCCTCTCTCCTGATACGGAACTAAAATATAAAATTGATGTTCTTTGGAAAGATTGGCTTGTCATTTATACTGATGCATCTAAACTTTTGAACTCAGAGTGCGTTGGATTCGCTGTTTGGATTCCCTCTCGCAAAATAATTTTGAGCATGAAATCTCCTGTCCATTCTTCAGTTTTTACTGGAGAAACTCTTGCTATTTTAGAAGCCGTCAAATTCATTGAATCCCATTCCATTAATAAAGCGGTTATTTTTACAGACTCAAAAAGCTGTCTACAAGCTTTACAATCAAATCAATTTCATGCCAAAACCAAATTTCCATTAATCCTCGATTTGAAAACTGCTTTACATCGATGTTTCCTTAATAACCTTAAAATAGTCTTAGCTTGGATTCCTAGCCATTGTGGCATTTCAGGGAACACTCATGCCGATTCTGCAGCCAAGATTGCTTGTGATTCAGGAATTGATACCAATAAACTTTATTCTCATGACCTAGTAGCCCAATCATCAGTATTCCTTAAAAATTCTTGGTCTGAAAATTGGAAACATTCTATTCAGTTTAAAGGAAAATTTTACGCGGGTATTCAACCGGAAATTCCCTCTAAGCCTTGGTTTTTTAAATATAAACAATGCTCAAAGACATCTACCTCTACCATATGTAGAATGAGACTAGGGCATTGTTGTTCTCCAGTTTTTCTCGCTAAAATCAAAATTAAAGATAATTCGTTATGTGAATGTGGACTTGAGGAAGGAACTTTGGATCATTTATTTTTTAACTGTTCAAAATTAATGACATAATTTTATGATATTCTCCCTTCTTCTATTCCTAAACCTACTAACATGATAAATGTGTTATCACTTGTTCATACTGACTTTGTGAAAACTTTAAGTTATTTCATATCTTCTAATGGAATTAAATTATAATATCATAGATCAAATTCCTAAAAAAATATTATCTATTTTTATTTCTATATGTCATCTTAAAATATACGTATATTTGTATCTATTAATCTCTTTCTGACTCTAAGATATTTAAAAACAGTAATAATTAAATTTCGTTTTTATCGGACTTATTTCAAAAAGTAAGCTGTTTCTATTTCACTCTGACGCTGGCAGAATGTATAAACTGTATACGAGGGCCAATGAACAAGATAATAATAATAATGGAATAGCAAATTTTTGAGATAAATATAGACTGGTTGAAATATTGTAATCAGATTGGGCAGATGTATTTACTAAACAGGTCCTGGTTTCAATTTACGCTGTCAAAACATCAATTTGCGTTGTTTTTTGATTCTTTGAGATAGGCGTTTTAGTATTTCAGATTTTTTTCAATATGTCAATAGAAATAAAAGATGTAGATATATTTACGTCTGTATTGTATATCCCAAGAAGAAATAGGCATAGTTTCAAAGTTAGAAATTCCTGGGCCACACAGCATATAGGTAATAGGTGAATATCTTAAAATATAACTATAACTTCGCACCTACATCTTGAAAAAATTGATAGAGATATTCCCTCTACTATAACATACCTCACACAACACTTTAAAAGCACCATTAAAACAATTTAGCTATTTCATATTTGATATTAAAAGAACAGCATAAAAAGTAAAAAATCGATTGACTATTGTCTACATTCTAAATCAGTTTTCTCGATGCAGAGCAAATACAAGTGTTTTTCCGAGAACAAGAAGCCTTTATAAAGCATTCCGATGAAGGTTATTGGGTAGAGTTTTGTTACAAAACGTAAAGGAAACCAAGTGGCGGTTCCGTAGGAAGCTATCCAACGCCATCTTTAGTAGGAAACACGGTTATATCTCGGATGGATGGTGTTATGCAGCGTTCGGAAATGTTGATTAATCTATACTACTATAAGCTAAATGTATGAAGTAATGTACACAACAAAACCTTATCAATCTTATATACCTCGAAATAAAGTACTTTAAGAATAAAACATAGTATCATGTTTTTTCTTCATTAATGATTTTGTGTTTATGATTTTCATTTATTTTTATTTTCATTGTCCACTGCTATCATTTAATTAATTTGTGATTTCCGTCTCATAATTTTTATTATTATGAATTCAAATTATATTTATTCTGATTTTTTTACAACTATTTGTTATTTCAATTATCTAGTTTAATATTATGTTTTAATTTTAACGAAATTGTAAATTATTTTAATTTCATCTTATCAAAATGCCTCTACAAGGATAGTCTCCAATGTTCTTCCCTACCCCTGATAATAGGGGTAGTCGGCGACGCTTCCTCGTTAGACTATTAATTGTTAGATGTACCTATTATACCTATATCAAAATCAATTAAGTGTATTTTTTATATACTCGTTAATACATCTATAATTAGTGTGGCACTTGGTAAGATTTCTAAGAAAATAGTTCTGTATAGTTGTTGGAGGACAATTATTTTACGTTATAAATAATAAATATTTAACCAAACACTTCACTTTACATGCTGATTGCTAGAAGCCGCTGAAACCGATCGTCCCTCTCTATCACTTGTTCCGCGCTCTTTATCGTAGAACGTGACACTTTTTTGTGAATATGCTACCCATATTCAATTATTTATTATGTTATCACATTAAACAATTCCTCCATAACCGAACAATTCTGCATAACCACATCCAACTTTCCAGTGAGACACCTCACAAATAAATAAGGGTAATGAAATCCTATCCTTTCGCTCAACAAGTGCAGTGAATATTCATGACAAACGGCGAAGGTGACATTGGCAGAGAATCTATATTTAAAAGTACGTCTACGGTGTATTGAATAAAATGTGTTGCGTAAAAGTAGGTTGTTGGTTTGAAATCCTTGGGCTATCCTCTATGTGTTTACCAAATTATATTAAAATTAAATCTTTCCCTACTTAACTTCAAAACGTGGCTGAGGAATTTTAATTCCCAAGGTTTGGCTACAATAAAAAAAATGCTTGAGCGTACCATTAGTTCTTAATAAGAATTTTTATTAATTTAAATCACTTGACAATACATCGTTGATATCGTTGCACATCACAGATATTACTCTACATCATTTGTAAAACTATTAAGTTCAAAATATATCTTACTGCAGCGCCAAAGCACCAATCTAGTGAACAGCATCGTTTCCTAGAACAGGAGGGGAGTAAAATACTTTCTCCATTTTGCGAGGTATTTTAGAGCACTTTATTGTTCCACAATACAAGAGAGGATTTATGAAAAGATTGATGGATGTAAATAATTCTAGAAAGATCTGCTAGGATTGTACAAAGTGGCGATCCATAGTCCCAATGCGAACTGATGGCGTGTGTATGTGTATGTTTGTTATGGCAACTAACTGCGTGAGTAAGTATGTAGAGTTGTCTCTCAATAGATATTTTTTATAAACTACGAACGTATTTTTAATGTTGGATTGTAACTTACTGGTATTGCACGTGTAACACTATAATATTTTATGTTTGATTGGAAATATTTGCCGAAATTCCTCTTTAGTATGAAACAATTAGCTTTTACAATTTGAACTGGACTACTGAGACCGTTATTTTTTCATCACATAAATATTTGACAAAATAAAAAAGACGATATTTTGCTGCATCTCTGTATATTAATACATATTATAATTTAGTATAATCTATGTCAAAATTGATATTTAATTAATTAATTAATGACATACCATTTGATAACAATGACGCAAAACAACAACATTTCGTTATCAAATTGAAATGAATCAACGTCGAGAAAGTTAAGGAAAAAATACTTAAATACAAATAAAGGTAACCTGTAACATTTCTACGACAATGATAAATTGACAAAACTTTTCTAACTAAATGGTGTTTAAGTATTTTTGTAATTTATTTCGTTAAACCGTTTTTGTCAAATCAGTAAAAGAAAGAAAAAAACGAATGCTTATGTGCAGAAAATAAATATAATTGGATTCTAGGAAGGAAAAGCTGCTAAATTTTGACTCAGCCAGATTATAGGTATTTATTTTGGGTAAAAGTTAAAGGGCAGCACAAAAATTCTTGGGAAATGGCTTTTACATACTGTAATGTACATTTTGTATTATGTATGTAAGATGTGGAACAGTTCATGATGTTTGACTTACCTTTTTTATCAGACACTTATTCTGAAAAGGATTTAGGGAATTTAATTTAAACCACGTTTTACACACATATTTTTATTATTATTTCACACTATGTAATACACATTTAAATTGCACGACACATTTTGAACACACACACCATTTTCACTACACTGCCGTTATTTTTATTCACAATATAGATATTAGTAGAACATTCTCAATCTCAACTCATTTATCTTTTAGCCTATGTCCAATCGCTTCCAGATTTTTCTCGAAAATAATTATTTTGACAATATTGTTTGCTGTCAGATAATTATTTCTTAATTTCAAAATTGGCTGAGAGCCATTAGTTTTCTGCAAGAAGGCTGCTAGTGTTAGGTTGTAGACTTACAACTTACTTAATTTAATTTTCTAAATTTTTGTTAAATTTTAATATGAATGTATTGTTTAATATTGTAAGTGGATAGATTAATGTTCTTCATTTATCGTTTTTCCTAATTTGTTTTCTAATATATAATTCTAAATCATTCAAAATCCCTCCTTGTAATTTAGACTACTTTCTTTGATACCTCCTTTAAGGAATATTTGTTATTTCAAAATTTTAAATTTGTCATGCTTGTTCGCAGATGTTGGTATATATTCAGCTCCTGGGGCGATGGGTGGATCATTCTGAAACAAGATTGGAATTGGACACTAAAGACCCATTACCGAAGTCGATATTGATCATTATTTTTGGAAGAAATTGAAAGAACGGGAGATATTCTGGACTGATTTTATTCATACCCGTTTGGAAAAGCAGCCCCTTATTCTCGAGCTGCCCCCTTTTCTTCGAAGTAAGCTTCACGGAGCCGCAGCCCCTTCTTCAGCTGCCTTTATCGACGGGCTTCCTGGAGTCGCAGCCCCCTTGTCATCGAGCTCCCTGGAGTCGCAGCCCCTTTGTCTTCGAGCTGTATTCACCGATGGCCTATCCGGAGTCGCAACCAAGTTGGAATCACAACCCTCACTGTTGAGCCACCCATCGCAGCAGGAGCTGGTTTTAAAAGCTGAGTGCTTTTATATTATAATTTTGTTAAGTTAGGGGATTATTTTATTAGGAGTGTTTTTTAGTGTATTTTTTTTTTATTATTAAATATTGTTGTGATATATATATCTTTCATTTATTATCTAACCTTCCGTTTCCTTCTTTTTTTTTTTTTTTTTCTTTAGTTATTTCTGGCTTCTGGGTACAGCATCCCAGGAGTTAGAAATAACGTTACAATACCTTTGACATCATTCTTTGATGTTGAAAATCAAGATGAGAAATGTAACCCTTGGTGGTTTATTCGTTAATCAACCAACCATAACATCAAGGCCCAGTTGATCTTTTAGCCAGTTTAATTAATAATAATAATAATAATAAAACTCTTTATTGCACATTACAAAATAAAAACAACAATTACAAAAAAGATCGGTATAAAAGCCAAAGTACAACTGGCGGTCTTATCACTAAGAGCGATCTCTTCCAGACAACCCATTAATGGAAAGATTTGCTGGATTAAAAACATGTTCGGTAGATGTCCAATAAATTAAACTGATTTGCTTAAAAACTAAAATTATTCATCAAACTATTATCTATCTATTTTAAGTATTACTAAATATTTATTAAGTTCTAATACACTTACAGATACAGATAGTATTCCATAAAATAAATAATATTCAATAAATACAATACATATGCAATATATATAAAGATTTTTAAATAAAATACATATATACATTTTACGACATAATATATAATAGAATATATAAACTTTTGTATGCAACACAAATAATATTATAATGTTTCGGAGAGGAAGTGTTTTTTTACCATTTTCTTGAAAATAGGGAGAGACTTGGCTAATCGCACCTCTACAGGAAGACCGTTCCATAATTGTACAGCCTGGACGGTAAAGGAGGAACTGTAAAAATTGGTGGAATGGGAAGGGGTACTCAACAAAAGATTGTGGTAAGAACGCAGATTGAGGTCATGTGAAGAGTGAAGGAATTGGAAACGCTCTTTAAGGTAGGAGGGGGTGGCAGGATTAAACAAGATAGAGTACAGGAGAGACAGAGTATGTGCATTCCGGCGGAGACGAATTGGAAGCCACTGAAGTTTATTGCGATACGCAGAGACATGGTCATATTTACGCAGTCCGAAAATAAATCTAATACATAAGTTTTGTAAGCGCTCAAGTTTGTTCAGTTGATCTTCAGTTAGATCGAGATAGCAGGTGTCAGCATAATCAAGAATAGGTAGTAGAAGAGATTGGGCTAACGCAGTTTTGGTAGCAGTAGGGAGAAAGTTACGTAGCCTCCTGAGGGACCCTGCTGACGCAAACAGCCTCCGGCTTACTAATTCCAGTTGCGGTACCCAAGATAAGGTGCTATCTATCATCACACCAAGGTTTTTTACAGCAGCGCTGAAAGGAATGGATGTGCCATCAAATAAAACAGGCGGTAGTGATTTATAGTCAATCCTGGAAACAATTCGTGAGCTACCAACTATAATTATTTGCGTTTTATTCGGATTAACTTTCAATCCATATGCTTCACTCCATTTCAAAATTTGCATTAAATCATTATTAATTAAGCTTATGGACATATTTATTTGGTCAAAATTAGCCTGTGTGTAAATCTGAAGATCATCTGCATAAAGGTGGTAGGAAGAAGTAAGTTTATGAGAAATGGAGTTAATAAATATAGCGAATAAGAGAGGAGACAACACACCACCTTGTGGAACACCGGCATTTAACTCAATCCACGGAGACATGGCATCTTCGAGGTGAATGCGCTGCCGACGCCCCAGTAGGTAACTACGAAACCAGTCAACTACCGTTGGAGATATGTTAAGAGAACGAAGTAAAGCAAGTAATATTTCGAAGTCAACCGTATTAAAGGCGCTACTAAAATCAAGCAGTGCTAAAACAGTCAGCAGTCCCTTATCCATTCCCAAACGCATGTCATCGGTTATTTTGATCAAAGCCGTTACAGTACTATGGGAAGGGCGGAAACCAGATTGGAAGGGGTTAAGCAGATCATTCCTAGTGAGAAAATCACTTAACTGTTTATGTACCAGTCGTTCAAGTACTTTAGAGAGGAATGGCAGAATAGATATAGGACGATATTCAGAGAAGGACTTAGGATTAGCTTTTTTGGGAATAGGAGTGACCTGGGCTTCTTTCCATACCATAGGGAAGGATTCTAAGGATATGGAATTATTAAGGATTTCAGTAATAACAGGAAGAATAAGGTCTAGGATAGGCAATATCATTTTTCGACTAATACAATCACCACCTACTGCGTTTGACGTAATGGACATAATATTCTTCTTAACATCACAATCGGAGAATTGACAAAAATTAAAGGGAGGATAATCCGGAGCTGGTAGTGTAGAAAGAAAATGTAATGTTTCAGCTTTTTTAACACCATCAAAAGTAGATGTCGTGGAGAAATGGTTGTTAAGCGAAGTGATGTCTAGATCTTTTGGGATAGAATCGTGACGAGATTTTCCAACTCCTAAGGATCTAAGAAACTTCCAGACTTTAGCTGGATCGCCATTTTCAACGGATTCGTGGATGTGGTTTCGCTGTCCATCCCTACACACCTTATTGCAGTGATTCCGAATCGACACATACTTTTCCTTGTTTAGATCTGATGGTCGCGACTTAAACTTTGACTTGGCTCGTGCTTTTTTCATCAATAGATCCCTAATTACGTCTGTGAGCCATGGTGCCGGAAAATGCTTCATTTTAACTGATTTAACGGGAGCGTGAATATCGTACAGTGCCGTAAGTTTTGTATTAAAAGTGTTGACTTGTTCATCGATAGTAGCCGCTGTGGTACATGTAAAGATCTAATATTCGATCGATAATATTTTTCGAAAAGAATTAAACTTATATTGTAGATAGGATCATGGTATAACTAGTTCTAGATTTTCTCATTTTTGCATGGAGTTACCGTTGAACCAACGTAATTTAAATAAACACTTATTGATACTATCCTACCGACGTTATTCTCAATTTATTTTAATGTCCAATTTCTTATTGGGAACTTTTAGGGCTATAACGCACTAGCGGCCTGCCGCGATGCGGTATGCCGATGCGGCACGCCGCAGTATGTACGGTCAGCCGTAACGGCACGCCGTATTCCGGCTAACCGTATGTTCTTGGCTCACTGCGGTCTGCCGCAATCGTCAGTGCTTCTAGAAATATTGAACACGACGACGACGGACTGGCGGGCGGGACGCGGCGTTTGCGACTACCGCGCCGAGTGCGTGGTGGGGATGCGGCGCGCCGCATCATTCAACCGGCGCGGCTCGTCGCAGCTCTGGAACAACCGGAGCGGTTGACGGCTGGCCGCAAGTCAGTGCGTCGTCATCGTGCGGTTTCATGTACTAATCGATGTGCGGCCTACCGCAACGGCACGCCGCATGGCGGCCAACCGCTAGTGCGTTATAGGCCTTAAGATTGGATTCAATTTTCTCAACGTAGTTTCCTACTACCTTGTTGTTTATAATCTTATCGGCTTATAAATAAATGTTAAATTCTCACAATTTGATATTTAAACATACATACATATACTCACGGCTATAAATCCCTTAACGGGGTAGCCAGAGTTTTGGAATAAGAAACTTTTGGAAGTTGATTGAGGAAAAGATGGTAATAATAATAATGTTTTTGGTGACGGGTCTTCAACCACATCGCCCGAAAATCGCTTAAAAAGTCCCTATACCCTAAGTCGCCTCTTACAATCACCCACAGGTAGAAATGAGTTAGTGTTATTTGTTCAGTCCTTAGCTCTGCTACCAACAATGTTCATATAGAACATCGTAATTAAAATAAGTTGGACTCACCTGGCGCTGGAAGGTGAGTTGTTTAGTTCTTTGTTATTCCAAGTGGGGTTTGTTCTTCTGTATTTTGTTGAGATCTGAATGCATTCAATCTTTGATCAACAATAGGATTCCCTTGGACAAAATATATCGTTTATTGGGAATCTTTCCTTCCTTTTGTATTCTACGAATAGCTTCAATAGCTGATGGCGGGTTCAAAGTTCACCGTTGACCAGGTGTATAAGCTACATTCATACCAAATTTGATCAAGATCCGTTTGGTAGAATTAACGTGATGACCGGACATACAGACAGACATTATTTTTTTTCAAAAAGCGCTAATTTGGCTTCAGTATCGAAAATTAAACATATTCCACCAGTTTTTAATTTTTTTTCTTCAATGTTCAGTTTTGACTTCAGTACAGTCTTATTATAGTATATAGAAGATAGATTAACAATTGTAGTGAAACACCGCTTATCGAGCTGATATGATGGTTCAAATCCTGGGTCGGGTACTAAACAAATTCGTCTTTTCTAAAAGTCGTATATGTGGTTAATTTATCATGGTTGCTAACGGTGTCATGGAAAATCATCGTGAAGCAACCCTTATGGACGAGTTGTACTTATTCATGTGACAGTATACTCGTACAAAACATGGGTACTCTAATCATCAGGTGACAATGTCAGGTGATGATCAGAATTATTAGTACCTCTCCAACCCCTTCGGGGATTTACTGCGTGAATGTTTGAGTTTCGAGAAATTGCATAACTTCGAGAATTGACCCCACATCAGTCAAATTTAATGCCAACGGGTCCAAAAACACTTGAAGAGCATAGGTCACATGGCAAGGGTTCTAGATGACACAAATGAGAGGCTTCACAACTTGTTATAGCTTTAATAAAGACACTTGTTTCGACTCCTGTGCTTGTGTGCATTGCATCTATAATGCGTCTACCGTTAGCATATAAAGGTAGATTTTTAACCTATTTATTTATATTGCCGTGTAGAGCCGGCTTAGGATATCACTACCTCTGTCTCACGGGTGTTGTAAGAGGCGAAGAGGGAATGGGGCTATTTTAAGTGGGTGTTGGGCGATGCGGTTAGAGACCTATCAACAACGATACTTTATTTCTACCATCTTGTCTCTTATCAAGTTCAAAATGTGGCTGAGGAGTTTCTAGCTCTTAAGCTCTGGCTACTCCTTTTTGGGTTTAATGGCTCAGAGTACAGATACTCGGTATATTAGGTAGTAATTTACATTAACTGGTTTATAATCTTATAATATTAAAACTAGCAAAATGTATTTTCAAATCAAATACTAGATTTTTGAAACTCTGATTGCTGGATTGGTTATCCAATCATATAATTGCTGATGTTTTTAAAAATAGGAAACAATAGTAAAAGTCATTTAGTTGCCAATTACGGAAATATTACAGTTGAGGAAATTTTAGTTTCCCTTTTTTTAAATCATGCGATTGAGATCCAGCTTATCGCCAATTTTTAGGGATACATCGAAGTATATTTAATTATACAAAATCATGTCGAATTTTGTTTCAGTCTTCAATCTCTTTATATATACCTGCACACATAATACGCCTGCCTCTTGTAGGCAAATTCTGTACAAACTTGATATGTAAGCTATATTTGAATAGTTATCTACTATTGCCCGTCCGGGCTGCACACGGTTATTTACAGTTTAATCGCGATTTTATGAAGCCTTTGTACCTCAGGGCAGGCACGAGCACTATTTTATCGACACGATAACGGTTAGAATGAGATGGCAGTATACGATACTAAGTAAGTGCGTAAGAGATGGCTGCTTTATCCCACGCGATAACTAGTTAAAACACGGCTCGTGCTTGGCCTTCAGGAGTCCTAGCACGAGCATTATTTTATCGTTAATCCGTCAATAAAAATGAGATGAGAGTATATGATACTATGTGAGATGGCTCTTTTGATTGATAAAATAGTTTATGATATCGGTATCAAAACCTTCACAAAAAATATATATTTAACATTATAATTTAACCGTTTTATCTATCGGTACATGATAAGTAGGTAACAGGTAAAGTTGTTGTCGAACCGTCCAGCGAGGCGTAAGCCTCCCATATTGCGGTGCCTCCCTACCCGCTTCGTGTTCATTGTTCCTTCTCAATAAGAACAATGGACTTATTTGTACAAGGCATACGATACGCTACTTAATCAGAATTTATTAGATAATACAATTTTTGAGAAGTTGCAAAATGGCACATTGTATATCCCATCGAGAACGATAATTAGCATATGTATCTCTTCTAATCGTATTAACATTTATTTCTGCCTTGCTCGCACAAAATGAATATTTGGAGCTACTTAGTTCAGAAGTTGCGATTTCGATACCCGTCGAGAGCAAAATTTATGTACACTAAACTACGAGGACGGGTCAATAAGTCCGTGACTTTTTGAATTTCTTACCTCTTTACTGAAACAGCAACACTGCTCCTGTGAACAAGCATCTGTCAGTTGACTCCTGTCTAAATTTTAACTTGCTGCGTCAGTTAGTTTCTGTTTGACAGCTATTTTTATCAGACTACTCACAAATTTGAGGAGAAAATGGAAAAAAGTGAATTTCGTGTGTTTATTAAGCATTATTTCTTGCGAAAAAAAACCATTAACGAGACCAAGGCTAAGATTGATAAATACTATGGGGACTCTGCACCATCGATTTCAATGGTAAAAAAGTGGTTTACTGAATTTCGTTGTGGCCGTACAAGCACTGAAGATGCCGAATGTCCTGGATGCCCAGTTGAGGTCTCTACACCCGAAACAATAGAAAAAATTCACGATATGGTGTTGGCCGACCGAAGATTGAAAGTGCGAGAGATTGTGGAAGCCGTAGGGATCTTGCATGGCTCAGTGGTTTCAATTTTGAATGATCACTTGGGAATGAGAAAGCTTTCCACAAGATGGATGCCGCGTTTGCTCACAGTCGACCACAAACGCAATCGTGTAACAACTTCACAGGAAGGTTTGGCGTTGTTAAATCGCAATGTTGAGGATTTTTTGCGCCGTTTTGTAACCGTGGACGAAACATGGATCCATCACAACACACCAGACACCAAACAACAGTCACTGTGGGTTTCTAAGGGTGAATCGGCGCCAAAGAAGGCTAAGGTGGGTTTGTCAGCCAATAAAGTTATGGCGACCGTTTTTTGGGATGCACGCCGGATAATCCAAATTGACTACCTACAAAAGGGAAGAACAATCAATGGGGAATATTATGCCAACTTATTGGACCGATTCAATGACGATTTGAAAAAAAAACCGACCTCATTTGGCCAAGAAAAAAGTCCTTTTCCACCAAGACAATGCAAGGGTGCACGCATGTGCAGTTACCATAGCAAAAATCCATGAATTGGGCTATGAATTGCTCCCTCATCCGCTATATTCTCCAGATTTGGCTCCGAGCGACTACTACTTGTTCCCGAACCTGAAGAAATGGCTAGGTGGAAAAAGATTTGACTCCGATGATGAAGTCATCTCGCAAACAAAGGCCTATTTTGAGGACCTCGACAAATAATTTTTTTGGAAGGGATAAAAAAATTGGAGAAGCATTGGACAAAGTGTATAGAGCTCAAGGGAGACTACGTTGAAAAATAAAATATTTTTTTTATCAAAAAATCTGTGTTTTATTCCAAAAGTCACGGACTTATTGACCCGCCCTCGTAAGTAGAACTTGTTTAATGTATCCCATAATACTAGTTTTACTAAATTTTGGGTAACTTAATCTTATTTATATATTTATATCAAGAAAAACAATGACAGCACAGTTACTTATACCGGATTTAAAAATATTTTTACGGTTAATTTTGTAAATCGCACACATCTTGTAAACCGTTAATATAATTTCAGATTTATGAAATCTTATACAGATTTACTACGATTAAAGTAAGAACTTGCGTAACTTGTTGACTGAAGTGGAGTCTCTTAGTTCTAAGATAATAAAAGCACAAAAGTTTCGTGACTTTATTGTTTATGTAGTATCGGTGTATTCCGATATAATAGCTTATTATTTATTATTATATTATTATTTAAATAATCATAAAATGAAAAGAATATTTATTTATTGATATGTATACATGACACATAAAACTAGTATAATATAAAGTTAAAAAAGGTTTTTTAAACAAAGTTAATATTTCACAACACTGATTTTCAGTCTCTGCCAAGTAAAAACGTTGCACGGACTAGTAATGTAATAGCACACGTAACCCCATTCCGTAGAAAAATCACTAAATCTTTAATTCCTTTACTGATAAGTATACGAAAAAGTTACTGATAGCCTACGGTAGGCGTCACAGACGACATGATGAACACCCGCCCGAAAACAGAAGGGCGTGAGTTCCAATTGAGGATGGAGGAGTGGGTAGTTGTGTCGGCCCGTGTAAACATCGAAGTGCGAAAATATTTTGATAAAAAATCCAAATTTCAGTGAACTTAACAGATACATATCGTTTGAGAGTATAAATTAAGTAAAGTTTTAGTGGCAGTGAGATTAACTTATTGTAGTGTAGTGATATTACTGAAAAGACCTCCAGTGGTTCGGATAAACGGTTAACGGTTTTCTGAAAATCATTATTTTTTCCGCTGTGAAGAAAGTTTGGCACTATTATAAGTCGGCGGACGTGCTTATTGATGAGCCGATGTGTTTGTTTTGATATGGGATTGCTTAGTGCTTATCTTTACAATGGAAACCTAGATCGCGATGATAGCCCCATCTATTGGCTCATTATAGAACTTCTAACATATAAGTTTAGTGGCGACATCTCTCAAATTTTAAGTGAACTTTGATAGTTAAAATCAAGCAATTTAAATCAATTATTTTCAAACAGCTGAGTCGGTTCCTCGTTTAGCCGCAGGGTGGCGTAAAACATTAATTATGTCTAGCTCGTTAAAATTACAAGTGTGCGAAGGGTGTCAAAAAAATCTTCCGCGCAGAGAATATATGCGATGCACAGCTTGTAATAGCTGCTATGACTTACAGTGTGGGAATGTTAGTGCCGAAGTATTAAATTCCTCTAAGAGTAAGGCAGTTTGGAAATGCCCGAAATGTGTTAATCAGCAACCGAAAATTGGTAATTTGGATACACCCGTTCGTGGTATGACTAATCCAGCACCACATCATTCCAACCAACAAAAAAGTAGTGACAATGGCGTAATGGAAGGCGTAACTCCAAACCAAATGGATGCCTTGATTTCGGAGATGCGATTATTCAGAGAACAGTTGTCGTCCACCAGTTGTGAGTTGAGGGAGGAGCTATCAACTACTCGTGGATGGATCGAACAGCTTAACAACACCATAATCACGATAACAAGCAGGTTGGATGGGTGTGAGGCACGGGTTTCTAATGTGGAGGAACGTCTGATGGCCATCGAGCGCCGCATGGAGTCAACACAACAATCAAATGGAGGCGGTGATGCGTCATTGTTGGCTACGGTGGAGTCTCTCAAGCAGGAACTCAATGAGAGAGATCAGGAACTTCTGGGAAACGATATTGAGCTGTCGTGTGTTCCC